>VXBL01009327.1:0-12299 GCA_013400195.1 Aramus guarauna
AAACCAAAAGAAAACCAAAACCCCACCATTATCTTCCAAAATGAAGAGCTGGCTACCTCATGGACTGCTTTTACTCCCCCGGAGAGAGACAGGGCTGCTGCTTTCAGCTTGGGCTGCAAGCTCTTTGCGGTGCTATGAAGTTTCTTGGTTTAAAGCAGGCCCCGAGGTGACCCGACCCTACAGGAAGATGGATTATGATGGGCAGATAGATAAAAGAAGAGAGGGGGGGGGGCCCATCGGTGCTGTCAGATATAGTTGCTTTGCCTTGATCCTCCGGGAGCGAGTAACTACCTGGAGATTCCGGTGGGGTTTTTATTGTTGTCGTTGGGTTTAACTGTGTAAGCAAAGCCTGGTTTTGAAATCCACCTCTTAACGCAAAGACAGACTGTGAGACCCAAGTGCACCCTACAGCTTTCAAAAGAAGATGCAAGCAGAGGGGGATCCAAAACATGCAACCCCCTCCTTTTTTTTTTTTGTTTTGTTTTGGTTTTGTTTTGTTTTGTTTTGTTTTAAGATGGCCAATTTATTTCAAAGCCCATCTTACAATTAATATTGGGGACCAGGCTATTTCTTTGCGAATGTTTGATACTGGCACCGCAAGCTCTCATACAGCTGATGGCAAAGCAACTGGCAGGTTCTGCTACCCAAAAACCCCACCAAGAACTATAAGCGGGGGGGGGAGAGGAGTGCGGCACATTTATTAAACGCCCTGTGCCTGTCTGCTGGGTCGCTTGCTGCGCTGAGGGCAGGCGAAGCCTCTACGGCTGCCGTGGCTGGAAGCACCCAACAGCCTTTTCCACCAAGAGGAGCGCAGCCCAAGCCTGGACCGCTTCTGCTGATGTCAAGACACAGTCACACGGCGTGCGCGCTACGCGGCCTGCTCACCCTGAGATGCTACCTCACGTGCTTGCTCTTAGGTGCAACTACAGGCGCAATCTCTGAGCAATGATCGTCGCTGCACCTCAGCCCCCAGCCCCCAGCGACGTTGCAGCAATTCCAGGTTGTTTTTCAGGAGGATGGGGAGAGGATTGTGAGGTTCTTGAAATTATCATTGGTATTGCTGGGAAATTTGCTTTTCGTTCATCTGCAATGATTAGCTAAGTAAGCTGTCATTCAAGATGCTCATTAACCAGCGGTGATTCAGCAAAGGCAGAACACAATACGTGTAGATAACACCTGCGCGGAGCAGGATTATGACCTCAGCGAGCGTCCCTGGATGGCGAGCAGCTTTTACACGCCTGCCTTTGGGCTCTGGACGTACCTTCCTGGACTGCAAGGGGCTGACTTCAGCAAGTGCTTCAATACGTGTCCGTCTCGGTGCCGCCGATTTTGCAGCTGGGAGGCCGTACAGAGCCCAGCGAGTCTCGGCACATCGCTGGAAACCAGCAGCAAATCTTTCCCTCTCAGTGTGGCTGCACAGCCCTCGCTGATGACGCCATTCAGCTGGATGACTGAGAGGCCTCCTCCGGGCATCCAGTGTCAACAGAAGGGGGAAAAAAAAAAGTAAAACCAAACCAACCCTCAAACTCAAACCAGTATTTTTTGGCGAGTCCTAGAATAACACCAATTTCTCATGTTATCTACAACTTTAGATTTAAGATTACATGCTGTGTTTGTGTTGATTTGCATACAAAGCCAGACTGCCATTCTAAAAGTAACATTATTATTATTTTAAAATGACACGTGGCTCTACTTTTTATCTGGGGATCAACATGTTACGAAACATCAGCCAATGGCCTTGAAAACAGGACTCTCAAAAAAAAAAAAAAAANTACAGGAATCAAAAAAAAAAAAAAAAAAAAAAAGCATTAGAATGACATAGTCTGGTGGAAGTGAAAATATTCACCAAGAGGGGACAAGGAATATGACTTCCAATGAAGTTTATGAAAGGAGCAAGTTAGTAGATGATCAGTCAGGGAGAAGGTTAGTGCAGGGTTACAATTTAAAGACGACAACTGTGCTGCGTCATACAGGATGAATCAGGTAGCAAGAGCCTATGACCAGCTGCAACACCGAGAAGCTTCCTTCCCAGCGCACGATGTTACGGCAGACGAAGACAACACCAGCAATTTCTGGTCCAAGAGTGATCCAAGCCACAGGCAAGCATTACACCGAGAAGTTTTGTCTCTACGCAAAGCTGCGGTGTTTGAGGGAAAAGAGTTACTGATGGATTTCCTGCCGCCCCATTTTGCTGATTCCGGGTGGGAGAGTCCCTGTGAGTCACTGGTGAAGGTCCAAGCGGCGGGGCTGCCTCTACATTAACTCTTGATTGGGCTCCCACCTTGCTCCCTTCCATCAGATAGGGCGTAACTAATTTTTAGATCATTAAGCTGTATTTTAGCGATGAAACAAGATTAAAGTGAAAGATATTACTTTCATTAAGGGCCCTCACCTAGTCTCACTACATCTGGAAAGCTGTCTTTTAAAATTATTGATTTATAAAGCTGGAAAAAATTACAAGGGTGGAGTTATTTCATCTTTCAAATTCTTTCATGACTATGTGCTTTAGGCCCTGTATTGAATCAGCAATTTTTTTGCTTTGGAGAAATTACAGTACACATAAAACCCCCATGTATTTTGATGCTTCTTAGTTATAGTGTCATGATGAAGACATGAGACATAACAAAAAAAGAGCCCAAGAAAACCCCTAATGCGCAGCGAATCTCTGCGCAAATACCAGGACACACCTAGAATTTGTACCTTGGCCTCTTGCCCTCCTAGGTTGAAAGGCGCTTCCTTCCTAAGCAGTTTGATGAAATAGCTAGTGTCCATCGAGGACGAGGGCTCACAACTGCATCACACTGTTGGTAGTCAACCAGGGCCCCTTGACATCATTCCCTGGGTCCAAAAGCAGGTTCAGCAGACACATCCTTTGAGTCATTCAGCAGAATTACCATCCAGCTGAGCAGTGATGACTGCAATCCTAGTTACAGATGCAAAACATCTATGAAAGGTGTTTTTCCTTTTTGCTTTTAACACACTATTAAGTGTGGAAGTGGAAGAGGAGCATAAATAGGGCAGTAGTGAACAGTAAATAACACAAATGATATGAGAGTTCCTTTGTGGGGAAAGGGCTATGATCGTTACCAAACCCCAGCTTAATTGGAATTGAAGCCTTGCTGTGTGTGTGTGCACACGTGCGCGCACATGTGCATTCACCAACATATGGAAACCTTCAAGAGTGTCTTTTGAGAGAACAAAGAAGTCCTGCCTGCATGTGATGCTAAAAGCTTTTATTTCTGAACACCAGGTGAGACTAAGAGTAATGGAGAGGACTCCTTTAGTGTCCTGACATACATTCAAGGGTCAGTAATTCCTAGTTTTATAACTCTTGTATCACTTCCCACTCTTCTGGAATCTGAAATAAATTCTGAGCATGCCTCTGAATCATCAGGTGGATGCTTCGGATGCTCCACAACAACTCAGAGCCATCGCAAGAAAGCACTGACAGTAGTCCAAGTATTGTGACAGTTTTTCACAAAATTGTCACCCACACATACAGAAATGAGAAACTCTTTTTCCTCCCTTATAGTGTTTTTTAATGCATTTTACCATAAGAAATTTTTTCATTGTTCATAATCATTGAAAACAAGTGCTACGAGTCTGTGGCAAAGCCAGTTTATTAGGTTTCTGGGATTGTGTCTTGCCCTCCCCCCAACACATACAAAATAACCCGACTTTACAATTGGGTAAAGTGAAAA
Organism: Aramus guarauna; assembly: GCA_013400195.1. Classification (NCBI taxonomy): domain Eukaryota; kingdom Metazoa; phylum Chordata; class Aves; order Gruiformes; family Aramidae; genus Aramus; species Aramus guarauna. The sequence continues at coordinate 3,702 of VXBL01009327.1, forward strand.
TACATATACAAAGTATTCAGTACTTTTGACATCACTTCTGTGGGCAGAACACTACCACTGCAAGCCAGGAAGCATACTGAATCCTGCATAAATGACCACATTACCTTTATGGCAGAACCATTAAAACATGCTTTGTGCTGAAGACAAAACTACATACTTAAACATTGTTTCCACACAATTTTAATGACATGAGGGCCCTTATTTACAGGTTGTGAATAACTCAAAGCTTAACAGATTTGCAGATCTTTGAGATGAAATTTAACAGTAACATTGTAGCTACATAATTTCCTTACCTTAACCCCCAACCTGACTGACTCACTTTGGAATTCTTCATTGTTTTGGTGTTTTTTTTTTTTTAAATTAAAGAAAAAGAAAAAAAAAAAGGAAAAAAAAAAAAGAATGCTTGCTGACATACTGATTATATGAATAGTCAAGATGGATCCTTTTGAGAAAAAGGATTAAGGACATGAGTAAAAAACAAATGGTCCAAGAGGACTGTAAACCGTATTTATTTACAATAGTATACACATAAATTTAAGATCAATCCTTAACAAAAAAAAAAAAAAAAAATCATTAAGGACACTACTGTTAAAAAGCTGATTGTTTCTGAAAAGGCTGTAAACCAAGTTCTAGTCATGTAAGGTTCAAAGTGAATACAAAAGTTCCCTTTTACAAAGGTTTCCTAAACAAAAGTACCATTGCAGTTGTAGCAGCTTTATACAGGGAAAAAAATTTACCTCTTTGTTTAGATTCTTTTTAAACATCTTAATCATATTAGACCAAATTCAACGCTCTTTCTAAATCTAGAAGAATGCCAATGCATTTTTCTCTTGTCAGTATAACTTGCAATACAATTACATCTTATTAACTGTAGTAGTTTACATAATATTAGTTATCTTGTTTCAGTAACCTGTTTCCTATGTGCTCACCAGGGTGGCAGCTTCTGAACTGGCCCTTCCCTTTAGTTTCCAGTCAGCATCACACACTACACATTGCAAATAAAAAAAAACCCCAAACTTCTTTTTTTACCTCAATTCCTTTAAAAAACAAGTAACAAAACACTGTTCGACATGGCCTATGAATGAAGTCATAGATTGCATTCGGTGGCTCACATTTTGCTGTACGTAATTGCATGCAACCTAGCACCATTTTTATTATGAAACTTGACCTTCAGACAGAACTGAAATAACAGAGTTATAATTATGAGAACACAGAAGATGGTTCTAGAGGAGTAATTTCCCACCTGACCCACCACTAACTCACATTAGTAATGCCAAGGATGCCCAACATACAGCCATGACCTAACACAAGCAGGTTTTTAGTTTACAGATGATGTAAACTACAGATGATGTAGTTGGCAGGTTTTCTCCATATTTCAAGATCTGATTTATCTTGTATTCAGAGTTATTTTAAGGAAGTCCCATATTCCTAACATTTTGTCTTAAGCACGTCCATCCCTAAAATATGTTATGAAGTTGGTTGTAAAAAAGCTTTTTCAAGATATCTGAAAAGCATTCCTCATCACTAAAATCCTCTGAAATCTCTATCTTTGAAAACCAGTATACATCAGCCAACTTCACTCAATCTTTTAATTACGGAAGTGTTTTACTTACCCTGGGACACTCAACTCAAATACGGCATCGTTAGAAATACATCGACATTGAAGCTTTAGTAAGGTCAGAGAAGTTATAACCCCAAATTTATCCCAAATCCTGCGCTACAGTACTTTCAATAAGAAGGAATGCATAGTTTAGTTTTACACGCTAATTATGAAAAAAATAATGAACTCTAAAATATCAAATAATTGCCTAAGAGGTAGGGATGAGTTTGTTAATTCTCTTCCCATTGCCATGAAGAAACAGACAAAGTTTACAGTGGAATGACAGGCCAAAAGCTAGCAGTTTGCACTTACGCTGACAGCCCGAACTTTATCTGACAGTCCTGGGTTTTTAATATAAAAAGGTACTTGTTTAGCAATTTGCTAGCAGTCACCAAATACTCCTTCATGTACCAAAAATCTCCCCACTCACTGACCCAAAAAATCAAGCTATCTGGCTGTCACAAAACACTTTTTTCTCCTGCATTATTCCAATGCAAGTAGCAACCAAAAATGTTAGTAAACTGGCTTACTATTTATAACCGTACCACAAGCGATGAAAACAACCTCAGGCAGCAAGAGCTCAAGTAGAATTGCTTTGTCAAAACTTCACTTGAAAGTTTACTTTCCCCATATATTTATAGTGAAACTTCAGTAATTCAGAAAGTACAATTACAAAGTGCAAGAACATGAGATGGGCACATCTACACCAGAAAAAACCACATTAAAGTGCCAAAGAGATTCGCTATAATTGCTACCAAAACCTGGAACTTTGCCAAGATCACAATTTTGAAGCATTTGCAAACAAGACAAGGTGAGAGCTGATAACCGCATGATTTAACACCAGCAGGTCATGGCAGGTTTTAGTTCAGGCTTTATATGTATTTCATCACGATCTGGGGGTTGACTAAGCATTAATGGCTTGTGACTTTTAAGCTTGTGAGCCAGTGTCATAAATATGGCCTCCACGTGGTCATTGTCATTGGGGTTTTTGGCAGAGGTTTCAAATAACGGCATACTGTGAGTATCGGCAAACTTCTGGGCCAAGTCCGTCGGAACCTGAATAGCACTCCTCAGGTCACACTTATTTCCAACAAGAATCCGTGGTATATCATTGGCAAGAAGGTGTTGTTTGCATTCCTCTATCCATGATGGCAGACTGTGAAAACTGGCAATGTTTGTCATATCATATACAAACACAACAGCGTGTACATTCCTGTAATAGTGCTGCACCATGCTCTTTCTGAAGCGCTCCTGGCCTGCCGTATCCCATAGCTGGATCTGAAAAGGGAAAGACGATGAGAGAAAAAAAAATTGGTTTATTACTCATGTTGGAAAATAATACAAATTACCTGTAGCAAGGGAAGTCACATGATCACAGAAATCCATTATGCTGAATTAATCATATTGAAACATTTGCGCTGAAAAAACTGTTGCTTTTACACAATTTCAGAAACTTTTGCTTTAAAAACTGCAAAAAATTGAAGCCAGGAAGAAATTATGTTGCAACTTCATCACAAATATGAATTTCTGAAAGTTTATTGGAGTATGTATTTTGCAAGATTTTTACAAAAACAAATACTGAAGTCTGGGCAATAGTGCTTTTATTTGAAAAAAACCCACCATGTATTTCACAGCACAACTCTCGGCTGACATTTTTTTATTGCCAAAAATAACGTCATCTTCCCCAAAGTGCTGTTCTTAGCACTTAGTAGTACCACTGCCTATTGCGGTACTACATAAAAGTAGGAAGAAATCAAATCATGCATGAATAACAACATCAACAAAGTGAGGACAAAGAAATCTTTCTCTGTAGTGTATCTATTGGAATCAAACCCTCCTGTGATGAATCTCTACCTTAAGCTTATTTAACGCTTAAACTAGGACCATACTGTGGTTTGTAGTATCAAAACATGCATTAAAGGGAGGGGGGGACGGGACACACACCACAAACCCATAAATCTCCTGTTAGCTTAACACTAATTAATGTTAACATAATACTATTGTTTGCAGGTACACACCGTTCTATCCCCAACAGACTGAAGCCTAGTCAGTGTAACGGACCAAAATACATTCAGAAGAACTGAAAATCTTTCAAAACTTCTCAGGTGCAGATTACAACACCACAAAACAAGCCTTGAAGCGCAAGGAGATGTAAGCAACAACTAATGCAGGAGAGCCAATGCACCTGCAACGCTAGATTTATTGTACACTGTAAGAAATAAACTAGCAGGTGGCTGTACAGCACACGCCTTAGTGATGGTGTTAACACTAAAAGACAACATGCAATTTCTTGGGTCAAAGCTGAGTCCTAGCTTCCTGTCCATCCTGTCCATCTGATCCCTGACGGCTGAGGCCCCAAACCTAGTACTTCAGCTTTTAACTTTTGAGCAGGAAATGGCAGAAAGAAATACTTCCTCCCTGGGAAAGAAAGGAGAGTTTCTTTTCAGAGTCAGAATTCAAGGAATATTAAGTGTTCTGTAGATGACGAAGGTAAATTTAAAATTCAGCCTGTTCCCATGAAAGGTACAGCCAATATCTTCCCTTGATGAAATTGTTCTCCCATTACCATAGTTCTACATTCCTTTGATCCAAATGTTTCAGTAAAACTTATTTAGAAATTGCAAGCCTCTTGAAAGTTGCCTTGTTTACCATTTTTACCAGTGACTTTGATATTAAAAAAAGGAAACCCAAGTGCCAAGGAAATTTGCTGATGGCAAGAAGCTAAGATGCATCACTGATAGGAGGATTATAGTATCACATAAATTATTTTTTTCTTGAAAGCTGGAACAGTAGAAATAGAGTGCAACTGAATAGAAGCAGATGCAAAGTCTTACTAACAGTGACTAATAAGAAAGATTTTTCCTGTAAGTGCAAAATTCATCAGTTTGGAAATTATTAAAGCAGATGACGATCCAGATGCACGAGTCGATCACAGGACGTTATGAATCACTAGTGTGATAGAGTGAAGGAAAAAAGAAAAGAGTGAGCGAAGTTTCAGGACGGTGTGACTTTTCCTGCAATATTATGTTCAACCCTGGTCACCCATCCTCAAGAGAAACTCAGATTGGAGCAGGTGGAAATACCAGTTACTGGTTCGATCAGTGGAACTGAGAATTTACATGAGAACAACAGAACAGCCTGGCTTCTGTAGTCCAGCCCAGTTATCTGCAGCTTCTGATCCACAGACTTATGAAGATCCTGCTTCTAAAAGGGTCATTAAGATTATTAAGAAAAGCAAGGCAAGTTGCCCTAGCCTCTGATTGCAGAAAACGGTAGTCAGTCTCAATCCATTTAATTTTAGAACAAATACGCACTTTTTACCAATGGCATTACATTCTAAACCGCAACTGACTGCATCGCCACGGTCTGTTAAGGGAGTCTAGACAATCAGATTAAATATAGGCACCTACCTTTGGGTAAGATTCATACACCCACCCAGATAAGAGGTAATTCCAGTTCTATGCACTTATAAAACATTGCAAGGTCAGGAGGCTCATGGAAAATTTTTATTAATTTGGAATTTGACAAATTAAAGAGAGAAGAAAGAAGCATGGACTGAAGCAATCCTTTATGTTCAGACAACATGATGTTAAGGAATCACTATAGATTATCGTAGAAGATGCTGTATCAAACTAGATTAAAGAGGAAGCTCATTTTCACGGGCAGCTGCAAGCTTATGCTTCTCTCCCCACCTCATTCACAGAGCAGAAATCAGTCATGCTTCAGTCAAGCACAGATCCGCAAGTGTACTGCCAGCCTTGGGTAGAGAAGTGGAAATTAAATTAAAGGTTTACGTATCTCCCAAGTTAAGCTTAAACTACAGTTCCTCCTAAATTTTATTTACATGCAGCTTTCAGGATTGAAGGGTATTATCTCAATTGAAAAGTGTTAATATTCTTGGCACGGAATCATTTGCATCGAGAGGCAAATCCTTCCCCAAAATTTCACACTGTAGAAGTTTCTTTTTTCCTCTTACTAGGTGAACTTGAGGAGACCATTCCATTTCTGGACCCCAAAAATATGTGCTCTACTGAAAAACAACCACTGAAAATGTTCACATTAATAGATGTGCATTAATGAATTAACGTTAAGATTACTGTTTCATTACTAGTTCAATACCATCTATCTTCAAGGGAGTACATTTTTTATAATATAGCATTAAAATGCGTGATTTGAAAATCTGGTTTAACAGCATAATTCAGCTCATAAAACTGTGGACAGAATCACTTTGTCACGCTCCCTAGAACAGACAAATGGTACTTAAATATATTGACTCAGCTATCACCTCCCACCTTCTGAGTCCTTTTTGTAGATCCAGAAAGGCTGTTTTCTGAACAAGGACCCCCAGCATGCACGGTTTATAACATGCATAGTTTATAACACGCTGGAAAAAAACGTAACTGTCCTTTAATAAAGATAAAATAGTAAGCTATGTCTCCTTTTACAAGATGTGGAGAAAAAAAAACCCAAACCTGAAGAGTTCAATGCTACAGCACATGATGTTTGGACTTTCTTCTTTGAATTTCATTTGCATCCTTTGCTCTTTTAATGTAGGTCAGTAAAGAGTGACATCATTGTTTTCGTCGATTTTCAATGCTTAGATCAATTTAGGAAGAGGAAAATTTAGAATGCAAAAAATTCATTTGTTGAAAATTTTATTTATTCATCACATCTAGGCATTGGTGTTTCTTAGGAAGCCGTTAGTCTACTGTACAAGCTACAAGGAATACACTCATCCCTGTGTCTTGGAATTCTACACAATTCCCGTGTGGGAGACCCCCGGCGAGAAGAACTGTGCCTGTGTTCCTGCCAATGACACAGCATTTTTCCAGCTGCAAGGGAAACGCTCAGTACTGTAGCGGAACAAGAATGACCATCCAGCTGGCTGGGGGAAGGGAGAAGAGAGAAAGAGAAGACTATTTTATAGTCTCCTTCAACACAAGAGGAAAAATGCCTCTGCTCAGCAAGCCCTTCAGGGCCCAGCAAGAACAGCACTAGATCTCCTCATCTGAGCTTCTCTCTCTCCTGGCTCAACAGGCATTGCTGGAGCTCACTGCTACAAGCAAGAAAGGTAAAGATGAATGAGAAGGGGTGGCAAAACCCAAAAATTGGTGCATACTTGATGACACACAGCATCCCCCTATGAGCTAGAGTCCTGGCCATAATGATAAAGTTTATTTCTTTTAAAACTGAAACAGAACTTCCAGGAAAACGTGTCTCAAAAGAGCCTCCTTCAGTTCTCTGCCTCCCTCAACCAGAACTGGTACATTCAACAGGTAATATTCTCAGGAACGCAGCAGAACAACCTACCGCAACATGTGCAACAGAATGGCACAATAACCTACGTGAAGCATCTCAGAACTGTGGTTAAGGCTATGTTCCTCTTCATTTCTCCCCAACAAAGGTCGAGCATAATGCAGAGGTGGTGAAAATGCCAGTCAGTAAGACGGTGCTGACCAGAAGATATCCCTCAGGAAGTTCTCTCCTCCGTCATGGACAGCAACTGACCAGGGAGTACTGAATCTCAGCTATCAGCCAAAAAAGTGCTATGCAGTGGTTTCTTTATAAAGAAAGAGAGTAATACTCATTTTTCTTTTTTTAGTTAAAAAGAAGGATATGAAGTAAAAAAAACCAAAACCAACACAAAGCGAAAAATGGATTTATATGCCCTCTGCAATTTCTTTAGTCAGTAGGTAAGCGAGGAAAAACTATAGCTTTCAGTTACATGACTGTAAGCTGTAATTACAAAGCCTGGTGATAATAAATGCAAAACTACAATTCCAAGACTACTGTTGCTCCCTTTTTCTACACACTACTAAACTTTGTCATAGAAACAAACTGTAATACAGAAGTAGGAGGGGATTCTGTTTAAAACCATGTTGCTCCTAGAAAACAACTGCACCTGTAAGCAGCTAGTAGTCTAACCTGCAAATGAGATCACCACTAGCATTTATGTATACACCAGGCAGACTTGATGTATTTCGTGTACTTTTAAAATTTGCTTTACAGTGTAAAGAAGGCAAAAGAGCATTTTTTCCTCCCATCCAGCTTTTCACTAGATTTAGTTTTGTAGGACTGAGCTTTAGCTAAACCTATAATGAGAGTAGAAACCCAATGGTCAGATGTGAGCTAGGCATCCAACCTGTCACTGTCCGGTTCTGTACCATGTTTGCCTAAATATGCACCAATCTGAACAGAAGCCTACAAAAACAGTAGTTAAAAGTTGTAACGCATCGCTATCATTGATGCAGCAGTTCACTCCTGAACAACGCTCAATTTCTTAACAGGACGTTTTTAAAGCAAAATGCTCCTAACGGTGGCACCTGCATAGCTTAGCGCTGAAGGCTAAGCCAGTTAAGTGGGATTCTTGATAAACACAGAAGCAGAATTTCTGGGAGGCAACAAGATGCCGACACCAGGCACAGCCTACGCTAAAATACCGCTAGGTAAGAGATCTCCCTAAAGGTCCGTTTTAAAGAGAAACTATTAACACCTGCCAAAAGCTGCGCAAAGGCCTGGCCTACGGTAAGAATTCCTCGTTGTCGTAGAAACCCACGTAGTAATCACAATTCCAACAGCAGCAAGGCAAAATAGCTTTAAACAAAGTTTAACGCGACACAAACGCATCGAACTTCTGGGGTACGGAGACGTGACACGGCAGCCGAGGGACCCTACCGCGCACCTCCGCGCCTGCGGGCCGTGCGGCACGGCGGAAGGCAGGGACGCCTGCTCCTCACGCCGGCCGGCCCCAGCCCGCCAGCACCCGCCGCCTCCTCTCCTCCCGCCTTTACTGGTCTCCCTGCTGCTGCCCACAGCGACGCTGGGGCCCTGTACCGGGCCTCGGGGCCCCGCGGGTGCACACCCCCACCCTCCCCCCCCCGGCTCCCAGCACCTTGCGGGCGGCACCAGGCCGCGGCGGGCAGCGCTGCCCACGCCAGCGGCCTTGCCCGGGGCTCGCAGGGCGGCGGACACCCCCCCACACACACACACACACCCCT
>VXBL01009327.1:12768-64090 GCA_013400195.1 Aramus guarauna
AAGACGAGAGGCCTAACTGGAGCGCGTGAAATAAGGGGGAGGGCTGAGATCACAAGGGTTTGTTTTTAATCGTGGGGGAAGTTCTCTGTGAGAACGTCGCGAGTCAGCTTGTGGCGCGGGGCACGCCGCCGCAGCCCGGGCCTGTCGCTCGGGCACTGCTGAGCTCCACAGTTGCCCCAGGCTGCTGTGGGCAGCCTGCCTGCCTGCCTTGCTTGGCTGGCGTGTCCTGCAGGCTGCCTGTGTGCTGTGGGGCAGCCAAGGGGAGGTGGGTCTTGGCCAACCCCTGGGCCGTTGCTGCGTTCCAGCCTGAGCCTTCTGTTGTCGTTTACAGTAACGAGATGGCAGCAAGTTCATCCCTGGCGGAGAGACGCTTGGACCAANCGCCACGTCACGCCACGTCACGTCGCCTCGCGCTGCAACCGCCCATCGGCCGGGAGCGGCAGCGCGGGGAGATCTCGCGAGAGCGCGGCGCTGCTCCCTCCGCCAATCCCCGGCCGCAGGGCGGGCGCGAGCGTCGGCGCCGCGCGGCCCTCGCCGGAGGGGGGAGCCCCTCGCGCGGGCTCGGGCCCTGAGGCGCCGGGGTCGGGGGCTGTGCCGGGCCGGGCCGGGCCGGCTGCNAGCCAAGGGGAGGTGGGTCTTGGCCAACCCCTGGGCCGTTGCTGCGTTCCAGCCTGAGCCTTCTGTTGTCGTTTACAGTAACGAGATGGCAGCAAGTTCATCCCTGGCGGAGAGACGCTTGGACCAAAAGTGATGGGCGTATCTCACAATAAGAAGGGAAGTATGGCGTTACCTTAAATAAACTCACCAAGGGCATCAGCCTAGGAGAGAGGTAGGATGTACACATCAAGTTTAAACAATGTCCACCAGCGAAAAATTTTTAACCCCTGCACTGAATACGAAATGTAGTAATTGAGAGAACTGTTACCGTAATGGTGGCTCTCTGGCTTGCCAACTGATAGCTGAGCCAGGATTCCTGAGGTTTGGATCAGATACCTAATAATAGCCATCAGGAGTCATCCTCTGCCCGCTCAGGGCTTCTGCCTGCACAAATCAGAACTGATCCTTGGGTCATTGCACCCTATGCAGCAGCTATCATGTGGCTGAATGGTAGTGCTTTAAGCAGCCTGTCATTGCTCATATATAAAAACAATAGGCTAGATTAAATAAAAAAAAAAAAAATGCCCTGAGTTCAGAGCAACTTTAGTTATAGTGCCCATCTTAGTTCTTGTTATTCCCTTTCTTCCTCCATGGACCAACCAAATGGAAGGCTGTAGAGAAGTGCCTCCATGCTGTAGTCCTTTTCTGAGATGAGATGCCATCATTTTATGCTGTCAAATAATTTATTCTGTCAAAGAGGAGGAGTAATTTTGTTCTGGTGTGAAAGTAAGATTAAAGGAATGCGAGGAGGTTGTGCCACCTTTGCGTTGTTACTGCCTCTTCTACAGAATTGCTCCTTTATGCAGCCAGAATGTAGAATATGTTTGGCTGAGGAGAGGGAGCACAAGCAAGCATGTTTCTACAGCCTAATAGTTAAAGAAGCGGAGAAATGCTAATTCTAGCAGGGGATGCTCTGGTCTGGGCTCTAGCTGGTGTGCTAAAAGGAGAGCTTAAACAGCTGTTTGGCAGCATCTGCCAACAGCTCGTTTAACTGAGTTTGATCTGGGTTATGCCGAGAGGGCCAAAGTGAGTTATAATTAGATCTGAGCTCTTCAACAGCTCTTAACATCTTTTATTTCAACAACTGAGACTTCAAATGGCAGAATTGATACCCCATCTAGCGGCTGGAGGCATTCTTAGCCATTAGATTTTTATACTCTGCTAATTTCACACTGACATCCCCAACACCTTGCTCGTGGATTTGCCTCTCAACACTGTCGAGCCCAGTTGCTGTTTTGTTAGCCGTAAGACAGGCAGAACCACCTTCATGGGGATGCTCTGGAGCACAGTTGGCCCCTGAAAGAATGGACTTGAAGTAAACACCACCTGAGAGTCACTGTCTGCTAACGCTTCCTGTTGGAGAGTGACTGTCTTGGGGGAATCTGGCTTCAGAAGACCCTTCACGGGCATGGGCTGGGCAGAGTTTAAATAGTGTCCCAGATGCGGACAATATGTAAAGGTTTTGCTCAGGGTTTCTGGGCATGGAAAGTAAAGTACTCTTTACTGGAAAAGTATGCTTTACTTTAAAGTCCAGGGGACAAAAAATCCTGAGTGCAGTTAATGAAGCTCCTCATTCGCTTACATTTTTTTGGTGGTACTCATTATTTGCCAGTTCTCCTTTCTGAACTTCCCTATTACACCAGTCATGAGACTTCCTGATCAGCCTTAATGAATCAGTAAGAAATCAGTGATTTGACATGAGGTAATATCACCCATCCCACCCACTCTGCTTTTCTGTAAAGCTGTTCCTCCAGAGCAGGAATCTGGGGGGAAAGTGGCTCCCCACTGAGAGGACAGCAGTCACTGCCTCTGTTTCGTGCTTGGTGCCCAGACACCACTGCCCTTCCAAGCTGTAGTAAGACAGGGTTGGAAAGGTCAGTTGATTCACACGGGCAGACACCTGCAAACTTCGTACTATCAGCCACAATTCCTAAGCTGTGTAGAGATTGCTAAAATCTCTGAATTGTGTACATGACAAAATTCCAGTTTGTCAAAATTGAATTTTTTCATGCCAATGTATTTTCAGTAGCTAAAATTTTGTGTTCTGTGATTCAGAATAGCATGTCTGGTCAGACCCAGCGCAGGAAAGTAGGAATAGGTGATGGCTAAAATGCATCAGATCTGGAAAATCTAATTTCAGTTAGGGGCCTTGGCCCAGGGTCTCACAGCCCAGGGTCTAGTTATGTCTACCCACACAGTGGCAGGCAGAACACGCACTGTTTTCAAATCCAGCTGAGGCCGAGAAATACCTGTCCCACAGCGATCAACAATTCACTGCTCGCCACACATTTCAGCTGAAGGATAACATGTATGCTGCGTGTGCTACACATCCGTTAACAGTAAAGATCAAGACTTTACTCAACAGCCTCCAGTACACGTCATCGCGTCCATCTGGCAGCAGCTCAGGAGGAGGACAAGCTATGCTTCTATCAGGTACAGCCCGAGCAGTGTGAAACTAGATTATATATGAAGAGTTCCATGTAAACAACTGCTTTAAGTTTGTGGCCTGCTGTATTTTGGGTACGTAAACCCACGCAAAAGTGATGCAGTGGTGTTTTGGTATGACAATTACAAATGCTTCAGCTTGGCTGGAGCAAAAATCCAACTAGTCTGCTCTGCTCCCTGCTGTGGGAAGAAGCAGCTTAAGAGAAGACTACAAGAACAAGGGGAGGACGGAGCCTGTTTTTACACCCTCACGACTTCTGCTGGCCCGTGGTGAGGGATTTCACAAACAGTAATTGCATCAAAACTGTTCTGTAGAAAGTCTGCCTGTGTATAAGTACAAATATTCCTGATACACTTCACCTGTAAACTAAAAATTATCTCAAAACTTACTTTAATGTTGATCCTCTGACTGATTTAAAGTGCTCTACCAACAGTTGGAAAGTAGAAAATGTTTGTTTTTAAAGCACCCTTTGAACTTAAAGTATATCACAACATTATAGAGTTTTCTTTTTGAATGATTATTATTTTGCAGTGCCCACCTAAGAGCAGCTTACAAATACACTTAATAGCTTGAAGGACTTTTAGATCACTCCATGCAGCTCTTACGCAGAAATCTCAGCACGGTTAAGTCTGAACTCCTGCTTTTTAAGTGTAACAAAAATTTTGAAAAAGCTTTTGCTTATCTTCTTTTGCAAGGACAAGTACTTTTAATATGCTGTTCAGATGTGTTCAGTGAATGAATGTACAAGAGCCCAAGCTCACAGTTATTTTTATTTAGCAGGCGTAGAAGTTTCTTAAGGAAGGAGATTCTGAAAATAGTTGCAAGTCTCTGGACTTACTCAGCATTTCAAGATAGTTATTTCTGTCTCCCCTTGAAGACATATTTTGACTTGACAGTCCCATGACAATGCAAACTGTTCAATATCTAAAAGTTATGTCTACTGGGTTTTAAGTTAAAAAATAAATTAGGAAAAAAGCCTAAGTCTTAAGATTGTCTCATGTTGCTTGTTTTTCTCCGAAGGGATCAAAAAGTTACCAGGTGCGTCCTTTTGATCCTGCTAGTTTACTGACAGGCAGTTTAAAAATGCTGAGATACCGTACCTCTGACATCTGAATTCCTCTGGGGGCTTTGTCCTTTCATGCAAGGCCTCGCCTCCTCCATTTTTGCATGGAAAAGTCCTGTGGTTTTGCAAGGAAAAGTTCTGCTATTGCAAGGCTTGACTTTGCCAGTCTAAGAAGAGTTTGACCTCCCATTAACATGTTCCTTTATGATAAACTACAGATGGCAGAAATGTTGCAGCAACAAAGGGAAGCAGGATTTAGGGACCTCATAAGGATTTAAGGACCCTGTATGTCAGGTTCTTAAAGCAGACTGAAAAAGCAAATATTAACATATCCTATTGAAAATGCAAAGCCAAATGTCTCATCTGTCTCTGCATTGAAGTGAAGTTTTGACACAGCTGCTTTTACTGCCAGTTACTGGAATGTGACCTCATTCGCTTCCATGCCCTTGTTCTTGTCAAAACTATAAACCTAAAAGCTTTAAGGAAATTAAAAAAACAAAGAAAAGTTTTTCTGTTTCTGGTTTGTGCTTGGATTTTATTCTCGCTGTGTGCCTGATGAGAGATTGGGGCTTTAACGTTCAGATCAGAATATGTTTTAGGTTGTCTGGATGATAACAGGCCTCATCCACTAGACGTACCATCATAGTCTTTGACAGAAGCCTCACACCCCCTGCCGAACACGGGCAAAGAAAAGCTGGGCCCTTGGTGCTAAAGGCAGCAGCTGCAGCTTTGTGGGTGATAGTTTAATAGGAGTGCCCGCTTGACATCCCTATCGATGGGAACTGGAATGCTGCGGGATTCTGTGTCCGGCACTTGAAACACTGCTTGGCCATTTGGGTCTGTACGGAAACGTAACATCGTGCAGCTCTCGGGTGTCAGTGACTGAAATAACGAGCCATTTGGCTCAGCGATAACTAAGTAACTTATGCATCAAAAGGTTGTCACCGAAACACGGGCGCAAACCTGTACGAGTGCTGGCTACGCAAACCTGTACGAGTGCTGACTACACATCCGCGCTCCCCCCTCAGCCTCGCTGGGCTGACTGACCCGAGGGAGACCACAAAACCTAACGGTGCACCTTGACAGCAGGGGTGCAGACAGCACCAGCGGACAGCAAAGTTCTCCTGAAGCGCTTTGACCCACCACACGTGTGTTAAACCAAACGCCATGTCCCCGCTTTTCTCTCCCTACAATTGTACGTGCGGTGCTCAAGGGCTTTTCGCGTGTCCCAAAGCAGCGCTGCAGAAAGGTTCATCAAATGTCACGAAGCTTCTATATTTACTTGTCTGCACCATGGCCTCTGATAAATCATTCCCGGGTGGCAAACAAATCCAGTTGTACTGTGCTCTGCCAACGATTTGCCCGCATGCGTAAGCTCCAGGTTGAAGCCCTTGAGACCCAGGACTTTGTTTGATGTGAGGATATATTGTGTGCTTTATTTTCTGGCAACCGATTTTTCTTCAAATACTATATCAGAGTGCGGTTTTGTTACTTATTTCTGCAAGAATAAGCTTGCCCTCCTCTTTTCCCAGGCTCTCATTTGTTATCAAGGGCATAGCCCTACTCCCGTTTTAATTAAAACATTGAGTAAACAATCCCACCTATGAACAAAACTGGGAACTGTCCCCACTTCAGCGGTAAAATCCCACTTACATCAGCAACATCAGTTTCGTTCTCAGCAAAAATAAGATTAGGGATTCCAATAAAACCAACTTTAGTTTTATAAATAGCAAACCCTTTCTCTGCTCCTCTCCTAACCCCCAAAAATCCTCCCCAAAACATTGCGACTAGCTTTGCTTTCCATGCAGAGGCTGGAAAGACCCAACGGTCTGTGATGACTAACCTGGTTCTTTACCAGCAACGTGGTTCCACAGCTGCGCTGAAGTACTGCTCCGAGGTCATCTCTGAAGGAACAGCAGCCTTCAAGGTGTCGGCCACAAATCTGCATCCTAAGAGGACTACATATGAAAGGGTGTTAGAAAACAAATACTGTAATGTATTGTACTATTGAAAATACTGTGATCTCACCAGGAAGAATAATTTATAATGTGTATAGAAAAAGAAAAAACAAAACAGATGGAGCCTGCACATCTGATAATATTGTTAACATAGGAACGAGGCAAACCCTGTGTTTTCCCAGTGGTTCCCAGCTAAGATGTCCTTCTGCTATCAGATTTCTAAGTTTCTTACTCTATTAAGGGTTCCTACTTGTATTTATTCCAGTGGCATCAGTTCTTCTTTTGCCCTTCCTCCAAATTCAGCAAGAGCCGGTGCCTCCAGCCATAGGACTCACAGTCCTGCCCTCAGGTCGCTGCTTCCTCGGTTTTAACCTAGCTGCGGCGCAAGGCTTGTCCCCCCTTCCCTTCTCTTTCAGGGCTTTACGTAAAGGTAAACTCAGGTCACCATACATTATTCATGTAGTATGCATGCATTTTGTGTACCTATCAATAACTTATAAAAGGAAGAATGGCTTCGCTCTCGGTTGCCTTTTCAATGCAACCAAGCCAGAAGATTTGGTACACTCTCAAGTTGTTAATTTTTATTTTTTTGCCTGAAAAGCAGCATCTCGCATCCTTTTGTGCTCCCTGCTGGTGGAGGTTTTCCCTTACCCACACGTTCTGCCTTGTGCAGCGATTCCAGCTCACCTCTGTCAAGGGCATCCTCTCCAGGAGGCAGATCTCCAGCAGCCCGAGCGGCAGCGCCCGGGCACAGGGAGCCGGAGGAGTAAGAGAGCCGCTGCCCAGAGAACGCTGTCGCCTAAACTCTTCTCCGGTCTGCGTGGTGTTCCCGGCTCACTCTCCCTCCACGGCTTCGATTGCAGTGGAAACTACAGAACGAAGTGATGAGAAAAGACATCTGCTTTCTGTATTTTAGTTCGGAGCGTCAGGGAATTTGGGAAAGAGGTGATAGGGTAGGGGTCAGGCCCGCTGCATTTGAACTGTTGCGCGGGGAGGATTTCAGATAGGTGAGGTGGCTCACAGCACAGCCCGTGATGCTGCTGTACGTAATGTACGGCAGTCTAAAGAAGTCTCAGCCCAGTTTTGCCAAACAGTTAAAAAAAGATAATTGAAGGGAGTAACCATCCTTAATCATCAGGATCTTGCAAAATTAAAGAGAAGTAAAGGACGTGTGGTGGAAAGATGCTCATCAGGGAACAAAATAGGAAATGAAAAGCACAAACAAGTTACTCTGCAGTAAAGCAAAGATTGTTTTCCCAGCTCAAACACATAAAAATATTTTCCAGTTACATTTCATGAAGACATTTGTTGATATTGCAAGTGAGATGCAGAATTATGAACATTTGATGATTCCTAAGGGAGAAAAAAAATGCTTGAACTGCATGATGTAAACAGCCAGAAGCCAATGTTTTCCTAAAACTTTATAAAAATGCTTGTATATCAAAAAGACAACTGCAAAAAAAATTAGTAGGTAATTAATAAAAGCAGTTTAATATGTTATGAGGAGTGTCTGGGTTTAAGTTTCCTATTTTTGTGATAAAATCATACAAAGTATATCCAGTGAAACAGATGTTCCTTCTCTCAGGGGCTGATAGGACATCTCTGTGGGGCTCTTAGAAGAACAGAGCGATGGGTCTTGGTTTTGAAGTTAGAAGAAAATGCCGGACACTGCAAGGTCCTGAACAAGCCCTCACAAACCCACGGCTTGCACTTACTTACCATGGAGGTACCAGCCTTACTGCATGAACTACTCGATAGTCCCGTTTGTGCTCACCCTTTCTCCTAAATCAAGAGCGTTTACACAGCCCAGGGGTTAGCTGCATGAAGGCAAGATGTAGCAGTCGAGTCCGCTGGCTGCTTCGTCTCCATCACAGCTAAGTTGTAGACCAACTGGGATTCCTCCTTCCCCTGCTTTACAACAGCTTAGGCGTTGCAGAAGTCATGCAATCCAAATGAGAACATTACTGTTGTACATCTTAAAAAAAAAAAAAAAAAAATAGCAGAACCCTGATGTTGCTTCACCAACTGTACAATGAGTCAATTAGTTGTTTTTTTCTATGGTTTTAGAACAGGATTTGTTCACCTCCAGCAGCATCTCCTGAGGTTTGATAGCTGCAGGAAGGGGACGCGATAGGCAATTAGCACGCATCCCTGCAGCGCTCTGAGGAGCAGAGTGCCTGCAGCCAGGTGCTGTCTTCCTGCCGCTGCACCTGGGACCTTCAGAACGGTTTCCAGAAGTGTGACAAGGTAGGAAGATCCTTTACACCTGATGGAATGGGGATGAAAAGTCGATGCTGACAGATTTATGCAGATAAAATAACGTATGAACTGCCAGGCTGCCTTGGCTCCTCAAGTCTTCTGCACTGTAAGGCCTCTTCTAGACGGTCACGAGAGGCTGTTCCCAGAAATGGAAGGGTGAGGCTTGGAAGTATTGCAAGTTCAAGGCAGGCAGTTACCCAGCGTGAACACCCCTCCCCTCTTACAAAAGAAAAATGAAATTACTGAGGACATTTATAAGGAAAAGATGCTATTTTTTAGGGGATGCTATTTTTTAGTAGGGTACAATCTGTGCAAAGCAACCTTTACTGCTTTTTTTTTTACTGGTGAATATCTGGATATTGCTGTAAGCACTTTGGTATCTCAACCCCCAATGCCTCCCCAGGCATTTATAACAAAATACAGACCCTGCAAGTTCTGGAGCCCTTTGTGTTCACTGTAGACAGTGTTGATCAGAACTGGTACTCATTACACACAGTAGTTAAACAGGGTTTTTTCCAGGTAATCTTCAACTGTCACATGTTCACAACACGCCATAGATTATTAGAATGCTGTGTCAGCTGCTAGCTAGGTACTTTTGTTCCAATTTGTCAGCAGGACCATATTATTTTGTCAGCTGACTGATAAAAAAACCACAAGACATCCGGGGATGTGGGTCAGGAAAGCTTTGTGGACTTATGGGTGGGGAAGAGAAGGCTACTGAGATTTATTATTTCCCCCCAAACCAGATCTGAGGAAGACAGCAAATGCTTCTTCTCTCAGCTTGCCTCTCAAACCCCTTTTATTCAATCCTTCGGTAAGAGCATTTCCTAAATCCCCATATTGACTCTTTGTAGCCTGAAACAGCAAAGGATCATTTATATTTGTGTACAATTAGCTTGTAGGGCAGGGAAGACAGCTCCCTGCCAAGGTGGTTCTTTTCCAGCCTGACTCGAAGGGAGTCGCAGCCTTTCCCTACACATCTTGCTCCTTTCCCGAGCCGCCCCCACCCCGATTTACAACCCGTCAGCATGGAAGGCGACGATGGGGAATTACGGCAACTCGCTTATTACAAAGCTGGTAGGCACCTAAAGAGGACACTGAACCCTACAAGGAAACACTAGCACTCATTTACAAACAGAACTCAGCGTTTTTATTCATTGATTGACTTCCTGCCAGTTTTGATATTTGCTACCACCAGAGAAGAGCGTAAAAACACAGTACAACATTGTTAACCGGTTAGGAAGGCTGGAAGGGAAAGCAAATCCCAGTACAATTGCAAGTAACTTGGTGGAGTTTATAATTAATTTTTTTTTTTTTTTTTGAACGGATCAGCAATGAAGCAATAAATATGCTGCTGCACCGAACCAACAACAGGACTTTCACTAAGTTTGTGGTTTATTGCATTACAGTTTAAAACTAAACGTTATCCATCATCATACATTTGTTCACCAACCAGGTAAATGACACTTTTTCATGTTATATGCTAAATGGCTAAAATTATGCTGTAGCTGAACTAGACTAGGACTAGTAGAGGTAGATATTGAATGGGCAGTGCCAGGCAGAAATATTTTGTAAAAGTACTTTTTGTCTTTTGTTATCAACAGTTAGCAGATGTAACATTTTCAATTAAAACAACAAACATCTTAGGAAAGCTATTCTAAGATGCTTTGGGTTTTCTAGTCATATTTCTCTCGCAATATTCTTACAAACCCTTTGATATGGTCCCTTGTAAACTGGACAATCTTTGTCTGTGGTTTTCTGCCACGATTTACTTGAAGACCAACATACAAAGCTAGAATCTTTGTGAACATACTACTATTTGCTTGTACCACTCTAAAAGTAATACACATTTACAGCTTCCTTGGCATGGGAAGGCTGCATTTATAGTATTTACAGCTTCAGTAATCTTTCTAGTAATAAAAAAAAGCTATTTTTATACTTAATCTAAAATGAATTTCTATTATGCCACCTCCTTATAACTCACTTCAGTCTCCTTTTGCTGAGCTGCTCTATCAGCTGCTCCTTGCCCGTCTCACTGCTGGCTCTTGGGAAGAAGAGTCTCTGCCTGGAAGAGGCATCAAAACTGGTGTTTGGAGACTGCAGCTTCAATTTCCAGGAAATATAATCATCACAACATGACTGGGAGTTTTATAAAAGCATACGTCCTTTGCTCCTTACAGCATCCAAGAGCAGTTCCTAACTGGGACGCTCCTGGAAGCAAGAGCCTTTCCCCAAGCTCAGCAACCATTTTCCTCCATCTGGAACTTTTAACTTTCATTAATGAGCTTATAGACAGCTCGATTTCTTACCGATACATCTAATTATATGACATTTGCATCCTTGTCCTCCACAGAATCTCAAAGCATATGTTATCAGACAAGCGTAACTCTTACTTCCACATAGTTCGAGCTATTTTACATTGCCGCTTAGATACAAACTGCATTTTTAGAGCAAACTTTCTTAGGGGGAAAGATTTCAACGCTAGCTAGCTACCCAGCACAGAACACTTACAAAAACATTTAAAGCGATTATGAAAAGGGAAAAATAAAATCATTTTAATTCAGGTATCTTGAGCTGGATTATTCTGTCAAGTGGTTTTGTCAGCATTAGTGGCACACGTTGAAAGCGCAACTGTGGCGTAGGGGAAGGTAGCACTGCAGGAACGATGGCACCATTGCTCGAACCCTCAAAGGCATCATGTTAGACAAAGATCTCAAGTTTTCTTATTTGAACTTGCTCACGTGATACTGAAATTGTATTTGCACCTCTGGTTTCTCAGGCCTGATCTCACCCTACTCTCACCAGCGTTTCCTTTCTACAAAGACGATGACAATTCCATCTGGCTGAGGGGTAAGGTGCTAAACCAACTTCCAGGGTCTACTGTACAGCTGGAGCACCTCCAGATCTGGAAAAACAAACCCAAGCAAACACTAAACGAAGATTTAATTGTCTAATTATACCTACCTCATCTAGCCCTAGAGAGCTCCCTGGAAAACTTGGGATTTTCTCCCTGTGCTAGGAGAAAAACTGAGCAACAAACTTCGTTCTGTATTCTGGCTGATACATCCCACGTCAGAACATGATTCCTCCCCTACGAACATGGAAGCATTAAGACCTCTACTGAAAAAAAACCCCATAACTTTAGAAGAATATAGAGGCTTTTAAGGCATTTAAGATGCAAAGAAATGAGTTACTGAATAGATCATTTTGAGACTATTTTACCTGTTTGTTCACACATACCATGTGTCTGAATACTCTGGTCTCCAAATGGAAGTAGAGAAGTGAGTACCTCACCTATCACCTTGGGGCAAACGACCACTATCAGTTACTTACAATTTAAATCCACTTCTGACTCTGGCATTGCTTCATGCAATGTGCATTTGCACCATCTACAGTCTCTATCTAGGAAAAAATTGTTGTTTGAATGTCCCCTCCCCGCCGCGGAAAGATATCCATGGCACATGTCATCACCAGTGGCTCCACTGATGGTGGAAAAATCTTTCTCCAGTGAATCAAACCAAACCATGTCATTTGTAAGACAACGTTCTAGGTCACTCTGGCCGTGACTGCAATCCCTGCTCACCTTGCTTTGGCAGCCCAGCACCAACAATTACTATTTTGGATCTCAGCACGCAAAGGAAAGTTTTCAGCGTAGCACAGCACTCCGTGCTACTGCTTTGCAAGACTCATCACATTGGATTTTAACTTCCATTTCCAGCTCTTAACAACTCTTCCTTGGAAGTAAGCATTGCATCTAAGGGGGGAGATGCAAAGATGAAGGAGTAACAATTCCTTTGCCAATTAAAGAACCTTCTTCTTCAGGTAAATTCTTGACTTGGTTTTGTTTCCTGGGACTGCAGTCTTCTGGAAGGGGATGAGGAACTTCTTCAATCCGAAAGCAGCATTTCTGAAGCACTATGGATGCCTTTCAGGAAGGTTATGGAGAAGTGTCTTTGGGAAAATCACCATAGATGTGTAGATGGAAGTTTCTGGAAGGCCCACAGAAATATCCTTTCCCACTTGCATAATGAAAGATAACAAGTAACTTCTTGCTTTTAGTTCATCTATTTCAATGCAAAAACAGGCGGTGAAAAAGGAAACAATCCCATTTATAGGCAGCACCCAAAACCCAGAATTTGGAGGGGAAAAAGAAAAAAAAGTAAAAATTGCTCGATGCAATTCACAATCTGTTAAAAAGAGTGAGCACTCATCTGCCTCCAGCTAAGCATCAGAAGCCAAGAAAACGGCAGCAGTACTCAGAGGCAAGGCCAAAAGCTCATAGCTTGTGTAGGCAAGATTGAACCATCTCCAGTAGTTGCAGAAGACATGCAGTCCAAGTATCTCAGGCTGCAGAAAAGACTGAGATCTAGACATAAATACCAGAGTCAATTAAAGGCTCTATAGGTATTCTAGTCCCTAAAAGCCCAGCAGATTAAATATACAAATATAGCAATACAACTTACATTTCTGACATGAACTACACTGCAAACATACACAACAATAGTCTAACCATGAAAAGAAAGTGGTGCTGAATAAACAAGAAACAAAAAACCCTGTTCTTCTGACAGTTAGAAAACTACAAACCCCAGTAAGTCTTCCTGGATTTCTTAACTGTACTTGTCAATCACTGAATTCCATGATGTGGAAGAGGAAGGCTGTGTATCCACACGACGCATACTCTGTAACTGAACTCCTGCAGCAAAGAAGGCACTCACTTTATAAGCTGTAGTTAATTTTCTGCTCTGTTTTATATGATGAGCCTATAAAAAAAACAACATTTGAGCACTTATCTATATTATTAACACAGTAGACTTGTAGACTGAAGCTTGACTTGGAAAATAAAATTCAGTGTAACACTGGTGGAACTTAAAAGCCAAGTAGTAAAGCATTCTGTGTTATAGGACTTCCCAGACATTCAGTATTTACATATAATGCATGTGCACTTTATACTCAACAACCACCCATCAGCAGTGACATTATTAGCGTAACTGGACAGCACAGTAAGCCGACCCTGAGCTGCACTCTAGCGAACCCATTCATTTTCAAAGTACAACAGAGATTGGTTTAAATATTCACACAATTGTTTTTCAAAACGTTTTATTGCATTATATTTGGTACCTTATGTTTGACAAAGGAAATTACATCTGTAACTGCAGGAATAAGAAGCTGGTCTGTTATTGAAAAAAAATCTTGGGCCCCTTAAAAGTTACAAAGTCTTGGGCTTGCCTGAAACAACTGAGCAAGAAATATATTCTTAGAAATGTAGGGCTTCAAGTATTACAAACCTGTGACACTGTGGAAAAGTTCCAGAGGTATCTAAACTGCAGCACTTTTTTTTTTTTTTTTTCTGCATAACGTGAACAAGGCCTGCTGAGGTTTTAAACTATTAGTCTCTTGATCAGTCAAAATGGTAGTCAGGAGTTCTCCTCTTTGCAACTTCAAGCCATAGTATGTTCTCATTTTGTTTTCACTCTATGTGAAAAATGCATGCTATCTTTCTAATTAGTTGGTGCCACATCACAGTGCATAATTTTATTTGGTTCTTGCATTACAGTTTTAAAAAGTTTGGCCAACCTACGCTGATAGGTTCATCTCAAGAACAGCAACGTTGATTCTCCCCACCCCCCAAGTTAATTCAAAGAGAGAGATAGTTGTAACTGGTTCCTTCAGTTAAAAACTGTGGTGCAAGAACACCAAACTGATCGTGTACAGTGAATTTCAGAGACACAACAAGCTTATTGAACACACTATGTTTCTTAATTTTGCTTCATAGCCGTATGTCCCAGCATCCACAACATAACGTGTACGTTGCAGGTTTCTCTGTATATTCTGATTCACATTGCATACTTCCTATGGACAGAATCATCCCCGTATCAAAATCAGTCAGATGCTAAAGCCCCAACAACTCTTTGTGCTCAGTGAAAGAATCCAGTGCTAAAACAGCATTTTTGCTGTCTGAGATAACAGTAATCTCACAAGACAAATTTAAAGTAATATTTCTGCCACACACCTGCTCTGAGGGCTATACGCCTCCAGATTTCATATAAATTAGTTTAAAAACATGGGTAGGTAGGTAAGGAGAAGGGTTTTTTTTCTTCAATTTTAGCAGCTTTTAATTTTTAAGAAACTGAACAACCTATATCCAGTAATATGTTAGATATTTTATATATATACTTTGTCAGCAGGATAAAAAAAAAAGTAAAACTATTTGAAGGCAACAATTTTTTTTTCCTTCTCTGTGTAAGTTAGAACAATTCAGCAGGTGCGTGACAAAAATATTATACACCAGATATGGTCCAATGTCATTTTTTTCCAATAAAGTTGTTCATATTTCATTGGCCAGTTCTTCAGGTTCTGCAGAACTATCTCCATTAACTGTGATCTTCATATCCTCTTCATATCCAGGGGGCATGAAAGCCAAAGCATAAGGGAAAAGCTTATGACAATTTGCTCTGTATGTTTCAGATGCTTCTTTACAGTCTCCAAGGCTACCGTCACATAAAGCTTCTAATACCTCCATACAAGTCTAATTAAAGAGAAAAATAAAGAAGTGTTATGGTTTCTTAAACATTTATCTGAACACTCGCAAACCAGAAATACAATATCACAAAGAAAACAAACTCCAAGTACTGTTTTCGGGTTTCTATCAATACCAAATGATTTTTTTTTTTTAACTAGACACAGCATGAAATACCAGTCTAGTCTGATTTGAAATAATGCAGTTAAAAAAAAAAAACAAACAAGAGAAATTTAAAAAACAGCTAAAACCCTTGACTGAAAATACCTGTTCCTTATTTTCCTAAAAAAAAAACCCCCAAAAAACAAAAACCAAAAAATATTGTTTCTTACTAGTTGGCAACCAAGTACCAGGCTTACTTGGAAGTAGACATGTTTTTTGGGTTTGCAGTGCCCCCCCATCCCATCTTGGGATACACTGACCATTTCAACGATACATAACATACATTTCAATTTTAGCATTCGCAAATAAAAACAATGAATCCAGACTATATACTGTAATTTCCTAATAATGACTTTTGTGAACGTGTTTTCAGATAGAATTGGAAGAATTGTGGAATATAATTAAGATGTAAAAACAGCATCAGCTCAATAATCATAATTAGATGTCAAAACATTTCCAGTAGGGAGGGAAAAAAAATTTACACTTAAGTGTATGTGACTTACTGAAGTGTGCCTGTAACTAGCGAATCAAACCAAATTACTCAGATAATATCACATCCTTCAGATATATCTGCAGTTTTATATCCAGTTTTATTCATGATTTAGAAGAGAAAAGGGAGATTTCCTGTTGTGGTTTTTTTTTAAACTTTCATTTCAAACAAGGGAAACCAACCTACTGAGCTTCACTAAAGCCTGGCAGAATTTCACATCCGTCCATGTTGTGTATGCTAGCATTAGAATAAGTAAGCTAGTCTTTCTCCGCTCCTCTGACATTTACTATAGCTTTTATTTGTTCTGTGTATTGAGATTAACTGCTCTGTCCTCCTGCTACAGGGTTATGAAGTTCTTTCCACCAATCCCTTTTCCTCACATTAGCTCTCTGTGACACTGGCATCCACAGAAGGTCAAATATATCTAGATTTATGCCTGCAATGTGCCCTGAGACAGCTGGTCTTTACTAAAATGAAATGTAATAAATTTGATCTCTTTGCACACAAGAATGCCTTTCAACAAATGCCTAGACTCCTTCAGATTCTCATTTTTTAGGGCACTTCCAAATTCCCATCTACAAGTTCAGTAGAACTCCAACTCTTTATGTTGGCACCAAGATTGCCTCAACCGAACTTTTCCAGTTTTTTTCACAATGCTGGGTATATCATCGTTATACATCACCGAGTTAGTAAATGCTTCTTGTGATCCTACCGAGATAACATCTCTAAAAACAACAAGCATTTTGGGTTACATTTTAATCTTTCCCCAGTCCAATTCCCAGCATCCCACTCTCAGACAACCACCGCAGCTATGAGGCAAAAAGAATGCTGTTGAAGGCAATTTAATTTTTGTTTTCTAAATCTATTGATAATCTAACTTAAGCTCTTTGAGAGTGGTCAATCAGTAACACAAAAAAACCCCACAAACAACAACAAAAAAGTTTATGAAAACTGCTAGATATGTACTTAGGATATGAGACACGTGAGTTTGTGTCCCATAACCAGATCAACTAGAGAAAGGATCTGGATCTTTAACATCCTAAGCAAATTTAGAAATCATGGCACATTGTCTTTTCTGGTCTTTTTTTCTGCCCCTCTGCTCTGTCCAAAAATTCTACTGTGAACTTAAAATCCTTCCCAATTAAAGTTCTGTTGAATCCAGTATATTTCCAAAGGGATGTTTTTTGGAAAATGCTGATTTCTGCCCACAAAAGAATAATTTTACTACAAAGTTCACCAATTTTATTCGCAATAGATCTAAAAAAATTCTTCATAAAGAGCACAATAAGAAATGAAGTGCCAGGGGAACTGAAACAAAATGTCCTAAAGTTTGCACTGCCTGCCAAGGAATCTCTCTAGCACTTAATTAAATGTGCTGGACACTCTCACAGTGATGCCAAAAAAATAGTTTGACTGGGAATACAGAAACAGTTTAGAAAAGACTAGAAAAAAGAAAGGACATTTTATTCTTTCTCTGCTTTGTCGGGTAAGGTTCTGCCAGTGTGCAGTCATAAGAAAAAAACCAAAACAAGCCAACTGTATTTATTAATTCTTTATAAGAAACATTTGAAGATACTAAAAAAAAGTTTACCTTCTCTTGAATACTTTGAATTGCAAGTGAGAACTGATAGCCTTCCCAAACGTAGGTGGGAGAGGGAGCAGGCGGTGGTGGCGCAGGGAGATTATTCCATGACCACCGGAATGGAGCAGAATTTCAAAATTTGGTAAGCTTTTTACTTGGCTACATACTAAGGCCAAAATGTACACATGCACCTTTTATTAAAGCTAAGGTAATTCACACAGCTTGCTGGGGATGAATAAGGAAAGCTTCCACAGAGTCTGAGCCACTCCTAAGTCAATCTTTTTCTTGTTAACAGTCGTCTGTGTAACAGCTAAAACTTGGACAGACTACAGTATTTTCTTATTGAGGAGCTTTAGCATCTTTTGCCATGGGAATTCTCTTCTGTTTAATAAGCTTTTCCATTACCTGCGGCAATAACATGGTTTCTGCTGCTAGCTAGCTATTTTCATATTATGACAAAACTGAATTAATTCAAGTGTGAAAAAGGCGTGAAACGTCTCAGTTCAGATGAACCTGACACTCCTTTCTCTCACATGACAACCCAACCTCCTTACTATAAGGCACAGCAATCATTTCAGCTTCCTCTTACCTCCATAATTTGCATAAAGCTTCCACAGATATACCAGAAGCTATTTACAATTTATAAATATCTGTTACCTGAAGATCTCTGTTAATGAGGGATTCATCCAGGGTCATTGCCAGCTCCACTGCCCTTTTCTGACTGGAAGGATCTAAATAGTACATCATTTTGGCAGCTACAGGAGGAAAAATAAGGAAAAATCACCATCCAGTGGATGACCAAAACCATCTTATATATACACATAAAATAGAGATACTATGACTAAGAAGGGAAACCAAACTCTACAGTAGTAGTAGTTCAAACCAGAACCACTTGGAGCATTAAACTCAACACCTGAGCAAGTAGAAGGGTCACTTTAAGTCTACTATTCAATGCTAGACAAAGCATTACAACAAACAGGCATTGTCTATGCTGCTGGGTAGGAGCATTCTGCAGCGTACTGTGCAATCCCAGGCAGTGGAGATAACCAGCCAGACCTGCTGCAACACACCACAGCTCCCTCCGGCACAGCCCAGACTGAGCCACGACAGTAATGCTGCTCCCCTGGGTGCTTTACGTCCTGCTACCCACTGCAATATGTGGTCACTACTGACAGATACCCTTTCATCACAGGTAACCAGCACTATCTAGGCACCTCTTGTTAGGCATAATGATAGCTCTGGGCGTTACCCAGCTTGCTGAGCACTCAGCGCATTTGTCTTGGCAGTCAGCCTCTTCAAATACATGTATCCAAAAAAAAATAAAATCTTTGCAACTTGGAAATACTATTTCACATACCGTAGCTCATATGAACTATTTCACAGATGTATTAAATACAGTTACAGTCTTATGATACATTCACCATGCCTCAGAAAACAGGGCACAGTGGTCCAAAAATTTGTATTTTAGCAGCATATAGGAAAAATTAAAGAAAACCATGGACAACCTGGTGGTCATGTTGCTACAAAAACACAAACTGAGAGAAGAAAAGCGTTCTCGATGGAAACAGTGATTTTTACATCACTGGTGCCAATACTGAGATGCCACTGCTAGATAAGCACAGAAAATACAGAAGCAGGGCAGGAAAAGGATAAAGGCAAAATACCTGATAACCTATGCGGTAGTGAGTCATAGTTCTTTTTAAGGAAAGCTTCATTGAAGTTCTTTGGATTAGTTGCTCCAAAAAGCCGATTCATTTCTTGGTTTAACACTGTTCTAACTGCATCAGGCAGATCCTTACTTTCAGATACTATTGAATTGGAAAAAAAAAGTTAATAGGGGTCAGCACAGGTAATCACAGTGAAATCTATGCATTTATTTTAATATTTTTTGTGTTTACATTTATTAATATAATTGAATAAAATTCTCAAAGGAAGATGCATGAAATTCAAAGGTAAATAACTGGATCTGGTTGGAAAAAGCTTCACTGTGAGTTTTCTCATGCTTAGAATAAGCCAAAGCCTGACTCACTAAACTCTACTGGGCCCAAAGACTGAGGTCACACAAGCCTGTTCTTAAATGTCTGCAGCCATCAACAGGAAGGGTGGCTGTTAGGGCAAGGGAAGGCAGAGAATCCTTCCAACCTTCTAACTAAAAGGATGTAATTCTAAGCCTTGTCCTCACATGCTGACACAGGCTACCAGTAGAAAAGCCAGATTCCTCACTCTGCAGTTTCCATTTCTTCACTCACTCACTCTTTCAGGGGTTTACCATACTATTCACAGTCTTTTTAAGACTTACTAACACTTGTTAGAGTAACTACTAAATCCAGCTGCAATCATAATAAACATACTTAATTTTAGCATGAATTAGTTGTTTAGAAACCTTTCTAATATGCATATTAAATTACTTTGAATTAATTGTGCTAACAGTCTAAACTAAAGATCAATGACTGTATGTTAGGCATCATCTGGAAGGATGTACAGATGAAGTCATATCAAACAGATACATACCACTGCTGAAGAGATGAATCATACACTCATGAAGCCAAGGATGACTAGAATCAATAGCAAAGGCTCTCTTCACAGACTGAAGCATCAGAAGGAACTTCTCTGGAAAAGAAAGTGTTGGCGAATGGTCAAAAACCTGTGGTTGGAACTCGCTGCATTATGTCGCAGGAGTATTTAGTGTTTGAAATTAGAATGATCAGAAGAAATTAAAGCTGAGTGTACTGCAACAGCCATTTTTTTTCTAATGTGCATTTATTTAACTGGTGAATTAAGCCTATTAAACTAGTAAGTATTTCTGGACATAGTAAGTTCTTAGAGCATAATATTTAAATGAGCCAAGAATTCAGAAGACCAGTTCTCATTAGCAACTGCACACCACTTCTTAACAGGGTGTAGTTCTGCAAACTATTGATACAAACAAACAACCAGGGCAAATGCAAGCTGGGAGAATTAACTACAAATCTTGTTGCTTATGCATTTAAACACAGCAAAGAAACACACAAAGGATAATCACCAAGTGTTCAAACTTTGTTTTTTCACAGATGGCTCACAGCTGGCGTGTCAGTCCAATGAAAAGTTGCGTGTCTAAACAGGTACTGAGTCCTCATCTCTCATCAATAATTTTTGCTTAAATTCTAATATACATCTTTATGAACTGCAAATTGCTTTCATGAGTTTTCTCACCTACCTTTTCGAAAATAAATCTCGAAGGCAAAAAGATGTGTCTCTATTTTGTTCTTCACTAAATTCTTCAGGGGTGTTAAAAATTTAATGGCTTCTTCCAAAGGTGCTTCAACCTACAGATTCAAGGAAGTGACACGCAAGTCAGTCACAAAGTTTAAACCTAATAACTCTGCAAGAGAATTAGCTATTTCTGAGTCACATCAGAGTCTCACAAGCCAATGTATAAGATGCTTAGAATCTCTTATGCTACAAACTTTGTATCTTCACTCAATATTGAGTGAAGACTAAATGCAGACTGTCAAGTCTTAGAATTGCTTTGTGATGGTTACAAATCACATTTTCCTATAGATACACAAGTCTTTGCCTTCCATCATACGTTAGTAGTAAACACAATCGCAGCTGAATTGTAACAGGCAGCATGGCTCCCTGTGTCAATCTACACACTTGGTCCTGAGACCTTGGAAAGCGATGACTTTATGTCCATGACAGAGTCTGTTCATTTGAGCTTCAGACTGGTTCCTGAAAGCTGCCAGGTCATGGCGACATTCCCAGACAAGATACTAACAGCAAGCTCGAAGTAACAAGATAGTGATTGCGGTCTCCGGGTCTTAGCTAGCGTAATCCAGTTAAGTGGACAGCTCTAAAATAAATTAATTCTTTGTAAGGATTCTTTACAGATCTCTTGCATCCAGATGTGAGGGATAATTTGAACAAGAACTGTCTGTTGTCCTTCAGATTTATGTTTTTATGGACATAGGCTACTCTCTAAGAATCAGATACAAAATTTAATTGTTGTCTCTCAATAACAGTTTAGTAATATTGAAGCAATATACTTCATTGCAAATAACTGAGTTGAAGTCAATGATGGACACCATATGGAGTTTCTGCTAATTGTACGCTAGAGAAGTTTTCATTAAAAAAATGCACCATTTGTACGTGCTGTTATGAGTTTGCATACGTCAGTCACAACTGTGCACTTAAACTATTTGGAACCTGTAATAAAACAGATTTCAAAGCTATGCCTTTAATGCCAAAGTTACATATCCACTGAAGAAGCACAGAGGCAGCTGTTTCAGGAAATAACATTTGCAAGTGACCAACTACGTCAGAAATGGGCTTCTGGTGCTGGCAACCAACTGAATTTGGAAGCCTTTGTACCATGGTTCAGATATTAAATATGGAATATAATTAGGGAAGATTTGCCAAAGGCATGCATTATACAGCTGCAACTATTCCCTATAATCTTGGGGACTGCCTGGATTTTCCTGTGATATCCCATGCCATCCCTCTACTCCAGAGCTCAATGTCATTACATGCCATTGCGACCACTTTAGTCTTAACTAGCAATGCAATTACAGCGCTGCTTCTTGCAACCTGTGAACTCAACAACGGAAATACTGACAGTAATCTTAAATGACTAGTCAGGCTTTTAAAGTCACTTCCTTCCTGCCTACAGAGTGAAGTTCACAGTCTCAGCTTTCAAATACCATCTCCTCAAGGGCCAATAATATTCATTGTATGTATAATGTGAAAAATACCCTATCTATCAGTATTTGGACACTATACTATTATTAGAAATTCAATTTTCCAGTCTCTATATTTTTCCATTATCTTTCCCCACATTTTACAAATGTTTTCCTGCTCCTTACAGGTACAACTTTTAGCACAAGAGTATTCTTCTGGGTCACCTCCCCTTTATATATCTCTACAATTCTTTATCCAGATCTCAAAATCCATCTCAGTCTAGTCTACTGCTATTTCCAAACAGCTTCTTTATCCTTCCCCCTCCCACCCCCCATTTAAAACAAATGCAAACAAACGCTGTTAAAGCATTCAGTGTTTCAACATGTCCTCTTTCACAGGTTGTCTATGCTTAATAAATAAAAAATTATTATGGGACATAAAGAGCAAATGATAATCACCTTACATACAGAATAGAAAGACTTCCATCCGATCAACTAGAAATAGGGCACAATCAACAAGTTAGTGCAATACACACATGAAGATAATTCCACCTGTAGCAAATGTCTACGACTTCGATTGCTGCCTTTGAGAACTAGGCAGGAAAGCTGTGATTTCATCACATTACTGACAGTATGTCCAACAAGCTATCCCTAGAAGAATTCTTTTTAAAATGCTGCCTGTGAAGAGAAGCCATATAAAAAAGAAGTTATCTGAATGGCTTTCAAACTGTATGTGTGCTCACTGCAGCTTTTCTAGAAATTTCTATGACTTTATTATTACATTAGTAAGCACCTTTGCCAATTTCTCAGGGATAAGTTCTTCTTTCGGTCCTCCAATTTCTTCATCATCATCATCTTTCTTCTTTTTCTGATTCCTCTGTTGCTTCTCTTTCTCAGCATTCTTCTTCTCCTCCTCCAGCTGTGCTTTCTTCTGCGCTCTTCTCTGCTTATTTCGTAGCTTCTTTAGCTCCTTGTCAGACATATTTGCTGTACACACGCAAAGGGCAAAACCAGACAATGTTGATGTCTCATATTAACAGTCTCGATCAGTTGTCAGACACCATCATCTTTTTTTTTTTTTTTTTTACACCTTATTTACTACACTAGTAATGCTGCCATTACATTTGTAAAAGTTTACTTACTATCAAGAGATTATTTTACAGTCTATGCTGCTGCTTCGTAAATTCCTTTGTGAAATCAGGGCAATAGGAATTAAAGCAATGGTGTAACATGCCGAAGGCGGGACAAAGTAATTACTGCATGACTCCACAAATCCAGTGCCAGGAGTAAAAGTGCACACCAATATACATTGATTTATTCCTCAGGCATTACACAATTTATGTTCAATGCAGTAATTAAATGGTCTAACAAAAATAAGGTGAAATAGTCACACTTTGACATAGACAGTTCCAGCTTTGCTTTTGATGCCCTACAGACATCTTACGTTTGATTCATATTCAGATCCTCTCCTCCCTCCATCTAAAGCACAGAGAATTAATTTAACACATCAGAAAGTGACTACAAGAAATTCTGTTATCCTTCTACTTGTCTTAAACCTGAAGCCACACAAATTAACTGAGATGAGAAATATTAAAACTTGACAAATTCCTCTTGCAGGATTCCATTAGCCTTTATTCACACCATGTGATGTGCCCCAAGCCACAATCACATAAGATGCTCTCCAATCAGAGATGAGAGGGGGAAAAAAGAAGCACAGGAATTGATGGATTTAAACATTATTTTTACATCAGAAGCAAGAGATGATAAAATACAAGTTGCTACCTAGTCAAAATTTTGCATACTGATAAAATGCTTAGAAAGAGCTACCACCAAGCACACCTGCTTCAATCTGTTATTTCATGGACCAACATCAATGAAAATTCTGTATTTTCTCTGCCATTTCATAACACAAACATTTTTACTTAAGAATTACAATTGTCACGACAAAATCCATCATTGTTTTATAATAACCAAAATAGAAACATATATTAGTTTAACTTGCAGTAGAACATCTACTTTCACATGCAGGCCAAGTTACAATTTGACTACTTTGAGTTGTGACAAAACTCTTATTTTTTGCTAGTACAGTTGACAACTATAATGATGCTGGAACTTCATAAAATATCCACTAATTAGT
Organism: Aramus guarauna; assembly: GCA_013400195.1. NCBI lineage: Eukaryota > Metazoa > Chordata > Aves > Gruiformes > Aramidae > Aramus > Aramus guarauna. Next base: position 36,695 of record VXBL01009327.1, read on the forward strand.
GAAACTGCATATTTAATAAATCCTGACAGCTAAATACCTGTATCAGCCTCGTGTTCTTTATTTTCATCTGTTAAGGGATTATCATGAAGTTTCAAATATATCTCTATGGCAATTCGTGCCGCTTTGAAGTAGAACGGATGTTGCCGAAGTACATCTTCTAGTTTTAACAAGTCCACATAAGACCTAAGGGTAATCTTCCTCATGCAGTAAGTGTGAAAGTCAAACTGGTCATCCGTGATTTCTACAAAATGCTAACACAACACAACACAACATTATTTAGCAAGTATTAACAACTGGATACTAACCTTGACTTTTTTTTAATACGCTCTGCCCAAAGGAATAATTTAGCCTGCTGTTTGACAAATACACCCTAACTTTTAGAAACAGAGTTAACAAAACCCTTCAAAAATCAAGGCATGGTGAAAAGAACAGAACGCATATTCGGTCAGAATCAAAATTCACCCACTTCACAATCTCTTAACAGTAACTGCCCTCTGACAATTTGCAGTTTAAGGGACAAAGTTTCTACATTTGTTGTATTTAAACTGCACTTGAGTTATTTTTCTTCTGTGAACTCCTCTATTTTTTTCAGTCAAAAGTATAATTTTGATTTCCATTAAATGCTGTGGCAATGAATTCCACTTAAATCACCTGTGGTGTGAGAAAGTACTTCTTTTTGTTCAAGGTCTGCTTTCTTCACTGTCACCTAATGATCCCTTGTTTTTGTTTGAAAAAGTCAAAAGTCATTCCTCTCTTACACTTCTCCCATGCACTTATGATCTCAGACAATTTCATCCTAAACTCAGTTATGGCTTGTCAAAGCTGAGGATAAAATAGTAAGCATGACAAGCTAATTGCAATATTTTCATGTTGAAGTTACTCCATGGCATATATTTTACTAGCGCATTTTTAAGGAGGTGTGATATTCAGATGTAAACAGTATGGCAGATTTATATAATGGAAGAGGAGCACTACTTCTCTAGTCACTTAATTCCCAACACTGTCCTTTTGACTACTGCACCACACCAACATGGAATTTTGCAGCACTGTCTACAAGGGTTCCAGGATTTCTTTCCTCAGCAGCAATAATTCATGTAAGACCTTTTACTACTTATGCATAAGCAAAGAATTCTTCTCGTTGCTCCTTCACCAACTACACTGTTGAACACTACATTTCATGCGCCATTTCAGTATCGAGACAGTGCAAGTGTTGTCCTTGCACTATTTGCTCCCTTTCTGTGATCATTTATTGACAAACCAAACAATGGAGACCCTGAAGAGACGCCTTAGTAATCTCCATGGTAAACTCCTTCTCTTGTAAAAGCTGATTATTTGCTCCTACTCTGTTTTCCCAGCCACGAACCAGCTATTATATTAGTTTAATCCAATAAATAAATTAAACATAATGACTTAATGACTTCAAAATGTTTTTTTAGGGTGGCCTAAGTCAGCTCTTCATTTGCTCTTCTGGTACCCAACACAATTTACGAGACTAGTAGTTTCTAACACAAATTATTTTAAAAGAATTTTACAGAAATGTATTTAAAGGATTTGTGTGAACAGAATATGATCCTGGCGAACCACTTTGTTGATTTGTTCTGAGAATACTCCACAGACTAGTCCCCTCTGCAGAAAAGCATCAGTGTTGAAATTTCCTTAAGCCTCTCTATTTGCAAAGAGGCATAGCTTTTCTCCTCTCTGAGCACTTCATTTACACTGTCAGCTGTCTGGTCTTTTTTCTAGACCCTCATGGGCTTAAAAAAACCCCAACCTGTACTTACTTTTTTTAGAAGTTGTGCATCCAAATGGTTTTGTTTGCCTTACTATGGATCTGCATTTAATATGCAAGCATCTCCCCTTTTTGGATACAATTTCTACTTTAAGAAGCCTTTGTATTTCTAATAGCTTCTTTTAAACTTTTTTTTTTTTCCCAAGGAGAAGATTTTTTTTTTAATATTTTTTTACATTTCTTCTCTCCCTCTAAAATAGAGTGACTTCACAATAACTAAGGCAACATCCTTCCTTTCCTTTAAGGCTGGGCTTGTCAGCTCAGCCGTGTTCTTTTTGGACTTAAACTTCACATATTCTTGGTTTGTACCCAAACCCCTATTTTTATGTACCCTGCCAAAAATAAGATTACTTCTGAGAGTTTTCTGTTCTTTCCTGGGTCTTCAAATGACTTTATAGAATCTCTTTATAATACACAGTTTATAATGGCATTTTTAGGAGGAAATGTAATTTAATCAACTTGCCAAGAGCTAACATGAAACAGAATCTCTTCTGAAGTTACTTGAAGTTTACTATTACTGCTCAGAAAGGAAACATATCAACACAGTAAACTTAAGCTAGCGTTTTTCGACCTAGGCAGTTTAACTAGATACGTACTCTCTCAATTTCATGGCATTTCTTAAGTGCTTCTCCGAATTTGTTCATTGCTTTGTAAGCTTGCGCACATTCTGTCTGAAACCACATGCACTGCATTTCATTCAAGTTCTCTACTGCCGAGGTTCCTTCCTAAAACCAAAAACAGCATTATAAAAAAAAAAATATAAGTCTCATTCAATTTGTTAACTGCCATTTTTTATCTTGTTCTAACTAAAAGTACAAATAAAGAGCTATCAACGTAATGCCAACTTTCAAAACTGGAGTCCTGAAAGTCAGAAATGCCACAGTTAAGATGGATGCGCTTTGTTCATTAATTAAAAAAATTTCCTCTATGTTCCACTTACTGGAAGAGTCAGAAATACACAAGGAATAGCCAGGTAGTGACCATTTAACTGCGACGCTTCCTCATCTTCAGGATAAGAGATGCATTCATTCAGTATTTTTAATATTGTGTGCACGAATAACGCATTGCAGCATGTAGAAAAATGGCAGAGAAGTTCTAGCATGTGGCATGACACTGACACCCAAAGGAATTTTTTTTTTTTTTTTTAAAAAAAAACTGCCATCTGTGTCTTCCAGAGACCTGCTGATTAAGCTAAGCATAGTAATAGGTTATTTCTTATGTGATCAGTACTAGAGAGCAGTGACAAAGCAAAAGGAATACTGGTAGCTTTGACACCTGATTCAGAAAAGGAGATTATAGTCGTCTTTCAAAGCTGGTATTTATATGTACTTGCATAGATCTCTAGAACTTATCATATGCCTTTCAAGCTTAAGGTCTAAGTCTGCTACTTGGGGTGGATGCAGCCATTCTGACTTAACTCTGATCTTACAAAAGACAGGCTATTTGATAATCAGCCAACAGCCAAAGCTGGGAAAGTAACAGATAATATTCAAATAGAAGGGTAGAAAGAATGTCCCAGATGAGAACGGCAGTCTTCAAACCAGTCTGATTTAGGCAGCTAAAAATCAGAAAAATTGTTAATTCCATTTTCACTATGCTTAATTTAGGTCTTCTTTAATTATTGCTTTTTAATTAAGAAGCTTGTTATTCCAGCAGTAGACAAAAGATCAAAAGGAGATGAAAAAGATTACACAGGGCAACATCATTGAATTGTATTTTTAAAGTTCAGTTTTGGGCAACTGGTATGCTTGCTTTTTTGACGTCATCTTAAAGCTGTTTAAGGCATTGAGAAAGGTCAATTAACGTAGATTCACAGCAGTTTTGCATCAAAAACTTAACATAAATGTTGAGCTTATATAAAACAGAGCTTCCCCTCTCTCCATGTTTGTTTGCACACAGCCTCCAATTCACAGAAATCCTTCAGCTTTGCCCTTATAAACACCCTCCTTCCTGTTCAACCTAGCTTACTCCAGGTTTCTCCTGCTCTTCAAGAGAAAAAGAGAAAAACGGGACAACAAAAGAGACTTTACTTCTGCAGGTAAGTCCCAATAGCTTGCTGCCTGCCTGCACTGACAGCACAAAAATTGTACTGCCAGTATTCTAAAATGATCATTTGCCAAATATTCTGGAAAGACTACATTGAACTGTTTGGACTTTCAGTTATGAAAGAGTAACAGCAAGAAATGTCAATTAAAAAAAGTAACTAAACAGTAAGACCATCAAACCTATCAAAATGGGTAACCGCAGGGACAAAAACTGAAGGATGAAATGAAGCAATCTGCATAATGCAAACTTCTTCTGCCAGCTAACTGGTCATGGGTAAGCAGTCAGAAAAAAAACCCCAAACAAACCAACCAACACGCAGTATCCCTTCATCACTGTTAAACGTGGCCTTAAGGACAACAGCTTGTTCACAAAAGGAAGGTGAGAGGCTTTCTGAGATGTCTAGTAGCCACACAGTAGCCAAGAGAAGTCTGAAGTCTAACTTACTAGCATTAGAAAAATAAGGAGAAAAAAAATAAAAAAAAGAACAGAGACACATGGGCAATTTTATCAGATCTTTCAAGGATCCTATAGAATCAACATTAAACCCAAAGACTACTTTGAAAAATTAATTTTCTGAGAAGTTATATCTAAAATGAGCAAGCTGTATTTTTCCTACCTGGCAAAAATGATCAAATCCAAGCTTTAGAGTTTTCACTTAATACTACGGACTCCTGCTTATCCAAGATTAATTCAAACCCTGATATTGACTATCATAAGTGAAGCAAGCAATTATAGTTGCTCTGGAACAGAACTTAAAGATTACAGTAAAGGTGAGTGGAAAAGTAACACAAAAAGTTATTCCACAAAGGTTAGGCCCGTGACATCGAAAAAAGCTATAGTTAAATGCAACAAACCCTTGTAAACTTAGAACACATTTCTTCTGCTTCTTTAATGGAGTTTGCTTTCAACATGTATTTTGCACATTTGGAGTTGATAAATCTGTCTGCGGTGTCCAAAGCCTGAGCCTCATCCATCCACCTTGCAGCTTCTTTAATATTTCCAGCATGCTTAAAGAGATAGAAATTCAAGTTAGATTCAGTAATTATAAGACATGTGCATTTTATCCATGGTTTAATTAATTTTTAGACTTTTTAAAATAGCTTTCTTCAGGAAAGCAACAGATCTTTAAAGAAAAAAGAAGAAAAATTCCTTTCCCTCATTATAGAACTACAGGTCTTTTGGCACTAGACTTTTTCTGAAATTTCTTAAATGACACTTTGGATAATCCCATTCTGATACAATACCACAGTGTAGTTGAGAAATTGTTTTTAAGTAGTTAAAAAAAACAAGGGGTAAGAAAAAGTAGAAGCCATTTAAAACATCAACTGAATTTATTAGTGTGATTTTTAATATGAAAAATATAATTGTAAACTGAGAATTCACATTTTTCACTATATTTGTCCTTTATTGACTTAAAAATCTTCATAGAGGTTTATTCATATGCAGTAAAAAAACCTAAGTAGCCAAACAATAACCTCATCTAGCAACTCGCTAAATTCACTAAGCAATTTTCCATGGATTCTCCATGTGTCTTGCTTAACACAAGCTTAACACTTCAACATTCAAATCAAAAACATTACAGTAAAGTATAAGCATATGTAAAAGTCTTCCATCATAACAAATGAATAACCTCTGGTAACTAAGAATAAGCCAAACTTACCTTATAGATTTTTGCCTTCACAAGGAAGAGTTCTATCAAAGTGGGAGTACTTTCTATAGCAGCATTTATATATTCTAGAGCCAGGGATGGCTGTCCAATTTTATCATAATGTTGAGCCAAATAATACTGGACCCAGAGTAAAGTGGTTGGAGGTTCTTCTTTACCGTCATCTGGAGGGAGAAAAATGGAGGTAGGCTTTTTTTCTCGTTTAGTTTATTAAAACAACATGCCAGAAGCAGTGTGCTATATAAACATAGCCGCCAAAGTTAATTCTGCCTCTGTATCAGGCTGTCACAGCAGACTTGGGAGTTCTTCCAAACACCTGGGTTCAGGTAAATCCATTAACTTCCAAGTCTATGTTTTGACAAGACCTGAGCATATACTGTTCCCTTCTCATACTGTGGTTTCAAGGGAAAGGAAAAATGAGTTAGCGGGTCAGAAGGGAGTTGCATTTTGTTCCAAGTAGTCCCTTAATCAGGGCAGCCAGATGTGCAAGACGGCAGGGGATGATGTAGAGTTCTCATTTAAAACTGTTTTAGATGAAAAGTATAGTGAAGAGTCCTGCTAAACAAAAGTGTTGCACAGTAGCAATGTAAAGGACTTCAGTACATTCAGCGTTTATATGTTTGCAATTCAGACTTCAATATTTTTAAACAAGACAGGCTGTCTGTTCCAAATCGCAGCTTTAAAAAGATATTCTGTCTCCACCTTTGACAAATTTATCATCACTGCTTGCCTAAACATATCCTAGAAAACATTCCTATACTCAACTCAGTTTTGAAAGTTAGAGAGCTCTGCCTGAAATCCAAAATACTACTGAAGTATGAAAAGTAAAGTTCACTACTCAATTTTGACTATGAAGCATAGCACCTTGCAGGGGGAAGAGAAAAAAAAAAAAAAAAAAAAAAAAAAAAAAAAAAAAAAAAAAGAACATGGGGGCTCTAGTCCTGCCAAAAGGTTCTCGTTCTTCAGTTTATGACATAAAACTTAACCATGTAAATATATGCATTTGTTCACTGAAAGGCTTGGACATATTGTAGCCTATAGCATTAAATTCAAGGGAAATTTGTAACAGGTAACTTAGGTGAGAATTTCATAATGAAGTATTCCATTAATGTTTCTGCAAAGCAGGGAAATAACTGGTTATAACTTCAATAAAAATGTCTGTAATACTTAGGATTATCTTGTAAAGTTTTAATGTGTATTGTCATTCATGCTATCTTGATTATTACACCATACTCCATTTACCAAAAGCTCAAGACTATCCTCTTTTGATATTCTATGAAGAAAAGGGTTTTTTTTGACATTTTCTGTTACAAAGCAGTTGCACAAACAACTAAAAAAAACCATCATAAAGCTACCAGAGAGGGAACTATAAAGCCTGGATTCAATACACACAGAACCATACCTCACAACAAAGCATTTGTCAGTCAAAACCTGGAAAACTTTTTTTTTTTTTAACTCTCAAACAAAACCCCCAAGGACACAAAACCCAGCCCCCACCAAAAGCTCCAAAACTCCCTTCCCCTGAAGATTGTGCTATCAGTATCTATCCTTTCTGTCTGACATTTCTGTAACTAAAGATTTAACGTAGCTTTCAAATTTCAGTTTTCTGGACAATTATAAACTCAAGTCTTGAAAACAGAATACTTGAACTCAAAACTGTGAAGAGATGAATAAATTTGTGCATCCAGGAAAATTTTTTAGAACCAAGCGACTAGATTTTAAATACAGCCTTTATATTTGACAGCTTAAATCCATTCTAAGGATGGCTATGGCTTACTTCTGTGTTAGGGAAAAAAAGGAAAAAAAACCATCATCCCTGTTTCTTCACTCCTCAGTGATTCCCTCTGAATGCTACGTAATGCTTACACCAGGCACTTCCATGAAGTATGACAGTCTTAGCACTCACCATTTGGGTTAAATAACCTGCAGCTTCTTAGAGAGGTTTCATAACCTATCACGAGCTCTTCTATGATTGCCACCTACATATGCAAGGCAAGACACACCAAAAAAAAAAAAAAAAAAAAATCTGTGAGCAAGATGGTATTTTATTTTAATTTGAATTACTTGGTGTTACCCAAACTAGTTATTTTTGGTAAGAGAATTCTGCAATATCCTGAATTACAATACATATGGGAATGTACTCAATCTCTCCTCTCTTTTTAACAAAGTAAGACGAAGCCTCCCTCGGTTAACACTTATGCAGCTTATAATTACTAAATCTTAGTTTTCTATACTTACCAACTTGGCACAAAGTTGTGTAAGCTTGTACTTGATTTTTTTCTAGCTATACTAGCCCATAACATGTAAAAAGGTGGGAGGGGAAAAGCCTACCTTCTCCTTGTCTTTATATAACGACCTCAAAGTATTGAAGACTGGTGGGCAACCTTTGCTGAAATTCATCCTTAGGAACTTGTCCAGACATTCCTTAAACTTTTCACCTTGAGAGGAAAAAGACCTGTTGATTTTGTTTTACCACACATTACTCATCAATTGCAGACTGTTTATGCTGTTAAAACATTACTATCTAAGAAACACAAGTGTTGACTACTACCTGCTCAGCAAAAATGCACTTACCCGACAAAAAGTTTAATGGCAATCTTCTTGGAACTAGCCCCCTTGGGTATTTAGTCCAGGCCTCTTCGTAGATTTTTAGCCTCTCCATCATATTAGCTGGAACAGAATTGTACAGGTTACTTTTTCTTTCCTTTTTGGTGAGAAAGGAAAGGGGGAGGGAAGTGATTTATATCTGGTTAAAAAAAATAAAAATAATCAGAATATATAGCAACTAGCAGCTACACACTTCGAAAGAACATTAATTTCCATTTTACTCTTTTTAAAACTGTCAGACTAAATGATTTTGGGTATTCAGTATCTGTAAATTCCTCTTCTAGCAGTGGAAGACTAACTGATTATCTTTCATCTTAAAAAGAGTTCCTGCATTATCGCCGTGCAAAATCTTGCAAAGAAAACCATTCAGGAGAATCATGCCTGTTTTTCCAGAACCTGTATTACCTACAACATAAGATTAAAACAACAGAGACAGTAAAAGAAAAATTCTAAATTAAAACTGTCTTCTATGAAATAATTATCTTCTTTCAAGCACAGAGATTACTTCCAGCCTTTCTTAAAAAAAAAAAAAAAAAAAAAAAAAAGAAAAAAGACATTATGACAATACGTACACACTACGACTAAAAGGCAAAATTTAAATGGGGATGTTTTTAAATAAGAGTTTTATTTAAAGCAATGTAAGTTTTTGATACATAAATAAATTCAAAATGTGCAGAAACAGCTTATAATGACAATGTATTAAATCATTACCTGGTTTAAGTGCCTTTTCTAGGCCTTTGTAGTAGGCCCAGTTTTCAGGATTTCTTTCTTGCAGTCCTTTGTAGACTTCAACTGCTTCTTCAAGTCTGCCAAGCTGAAGCAGGAGCTCTCCTGCATGAAATCCAAGATGTTTTACATTAAGGTAACAAGATACTGAAGCAGTGTAATATTAATCAATCTACAGTAAAAGATTAGATAATCCTTAACTCCATATAGATTCTAATTTCTTGGAAAAAAACGCTCACAGTGGCATCACAAACTAGCTGATAGATATGCTTTTACTTTGACAATAGGTGCAATTACAGTAAGATTCTACAACTCAGCCAGTAACTCTTGTAACTTACTTGAAAATTTAATGTTAAAAGCAAGATGCACGTGTTTTTTTTCTCACTTACTGATGTGACTGGTTACTTTAAGCGCAGTTTTTACTACAGAAGGCAACTAAAAGCAGTACACGGTATTTCACGTATATAGCATCTTGAAAACCAAATTGAAATTGCAGAGCTGCAAATAAAAGAATGGTTCTTCAGTCTGGTATTTCATAAACCTAACTTCAATGTTTTAAATCAAGCCATTGATCTGATTAATGAATTCTCAAGGTCCTGCAAGCAAGTCTCCTTTTAATGATACTTTATTATAATATACAACTGTTGAAGTGAAGTCTAGATCTAACAACCCTAGAGAGCATCTTTGCTGATGCTGGAGTTGCAATTTCGCAATGGGAAACCGTATTTTACAAAGCTTTGCTATTGGCAAATGTTAGGCATGAAAAGATTATACATCAGAGGTGATGCAGTGTCATTTTACACTAAGGTAAGATTTTCTCATCCAGTTTCAAGAGGAAAATGTCAGTCAGTGTTACCTCTCTTCTTCCCTATGTCACACAACTGACATGTAATTTTGTCAAGAAATGCTGCTTCTCAGAGATAGGATAACTTGAGGACTACATGCAGTATCTAATGCCAGGGAAAAAATCAATAATTCACTCACTGAGAATGACACAATCTGGAAAACACACCTAAATTCTTTCTCTGAGGTGAAAGTTATAATTTTTATCTAATGGTGGCAAATGCCAATACCATTCACAGTGTTTCTCAGATGTACTTCACCCACAATGGCTTTTACATATGCACTTAAAATCTGTAGACAACAGTCACTGATTAGCAGGGTTTTCTGCAGATTGCACAGCAGCTCTACGCTAGACCTACCAACACAACAGGAGCTGTGCCCAAAAAAATTAATCAATTGTACCCTTTTGAAAGTGCATGGACTGCAGAGCATCTCTGTCCTTTTTTCCTGGTAACTTGCTAGACGGTTTTGTGGTTTTTCTGTTGTTGGGCTGTTTGAGTTTTGGTTGTTTTTTTTTTTTTAATTTGAAAATCCTATTTCAGTACCAGCCTCGGACCTTCCTCAGAAACTCAGGAACACACAGTATGTCAAAAGATCTTTCGGATAAAAATCAAGTGATAAAAAACACTGCTACCCCAAAACCAAAACTCCTGCTACTATGTCTGAAAAATGGTCTGTGATCGTGTAATCCCTACATCCATTTCCATTTATATGCAAACCAAGTAAGGTATTCAGCAACAGCGGAGAGGTGCCTGCAATCATTCTTGAGGAAGCCCCACACACCTTCTATAATACTGTCACTATTCAGTTCCTAAGTTCTTTTTTGCAGAACAGCGAGATAAGCATTAGCAGGAATAGGGAGGTAGCTACAACATCTGCATGAAAAACATTATAGAGTAAGAAGATTTCTTCTCTTTTCTTCAAGCAATCAGCCAAACAGATTCCAGTGCGGGCCATGAACAAACAGCACCTTCAGCAGACTGGAAGTTTCACAGGACTGTACAAGCATCAAGCAGAAGAACAAAGTATGCTTTGAAAAAGTGCACGTCTAATAAAGCTGCAAGAATGAACTTCTACCACTCTGCAACTGGAATATAAGATACAGCATTATACTGCTCTGTTATTATATTATTATACACTAGGTTTACAATAATACAGTAGCAGAAGCCTATGTTGGGTTGCTCAGCTCAAGGGCCTATTTCCATATGCTGCAAGAGTGAGAGTATAATTAAAAGCCTCCTTCTTTGCCAGAGATGATCCTGCCTTTTCAGCAAGTGGTCTCCCTCTCAGAACCACTATCAAAGCTATAATAGCACAGGTTTGGGTACACTACCCAAACAGAATTTCAGGACTTTAATTCAGGATCATCTGTCCAAAACACCCATCAGCTGAAAAGTTTCAGAGCAGTATGTCTGTACTCTATTGATGTCCGATCAACCTGGGAGAAGAGTATGATAGGAACCAAACAGCTACAAGATAAGCAGTCCTTTACCACAGCAGAATTAAATAAATTAATCTAAAACCAAATCAAAGATGAAGTTCCAAAAGATGGGACAAGCTGACGGCACAGGCATTCCATTGTATACTATGCATTTAAATGTACCTTCAAAACACAATTACCTTTAGTTTCTTCGACAGCCAGTTTATCACAGATCTGCTTTTCATAGGTACAAAGATGCTCCAAGGCTTCTTTATATAGTCCTGCCTCCCGGAGGACTTGATTTTGATACAGCAGCAGTTCGCTGTACTCATAGTCCACTTTATCAGGTGATGTCTACAAAGGAAAGCAAGACACATGAGAAAATTCAGCCTGCTAGAATGTATTTGGGATTTAATTCATTTGACTACAGAAACTACATAAAGTTTTCACATCATGAAAGGAAGCAGTGTTTTATTTTTGGTTTACGCAGCAATCCATACAGGAATTCCACGTTTTCCTCTTACCTGTTGTGTCTTCCTAAATTCCTCTAAAATTTTTGCTGCCATTTCATAGTCTTCCAGCAGATGGTAAGCAATAGCATAACCAATCCATGATGCTCGCTGTGCAGGTCGGAGCTGAAGCAACTGGTATCTTGTTTCCTGCAAAAAAGTAGCTACTAATTTTCCTGACTTTATTCTGATGCTCAGTAGAATCCATTATGCAATAGTGTGTCTCCAGTATTCTAATATTTAAGGAATATCACTAAAAATTAGTTTTCTATATGCAAATGTATTTTTTTAACCAAAAGAATAAACTTCAAAACACTACAATGGTCTTGACCGCATAACATCTCCCCTAAATAACACATCATGTCCAATTACATACTGATGAGTCAGACTTTGTTAACGTATGACATACATGCACATCAGCTTGCAATTCAAGACAACAGAAAAACCCAATCTAAGTACATTAGGAGTAGCATTTCTAGAGAAGACAACAGAAAGTTTGTATTCTTTTTTACGAGGTGGTAGTGTCACAGCTTCTGTAATGGTTGGTTAGCGTGAAACACCTTACATTGGAAATACAGATATCTGACGCAAGGCAGCAAATAACCAGGCGCTGCAGTAACAGGCAGAAAGAGGGTTCCAATCTTAGTAACCAGCTTTACTACAAAAGTTCACCTTCATTACAAAATAAACAGAAGAAAACGAGATAGTAATCTAAACATTTTGAGTATTAAATCAAAACAGGTGAGGAATATTCAAGAGTTCTGATCCACTATCTTACAGCCCACAGAAAATGTAAGGAAATATTTGGAGCCAAAGAAGCTGTCACTAATGCCCTGGTTGGCTGGGAAGCAAAAAAATGATGTTTTGTGCAGCATACTGCTTGCTTTGTATTGATACCCACTGCCAAGAGAAAACTGGTGGCCACTGATTTAAAGAAAGAGGGATATATGGTAAAAAGTTATTAAAAAATAGGAACTCCTTTGCACGAATAACAGTCATCTTGTAAACACATTACACTGCCTTTTACCTGCAGAAATGCTTCCAAGAATAAAAAGACCACGGATTGTCTACAGCTGGATTATACAGCACTTAAAAAAAAAAGCGCAAATAATTCTTCACTGAACTGAAAAAGAATCATTTAATATGCCATTAAATCTGTATACTTTATAGAAATTGCTCAGTAGCATGTCTACTTTTACTTTCATGTAGTATTGACCAGCACATAGTTTTCACACTCTGGATCTAACTCTGTGTATTTTTTTTTAATGTGTCATTAAACAATTTGCCACCTTTGCTGCAGTTCCTTGGAAGCTGATAATGCAGTATGCATACTTACCCTGTAACCTTCAAGATCCCTCATTTGAATCTGTAGCAGAGAAAGATCTCTCAAGATTTGAAGATTGTCTTTGTCCCATTTCAGTGCATTTCTATAGCATTTGATAGCTTCGTCATACTTCTTGTCTGACCTCTGAAGAAGGCCATAGACATGCCAACCTGGAAAACTCTGTTAAGGATTCCACTGAAATCGAGCAGGGAGAAAACAGATCCAACACGGCAGTGACAGAACAGTTAGTAAAAAGCTCTTAAAGCTGTCTTATAAACGGACAGTAACGTTACCCCAATCGTTACAATTCTTTCCTCAGCTGTACAAAGAAACCGCTTGCAAACTGAAGACAGAACTGTTTGTGAGTTATATGTATAGGGTGCATATAATATGCTGTAAACTGTACTTTTCACATACTGGGGGAGGAAATCAAGTAATAAGATCTCTGAAAAGACTGTCAGGCTTACTCAAACACATTTTTGAGTAAGGGCTTGTATTAGACAACTGAACTGCTTGCACTTCCTGCATTCTAAGTATATGACAAGCCCTTATCAATGTAATGGCAACTAATAATGGTTTTAAAGCAAACCACGTGCTTAAATGCCTAGTTCAGCCCAGCACAAGTTTAGAGTTGCAGCTGAATGATAAAAAAATAAACACTACAAGCCAGAATAATATTTGAGCTGTGACTGCAAGGATAGCTGCAAAGCATCTGCCCTTTGGATAGCTTAGACAAAATATTCTTAGGTCTTGGAAACAAAAGTTAGAATTCTGAACCTCCAGTTTGAAGCCTAATGGTACTGGCTGTTGTTGCAATTCTAGAAATAAGTCTTTTCCATTCATAAGCAAAAGCCCTATTTCAAAAAGGATACAGACATGACTCTTCAAGTCATTCCTTAGGCCTCTACGCACAAGTTCATAAGCTTCCTCTTTCTTCCCTAGACAGTTTAATGTTAGTCCTTTCATTGCCAAGGTTTCTTTAAAAAAAAAATCAAATAAATATCAGTTATTAATTTTCATAGGTTTTTAAGCTTAATGCAAATTTAGACTCAGTTAACAGCATCAATATCTTGCATTCTTTTTTCACATGGAAAAGTATATGGCAGGTTCCTCATTTAAGTATATCATATATGACACTAAATTTTATGCATTACCGCCACCAAAAATTAAAGTAGCACATTATTTTAAAGGCACTAAAAACTGTCTGCTCTACGAACATTTTGGAGAGAGATTTTTTTAGCATTATAACTACTCAAGTATTTATTCACAACACTGAGACTTCCACATATCCACCCATGCCAAACTAGTTGGCAAAGAAAACAAAACATTTCTGGACAGTGGAAAGAAACTCTCAACTCAGTAGCAATAACCCACTGAAAATACAGCAAGAGACAAAACCACCTTCTTTTACAATAAGACTATTCCTTCAGAAAAAATAGCAGACCACAGAGCTGACAGACATACAGTGCTGAATAATATTCAATCTCTTCCTTTTGTCCTTCACTTCTGCACAAGTGAATAACAATTTCCCCTGAAAAGTGGAAATGTATACTTGTATTAAGAAACTTGCACCATGCTACAATGAACATTAGACTTGCAGCACAAAGCTAAAGAATGGCAAGCTATGACTACCAACTACGGGTAAGAACAGCCTTTAAAATTACAAACCTTACCAACAGTAAGTGCTTAACATGGTGCAGGCTCCTGTACACTCTTACTGCTTTATGGGCAAAAGGTATAAATATTTATAAAACTTACCAATTATTACTCTATCCTAAAGTATAGGGGGAATTTTTTTTTTTTTCAATTTGAAAACTTACCTCCATGTTCTGCAAACTTTGGGTTAGAAAGGATCTGTTTACAGAACTTCAGCCCATTTCTATACTGCTTATGTTCATAACACCTCTGTTGAAGAAGAACAGAGTACATTTATTCAGAAAATTTAGAGTGAAAGTTATTTCTACACCCCCAAAATTAAGCATCAGTGCAGGTAGGGCTTTTAGAAAATGTACCAATATTTTAGTGAACCGTGTTTAATGAGTTTCCCATGATTAAAAATTCTTTCCATCACCAGAAAAAACAGTATATGTTAGTAAGAACATGAATTTAAATATAGAACTGCAGATACATTATCATACAGCAATTTCTCAGATAAGATACCACAGGAGGCCTAAGTGCTACAGAGATTCAACTTTAGCATAAAAGCAAACCTTATGTGGTAATGCATCTTGGTAAGCAGTCAACTCACTTTGCCTCAATTATCTTTCACAGAAACACCACAAGACTACCTCCAACCACCATACAGGCAGGAAAGAAAATGAAATCATTGGAACTTGGTTTAAACTATCTCTGAAAGCAACCTCTCACGATCAATTTGAATACCACACGTCTCATATACACACAAACTTTCGAAACTGGTATAGTCTAACGTTACCTTGCCATACTGGAAATTAAAAATCCTCTAGAGTTTTATTAAATCCAACTCTAACAATTTGCTTATGTCCAGTTTTCTCTTCTAAAGCACAGATGGAAACACCAACAACAAACTTCAAAGGTATAAAAGACTGGTATACCAGTAAGTGGTATGTATTATTTTCTAGGTACTAAACTCATGCAGCTAAAATATCACAGCTGAAGACCAAGAGGCATCACAAACCAAGGATCTTGCTCCCACTATCCTGTTGCCACCCCTAGAGAAAGTGAATCATGGGAAAGGAAAGAGGAGGAGAAGGAAGATGCTCAGAGAGAGCACCCAAAGCAAGATGGACTCAAAGGAACGCATCAACAGAAGAATGACAGAATGGATTGGAAGGGGCCTTCAGAGATCATCTAGTACAATGCCTATGCCATGGGAAGGAACATCTTTCACTACATCAGGTTGCTCAAAGCCCTGTCCAACCCTGACTTTGAATACTTCCAGAAGACAACTCCCTATATCACCAAGGACAGGAAAAGTTAGCAGGGCAACCACCTAGCAAAGGGAAGATTAAG
Source organism: Aramus guarauna (assembly GCA_013400195.1). Taxonomy (NCBI): domain Eukaryota; kingdom Metazoa; phylum Chordata; class Aves; order Gruiformes; family Aramidae; genus Aramus; species Aramus guarauna. The sequence goes on from VXBL01009327.1 coordinate 52,616, forward strand.
GGTTAGGTAAGAGGAAATCTCTATAGGCGTCTGTTGGTTGGTTTTGGTTTTTTTTTTTTTTTTAATTAAACTTGACTGGTTATTATTTACACCTTTTAGTCATCATCCGCTTTCAAGTAGCTGGTTGAGTCACTTTAATCAGCCACTGGTCAGAGCTGACAGAGAGCTTACAGGTGACAACACAACAGAATCAAGCTTTTTTTTTTTTTTTTTTTTTTTAAATTGAAATCATCAGTCATAAGAGTTACCGCCCAGGCCTCCTCCCTGAAAGCAGAACTGCCATTTGCTCCCACCTAGGTAGGTGAGAAAGCAGCAAAACCTGTCACAAAAGTGGCACAGCCACAGGAACTTAAGAGCACATCTCCAGTGTAACGAAGGCACTGTCAGAAGCAGAGGGGGTACTTTGGGGTTTCCCAATTTGCCTTTCAGTACAGCTGCTGAGATGCGAGCTATGAACATGAAGTCTTGTCTCTAAACAGTTCCATTTTACATACTCTAACAACCAGTCTTTCACCCTGCAGTTTAAGGAGAGTCAGCCAAGATGGTATACATGCTAGAGACAGGAAATACTTGCACGTAGGTTTTTCTCAGAGTAATACAGAGCTTATGATGCAAGGTACTCTGTTACAGAGTAAACTCACTGAGAATTCTCCCTTTAGGCTGCGGGGAGGTAAAATTTACAAGTTCATATCCACTTACTTCTACGGAAAAGTTCCCATCAACCCAGAGAACACTGGGTAGGACCATTAATTTCTCAGGAACTGATGATGTACTTTCATCACTTGAAGTACCAAACGAAGAACTAGCCATAGCTGCATATATTCCCCAGCAAAGTATCACAGGTCTCCATTTTCCGATGTTTCTACATCAAGACAAATTTGAGTGATTTCCTATATACAATTTCTCCAGCGTTTCAGGTTAATACTTTGAGCCTGTTTCATTCTGTTAATGGAAATGTTTCAAATTGTGTCATTTTATGAGTTTCCCTATTCTATGTATGTATTCTATATACACACTACATGTTTTCAACAGTGGAAGGAAGTGAACAAATGAAATCGAGGTCATGGTTCCTCCTTCCTCAGAAGAGAGGAGGTTGTTTCATCAAAGTGGGCCAACAGCATCACTGAGATTCCACTACTCAAAGCCATGCATATACTTATCTCCTTCTCTGAAGAGGTTATGGACTAACGAGCTTAAATAAAGGTGTGAATGAGAGAGAAGGAAGTCAGGAACGCAGCATATGCCACCATGGCTGGTACAAACCTTGGTGAATCTGTGGCTTCAAGGAACAGAAACATGAAAGAAAAACCTTTTAAGAAAAAGGAGGCAGTAAATACTGAAAAGGGGAAAGGAAGAACAAAAACAATAACACAAGGAAAGATGAGCATGAGTAATATACAGCCTGGGAGAGAAAACCCTTAAGGGAGTCATAGTTTCTGAGTAAGAGGAGAAAAAAGAACCAGTAATAAAGTACATAAATAATAATTAAAAAAAATTAATCACATAAGCAGGAATGGAGACATCTCCAGTATTCTTGGGACATAAAGAAACAGGCTTGCTGGAAGCTGAAGTGGTCCGAGAAGTTTATTTCCTCGCAGATGAACAGCTTGTAGCAGTCATTCTCAGTCCTCCAACCCTTACTTTGGGACAGCTGTTCTGCAGGAGTAACACATTTATCTGTTCCAAAGACCGCTAAAAGAGCACGGTTGCCTCCTCTAAACTCCTGCACGTATACACTTCCAAAGCCAACAGTCAGAACCTGCTTGTGATGCTTGACAGACAAGTGCTCCAGCCACGGCTTGTGACATCATGCAATGAGAAAACATAAAAGCTAAACTTCTAAAACGTAAGGTTAAGGCTAATGCTTTAAAAGAAAAAAGTCTGGCCCTCCATCAGCACTGAATCTCTATTACACATTTGCTGCCCTTCAAAGCTTTTCCTTTGATAAGTTACCAGATGTTTGAAGATATCTAACAGGCTTTTCTATACATGCTGTGACCAGAATTACAGCCTACTCCAAACACACCAAGATTCTTTTGAGACCCTTTAATCCATTTTGTATATTTATAGCAAGGAAATAGCACCTGCTTTAATACAATTATACAAAAAATTAATAAGATGAGGTAGACAAGTCCTTCAAAATCACGCGTGGCCATGGCAGGTAGGAGAGAATTTGGATTTGCACTGCTCCCCCATCACCAAGTATTTATTCAGTGGATTTGAATGCATAGATTACTAGACAGAGGCTGACAGTGAAATTATAAGGAGCAGAGCTAGCCCATATTCTCTAGAATCCCAAGTCTGAGGTGGAAGGAGGGTTCACGTTCTGGTGTTTGGATCCCTAAACGTCCTAGGGCATCTGTGCAGAATCGGTCTTTGGCCAGCAGGTGTCTTACACATACACATGCTCAGCACGCCAAGCGTTAATGAATTCCTCTGCATTTCTTCCTTGAAGGCTGCCTTTTATAAAGAAGAGACTTGGCTGTTTACAGCTTACCTACATCCATAGACAGGTAACTGCTAGATAGAGTTTGTTCCCCCCTGTTTTCCAGTTTTGAATGTTCCCTCTTTAGTGCATCTGCTTTCTAAACCTTGTCATCAAACCTACCGCTAGCAAGACTGACTCGGATTCTTAAGCAACTACTCTGGTGACCCATAAGGCTATATCCAAGGGCTGTGCTACTGATTATAGTTGCACTCCTAAGGGCTGCTGACAATAGCACAGAGATGACTTTTATCCCAACTTTATTCGGCATTGTTTTCTTTATATATTGTATAGACAAACACATTTTCACAAGTGCATTAGAAATTTTACAGCTCGGAGTTTGAAATGTACAGAAGTAGGCTAATTGTTTGCTACCTGTAAGCGGGGAGCATATTTTATCTAACGTATTCCTTCCCTCTCAAAATAGATGTTTTAATGGTCAAGCACATAACGTTTCTAACTAAAAAGCAAGGATAATAGTCAAGTGCAGCATTTTGACATGCAGGTATGTATCTCAGCATCAAATACACAGCACATGGCAGACCAGATTCTGCCATTACACATGAAATAGGTTGCATGTATTTACTTCCAGAAGTGCAAATCCTCTTTATCACAGCCTTCACGTCCTGCAAGCATTTAATAACTAAAGTAAATCATTTAATAGCCATCTCAACTTAAATTTGCTATTTGTAAGACATTTTATAATCACTACACTGCAGATTAAAGTGCCCTGTGTTCAGTAACATCAATGGTTAAAAACAGCTCTAACAGTATAAGGCCAGGAGTTACCAAAGGTCTTACTCGAAGCTTCACAGCCATAGCACAGTGAATCTACACTGCCGCCAGGTATGACTCAGCCTAAGCAAAGAATCACCTCGATCGCAACACAGAAAGCAGAAAACCGCCTTTCTAGCAGGGGCACTTGACAAGATGTGTATGTCCAATCTAGCTGATTCAAGAGCGCTTTATAACCACTTTGTAGTAGTAAAAAAACCCCCCACAACCAAACCCCCAAAGCCAACAACAAACAAACAAAAAACAAAACCCCAAACCACAACAGTGTCATAAGAGTCCATCCAGACTGGACTTCGCAGCTGATTAAACAGGTGAGAAGCACACCCAGAAGCATCTCATGAGCAAGCTGAAGATAGTCATAGGAGAACATCATAGAGGAGAAGCTGCCTTCTCCCTTCTTAATTGGAAGCACGCAAAACTAGAGGTTTTTCCTAAAGAATAAGTGCCAAAGCAAAGAAGGTACCATTTGCTCCCCAAGCTCCCAATGGGAGCACTGAGGTGTTATTGACTGCTTGCTTTTTATTCTTACTTGGACCAGCACAGCTGGTTATAAGGAGAAGCGGGGTGAGAGTAAAAAGGATATAGCAGACCCAAGTGCATGGGATGGGATGACATTCCCAATTGTCATAGCCTTTGAATGGGAACAGTAACAAAACAATAGCATGCAATTTTTATTAAAAAGACTGAATTTCGCAAAAAACAGTATGAAGAACTTTTGGCTGTTTTCCTCTTCTAAGATTATGTATTTTCCCAGGTCACACTTTTAACTCCAACTTACCACCAATTTTTTAAACTCCAGTATCTGCAAATTAATGGCATTAAAATGAATGCAAACTGGAGTACTAAACCAACCAAAAACAACCACTACCAAAAACCCCACAGGAAATCACTTCTGACAGTAACTCCATTAAAGCAAGCATCCTAATTTAGTCAATGCTATGATGAACTAGCCAAAGAATATGATTTTCTTCACTGAGTACCAAAATTGGATTCAGCCCCAAGATACAGTGGAGATGCAATCTTATCTTCTCATTGCTGGTCCACTGCACTCAGCCTCTTCCTCAGCAGGTGACACAGCCTATGTCATCATAAGAGAAAATATATTGCAGACTATTCCCCATAGCATACAAGAGTTACCAAATGGGACAACACATAGGCACACGTAAATTTTTCACTTGCATCTGAAAGCCCCCAGGAGAAAGTACGATGGAGAACGGGCTGCTGTACCAGAAAAATTCGGGGGTTCAACACTCTGCTATCCTCTTCCCTGAGGGTTTGTGAGGCCTGAGCAGAACAAAGGCAGACAAATCCTTTCAACTACAGAAATGCGCTCCTTAGGGGACTCCACAGTTTCTCCCAGTGGCAGCCACGAACACGAGTACTTATGGCATCACACAGCAATGTTGGCAACTACAATGCCCTAAGACCTCTGGCAGCAGAACGCGTCAGCATGCTTGGCCTCAGCATTAGCTAAGGTGCGCACTTACAATGCATGATATACATGTCTGCCACTCAGATGCTATCTATTTCTTCCAGCACAGTTCAGATGCAGCAAGTTAAAAAGACAGTAAGTCCAGGTGCTGTGCAGCTCAAGGCTGTTTTCCATCACAGTTACTCTCTCTACAGCTAGACTAGATCAGGTCAAGTCACTATGGTGCACTAATTCAAGCTAAATGTGGTAAAGAAGATTCTGAAAGCTGGAAGCATTAGCAGCAACTACTCACCATGAATTAGTGGGTCTTTGGAGCACTAGCCATATCAAACAGCTCAACAGCTCTAGGCAAAAGCTTCCACCACACTGACTCAGCGTCATGACAAATACAAGATGTATAACGCGAGGACTGAAAAAAGACGAATCTCACAGATATGTTAATGTTGAAAAACTCTGGGGCAAACTTGCATAATTTTTTGCTGTCAAATCAAAACCAACCATCCTCTTCCATTGCTCTGCAGTGTTAATGAACAGAACTGTTTTGTATAAGAAACAGCTTTAGCAATTGCCTAATTTAAGGGACTAGGAAATCCTCCTCCCAAACAGCTTGTCTTACTTTTTGGAAGCGATTGATACCTTCATAACTAGCACTGCTTGATAAAGTATAACCAGAGGAACAGAACAGGTTCAAACCAAAATTAGTTAGGAAGAAAAGAAACAGGTCTACCTTTCCATTTAATACTGAATCAGAAAAAAAAAAAAAAAAATCTGTATATGCTTTTGAATTGGCTGCATTCCTGTATTTGACAAAATCCTGCTAGAAACAGCTGCTGACAAATAGTTACAGCTCTTCTAGAAGCAAAACTAGAAATCCTTACTCACTGAAGCAAGACTCTTGCTGAAAAATCCATTATTCAACATCAGTTCTGTTGGCCACTACCTACTTTAATCTCTCCTTCTTCGGGAGAATTACTATGAATTTGGCCATATCAATTAAGATCAGCTGACTTCTGTCCATTACCCTGGAACCCCTATGTTCAGGTTTCCCCTCTGAATTTAGTATGAAGCTGACTGTACCTCATAAAAGATCCAGTATGCATAGAATATGTTTGGGTTTTAATGATTATCTGAAACAACTAAATAATCAAATTCTAGGATGCGGCACAAAAAGGGCTAAAGGAGCCCACACAGTAGGTTGCTCTGGACTTACAAGGACATGTCAGCTCAGCTGTATCTTACAACATAGCCCAAGACATGCAGTGAGGCTACTGACATCACGTCCAGAGTACTCTTCACCTTTAGCTCTGAGGTACGTGAGACGTTGTCTTGTAGCATCGAGCCATTGCGAAATAGTTAAATGCGGCTAGCAAGATAAGAAAAGTTGTTCTTCAACATTACAAGGTTTGCTAACTCAATTGCGTGGTATTGTAGAAGCAAACAGCAATCTGTATAACACTGACGCTAGTGAGACTTGTTAAGGGTGGCAATGAAAAACTGTTCATTTTCTCTAAATCCCCTATCAGCAAAATCAGAAAAGACATTACTCTTTATCACCACTCTTGTTGACACAGTGGCTGGTGTGGGCAAGAGATTTAAACTTGAGATGCCGAGAAAGTGCAATCAGCAAAAACTCATTAAGAAAACCTTTGAAAAACAGGAATAAACACAACTCGATCAAATTCTAACCAAAATAAAGGGCAGTACCATGTAAGATGGATTAAGTCCATTGCCCCAAGTAAGACTAGTTTCAGATCATTACAAAAACCACTATGGGTTCAGCTAAGACTATCTATAGCCGTAACAACATAAGACTATCTACGATCTTATAACTGTGAAGAAATTAGGAAGCATTGCTAGAATTCTTTCATTTTCATAACTGAAACAGGTAAAGAGCAAAATTATGCTGCTCCTCAGAAATTTACAGCAAGGAATCCCGTTTCTACAATTTCTGACAGCCCCAACGACAACAAATGCCCTGATTTGGTGAACAGGCTTTAGTAACAGCAGTATTGCTCAAGTGATTCCTTAATGGTGTCCTAGAGTCTCAAACAGTAATTAATTTCTTTAGCGAGTTTGAGAAATATTTCTGAAAAACAAGAACAGTGACTCTGCTTAAAGCAGCAGGTCTGGTCTTTACTTCCATTCCAATGTTTCAACCAAGACATATTTGGTCCTACTACTTTTGGCAAAGCCAAGTGGGGTATTCCTTTTGGCAAAGGAAAAACAAGTGATTGACATCTCAACAGTCAAGATATTGGAAAAGCCTTGTTAGCAATTCCACGTTTCAGATGAGATAGTATGTGGTAAAGCTCCGGTGGTGAGCGTACTTGATTACCGTACAGTCATGCAAATGCAATGATGATTGCATACAGAATGTGCTAATTTGTTTGGTTACTGATAAAAGTGAAATTCTGGAAATCAGTCTTTAATCTAGAATCAAAATCACTTAAGAGGAGATTTCCAAGTCTGCCAGCTCAGCAACCTTAAAGTCAGCACCTGAACTTCTATGAGACGGAACATTATTTTTACAGGACCGGTGCTGGTGAGAGTACTAGTGAAGGAGAAGCACAGGTCTGTCTAGTTTGAAGTGGAGGGACAGGGAGCAGATTCTGGAATGAAGAAACAGGAAGATGGCCCAGCAGGAGGGACTTGGCATATTTACAGCAGAGACACTGAAGAGACGCTGTTCAACAGGCTTTTTTATCATTAGGAAGTTCCTATATCTTCTAGTAGAATACTTGTCAAAGCCAGCATGGAAAGGAAGACAACCAGCTCAAAGATAAACACCCTCAAGCACAGCAGCGTTACTGTAGAAATGACCAACTGAAGGTGAAATTCAACCCCCCCACACACAGACACACACGCAGCGGACGCCACAGTTATTGTAATGCCTCACTGGGGGATGCAGGTTCTGGCCATGCCTAATCAAGCCTGCCTAGCACATACGGTAACTGACACAGAGATGAAAGATGTATGGCTCTCCAGACATCATGAAGAACACATATAATCACCGGTCCTGAACAGAGAAACTCTGATCTGCACGCAATGGAATATACACAAGCCCAGACCAACATGGCATCTTGCCGCTTCAGTATACTACTCCCACAGAATGTACCAGAGTTATAAATCAGTAAAACTATTTAAAGCCAGCCTGAACACACTTCGTTCCTCACTTTAATTGTTTGTTTGCAGCATAAAATACAACATTTCACTTAAATACTTGGACTTTTTTCTCCCTGCTCAAACTGTATTCAGCTGGAGGCTAAGCCCACTAGCTATGGTAAGAAGTATTTGCACCATCTCACTCCGCCAGAACATCATGACTCCAAGAACTTTATCCTCTGCTGCTCAAAGGAACTGAAAAACTATTCCACATAAAATATGGCACCTCTAATAGCTTTGTATTTAATATTTCTTTAATACATTTTCAATATATTTAACTCCATCTAAACAAAAGTTAATTGAATATTGTCTTTGAGATTTGTGAAATAAAACCTGAACACGTTTGATGAATTGTATCTGATCAGATATGATGGCTGAATAATTTGGCAAAATGCCAGGAAAGTTCACCAGTTATATATAAAAAAAAAAGGTCAACCCTACTTCCTACAACTACTAGTTTTATAGTTGCGGCGGGGGGGGATGGAGTAAAGTACTTTTTCCATTACTTCACAATGCATCCAGCTGTCTGGGTACTGCCCCCACCTGAATTCTTCTTGAGTAACTTCTGGACTGCCTAGAGATTATGTGCATTCAAAAGAATGATACGGACTCAGTTAATTTTAAGTGTTCAAATAGATTAAAAAAAAAAAAGAGGGAAAAACATAGAGATGCACTTTTCTTCTAAATTCCACAGAACCTTTGAGCAGAACAGGAATATCTACCTGCCGGCTTAACAGCAAATAGTTAAAACTATAAGAACAATATAAACTAGAAAGTTTCTTTTTAATGGAAGTGCAAGTTTAGGCAGAATGGTGATCAATAATCCTGCGGGTGGTTTTTTGATTCAAACTAATCATGCAGATCCCTTCCCTTTGTACTACAGGAACACTGAACTGTAAAATGCCTTTCAAATGGAAAAATGTCTCGAGTAGAACCTCCACATACCTGTAAAGTGACTAGAAGAGGTTAGTCTAGTCAGTGTGTTGCAACACGCAAAGGCAAAGTGCACACGCTTCTGAACTCAGAATTTGTCAGTTAAGTGGAAATGCTGGCTTGCAAGCAAATCCATACGCAGAAGAAATTTACTGATCGTGTAAGACATTTACCACAAAACCAACAAAAAACCCTCCCAACTCTCAAAGCTAATTATTGCCTTTTGCTATGGAAAGCTGGGTGGCTTGGCGCAGTTTTCGCAAGACTTTAACATTTAACATTTGTGTTACGGGCACACTTCTTAAATATGGCAAAGAAATGAGGCCTCAGGAACTTAAAACACCCGCAAAATCTGTTTGCTTTTTTTCATTTTATGCTTAATTTCTAAAAATACAAGGTTGCTACCCACTTAACTCCTGTGTTTACTACCTCCATGAAAATCAGAATATTTCTGTAAAAACCCTGTGAACCAATAATTATCTATCTGAAGGGCAATACATCCTTTCAATACCACTTGGGCTGGTTCCCAAAGCATCTGCCAAAAAAAAAAAAAAGTCTCACCCAGGCATGCTCAACAGAACGACTCCGTGGTCTGCCCAGGCCAGGAGACAACACGTGCTGACCCATGGCCAGAGAACCAGACCACCTTGTTAGCTGGCCGGGGGCTCAGAGGTCCCGTCGAGGAGCCAGCTGCCCGGGCAGACTCAAGCTCCTCTCGCTGCTGTTCAGCCACCAAAGGAAGAGGCGACAGAGGATACGGCATAATGGAGGATTGCAGTCTCCTCAAAAGGCGGCGCGGACCGAGGAGAGGCTGCTGGAAGAGAGAGGTGGCGTGAAGGGACAGGAGGAGGGAAGTTAATGTGTCTTTGGACTTGCATCGATAAATGGGACTTCCTAAAAGACGCCTCGCCAATTCAAGTCAAACGCGTAATCAAAACTTCACAAAGTAAGGTCATTATCCATAACAAGGTAGACAAGTGTTGCACTAGCCAGATTTTCAGTGTGATGAAAACCAGCTTCAAGCCTTTTCTATTTACCACGCGTTACAAAGACATCTAATCGCAGGGCAGTCTTAATGCTAAACTACATATCACGGGCTCATCCCTGCAAGATACAGGAAAACATGAAAATGCCAGAATAACTTTTAGCCTACCCAGTACCTTAAACTTTTGTATTTTTATTAAAGACTTTCAGTTAAGAAAAAGGACAAAATTAAAATTGCTTCAGCTGACAGAAATCTGCTTGGACTGGAGCACACCCTTCTCTTTTCTGATCTGAACCAAATTGTAAAGCTTTATCTAACTCACACGTGCTGAGCCAGCATTTTCTCCAAAGAAACTCTTATTCTTCCCTTGCTCCTGCCCTCCAGACAAATACTCGAGACAGCCATGCACCAAGCCCAGAAAAAAACAAAACCAAAAAACCCAAAACATTCAGTTTTAAACGCAGACAGGCTCCTTGATTCAGTTTGTCTCATAACCACACAAGCCAGCCTCCATGCAAAGGAAGATGAGTGAATGAGCAACAAGGCTACTACTTTCTCAGCTCATAACACATCAAAAATTACACACTTAGTACAAGATCATAGCAACTCCCAAGCAGCACTGAATCCTTCAAAGGAGAATTAAGTTTTACAGTTCATTTTATCTACTTTTTGAGCCTAACCGAAGCCGCATATCTTATGATAAGATGCCTGCACATAGGGATTTCTACTTTTACAGATTTATTTCATTTTCACAAAATATTTTGAAAAAAGAAGTGACAGAGGATTACACACATGTTCCCTCCTCCGTTTAAGTGGCAGAAGTTTACAGAGCCATAAGAGTGCTGTTACTGCAAGGGGACTACAGTACTCATCTTAGTTCCGATCTCTGGAAGGATCCAAAATAGTAGTCTAAGCCTCTTTGAAAGAACACGCAAGTTTTTTTTGAGACAAAAATGACTTTTTGTGAGAGAAAACGATACAGCGCTTGACCCATTTAACAGAACGTTGTACACAAATCCAACGAAGTTGCTCACTAACGTAATTCTGTCATTTTCAATTCACCCCAACTCCCCAGAAACGCGAGGTTCCTGCAACACCGCATCCAAGCTGAAACAAGTTCCTTCAGATACAACTGAAGCGTTGTACCTTCCGGTGGCATTCGGACCGCACGCTATCTTCACCTTATTCTAAAAAAAACAGGTTTATTGCCTAAATTCCGCTGCAGTTTCTTTCATCCGTACGCCGGTTGCCACCCAGAAAATTGGTTGTCAAACTTTAACAAGAGCTAGCTGTAAGCTAAACTTCAGAAAGACTTCGAAAACCTTCATCCTTCTCCACTTCCTCCTGTGAAAGCCATCTTCCCCACCGACCCACAAATCTGGTTACTGTCTACGGCAAAAATCTGAGGTATTAAAATTTAAAAAAAAAAAAAGGAGGAGGAAAGCAAGGGCAGAGGGCTCAGCAGAGCGGCTGCAGACAGCAAGCCGGTGGGTGAGGTGGGCACGGGGGTATTCCCCCCCGGAGAGCCGGGCAGCGCTGCGCGGCCCCGGGCACCTCTCGCACCCCCGGGAGGCCGCGGGACGCTGGGGCAGCGGGCAGCCCCCCCACCCCCCCCTCGGCCGGGCCACGGCCCCGCGGCTCTGCCCGGCAGCGGGCACGGGTGGGCGCGCAGGGAGGCACGGC
>VXBL01009327.1:69482-80813 GCA_013400195.1 Aramus guarauna
CAAGGTGGGCAGACGAAGCAGTGGTTTCCTCAGAGCCCTGCTAGCACCGGGAGCGAGCGTGAATCAGCCTGGTGCGTTGCAGCCATGGCTTTTGGCGCATCAGGAATTGTGTAACCGGTACCAAAAACATCTTCTGGCCGGGCTGGATGATTGCAGGCTCACAGAGCGCTCTCCTGCCTATAATGTGCAGCCTTTGAGGAGAAGGTATTAATGAGAAGCTACTACAGAACGTATCTATAAATGTAAGAAGATCCATTAGGCTGCCTGACTATTGAAGAGGAGTCTGAAAAGTGTGTCATGAGACAGACGATGCTAAGCATAATCTGGCACGCAATGGCAATATTTTGAGATTGAGACTATTTTTGCAGCTACCGATCGCAATGCTCAGAGCCATTTTATGTATAACGAGCACCCTTTCAATGAGGCGTTTCTCATCTGGGATGAAGACACAAAATCCAGCTGAAAGCTTTGTTGACCAACAGAATTACATGTGTGTTTTTTATGGGTCTCTCTTTGAGATGTACAGAAGAATCCAAGGCTACAGAAAGCATCAAAACTACAGAAATGGTGAACAAAAATAAATGGCTAACGCTGCTATTATAGTGAATATGTACTTGATCAGGGATAAAATTGTGTAATCCTGCCTGTCTGCCCTGTTGGCCAATACTTGAGGTACGGGTAACCTCATGGGTACGGGCATGTATCTAAGTGTCAGCAGTCTATTTGAGAATGACAGAATGTGAATTCAAAGGAAAAGGCTTTTTTGTTGAAGTGCTCTGTCATTAAACTGAAGAGGATTTGTTACCTCTGCTGATCATGACTGCAGCAAGATTGAATAAGGACAGATTAATTCTTGTACTTACCTCAGACAGGAACTTTTTTATGCTTTTTTTTTCTTTTTTTTTCTTTTTTTTCTTCCCCCTTAGATTGTTCCTTAGTCTATATAGACAGTATCCAGTACTCAGAAGCTGATAGGCAGACAGTGTAGTTCACAGAAAATCTTATACTCTTGGGAAGAGCTGAGCTAAGTTGCTCGTTCAGTTAGGCACCATGTCCTGGTTACTCGCTTGTACTAAACATAGCTAAGCTGTACATCTCCATTTTGTTACAGCTTGTTAAATGGTCTCTTCCCACACAAAGTTCAGATTCCATCATTCTGTTTTGTGATCGTATTTTACCAGCAGTTTACATCAATTTCAATAATGGTTTTTATAGCACCTCTTCGCCAGATGTCATCTGGGAGTGTTCCTGGCTCTTCTGGAGAGAACGTGATTTACTATCTCCTTGCTGGTGTTGCTGCTTTCAGTGGTTTATTTTATGTAAGTGTTTGGGAACGGAGCTCTTTGTGCTTTCCAAGTTGGCATGGTATAAGGTGTGTTCTGGGTTAAAGAATATAGTCAAGACACCAACCATCAATAGAATGTGGGTGTCATACTGTATGGTTAAATACAGTCTAACTTAAAAATCAGTTCAGGAGAACTAGTGATACTGAATGCCTAGCAGTTGCCTGTTTTCCTCTTAACTTTGATATCTAGTGCTGTGGTCATTCTTGATAGAAAACATCTAAAACTATGTGAAATGAATGCATCCAAAGATGGAGTAAGGCACCTGCCTCTAACCCCTTGCCTCTTCTTGTCAGCTACTAACATTAAGAATATATCAAAGCGGGCAAGACAGATGTGAAGTAAGTTGTCTGAAGCCACAAAGGGAAGATTATGAACCTCATTAATTTGGGCACAAAGAAAGATAAGAACGTTAATTATGTAGAAAAAGCACGTTAAGGTTTTGTAAACATATACTTTTGTCAAGCTTTTTGATAAACATTCTCTTCCCTGCATCTAAATATATCAGACTCTTTGCTTCATATCCCTAAAGCCTCCATTTCATAGCTTCCTCCCACCTCCACCAAGATTTGAGATAGTGACTAGCACATCCCAGAGAGGTACATGTTTCCCTCTCCCACAAAATAATCCTCTTGCGTGGTAAGTAGCTTCTGCTTGTTCAAAATATCAAACTTGTGTGATTGCATATATGGAGGAATACCACATTCTCTTGCTGTCACCTTTTTACTGTATTTTTTTAAAAGAAATAATCTGCCTGTAATTGTCTCCTAAAATACTGTGTTCAATTCCTGAAACACTGCAGCACTTTGAAAGCTTGCTTTCTAACAATGGAGAAATATGAAATGTATAAATATGTTAGTATAGCAAAATAGATTTTTTTTTTTTTAACATTACTTAGCATAATTTGGTATGCTTTTTAACATGAGCAGTAGCACTTGCTTAAAAACCCTTCTCTCCCTCTCCCCTCTTTTTGTTTGGTAACTTTGTAGGGATATAGCAATAAGTTTAGGTATAATTTCCTTTCAGGCCTACAGAATAGTCAGTTCATCCCGCAGCAAGTATATTGAACATATGAATATTCTTCATGAGAGAGCTGAGGGGCGGAAAAACAAACCTTGGTCAAGCAAGGGTGAGTTGAGCTCTTCTGTCTTGTTCCCTGGGTACATGAGGATCTGGAACAGATTTCTAGATTGTCTAATGAGGCCTTAACCCTGTCCAAGTCCTTGTCTGAGCTCTGTGAGTGGGAGTAAAGACAAAGGTGGTTGTGCAGTGTTCTGTTACAAAGCTACTTCTGCACAAATTTTGGGACTCGACTTAATGTTTAGGCAGCAGATCTGGCCTGTGATCAACCTGCAGGAGTCTCTTTGGATGGAAAGGGTTGATGTGTGAACCATTAATTGTATATTAGGTATTTGCATTTGATTTACTGGAAGCTTAATGAAACTTGACTGAATGCATAATGCTGTCAAAATCAGTTTTGTTCTTTCGTTTGTTTGGGGTGGGGGAAGGAGATAATATCTTTTTCTCAGCCAACAGTTTGGCTCCAGGCCATGTGCCATCAGGGAACACAGTTCAATAGGAAAAAAATAAAATCTGCGGTTTTTAAAAATACTGTAACCTGGACCCATTTCTTGTCCCACAACTTTGATTTTGTCCGAATTTAGGATTAAATGAAAAGCAGACACCACCTAAATGTGTGGCAAATCCGTACTTAGCTCTTCATGCTTAAATAATTAGACCATGTTAGTTCAAATACTTGTAATGGAATGTTGTCTCTGTCTACATCAATTAGTGTTATGGCAGCATTAATATAAAAGAGAGAACTTTGGCAAGCATGACCTTGCTAGGGAAAGCAATTGGAAAAAATGACTTCTTAAGGATCTCTATATTTTTATGTAGTTATCTAAAAAATAAATAAATCGATGAAGCCATAGCACTTGAAGGTCTTCCTTATTTTTTCTGATGCTGACATCTAGAGAATTGATTTAATATATTTGCATGCACAGAAAGAATACATTTGAATAAAGTATGCTGAGTTTAAATTTTGTTTTCAATGTAAGAACATGCTTTGAATTGTCTGCCTCTAAAATTATTTATTTTGAAGTTGTTAATCTTGAAGTTCCACAGCACGTCCTTTAGTTTCAGAACTTTAAAGTGACAGATTTTAAGATTTAAAATGTCAAAACTCCTTAATTTCCTTTCTCTTAAGCAGACGGAAGTAATACTGTTTTTAAACTCAATTCTTTAAATGCCGAGAATTTGCCCACAATTTTAATGCAATCCTTCCTTGTCCCTAAAATAAAAAAATCTAACCAGGACCAAAGTAGTTTTTTTATCCTACTGACCTAGTCATCTGCTGTTCAGGGAAGAAACAAGGGTTATGCTCATTATGTTCTAACTAACGTAGTCAGAAGAACTTGGTAGATGCGAAAGCGTTAACCAAACCTTCCAGGGCATTCAAAATGATGTTGGTATATTCCCTCTTTTCTCTTAAGGTTCACTTCTGCAAGGTACTGAGTTTTAACCCTAGTCTACCAAAATGTTTGAGTGGGATACCTGCAGAGTCAGTGGTGCTGTTGACCCACTGAGGGCTATACCTGTGTGTCCTGACACTGGGGTAAGAGTACTCAAGAGCTCTGTAATTTACTTAACTCTGACTTGAGGTACTCTCCAGACATCCCATAATCAAATGCCTTGAACTGCTTAGTAACTTACATAAACATCACAACCAATGGCAGATGGTTGCTGCCTCCCTTACTGGTAGTAAGAAGTCCATCTCTAAGACCATACAGTTGAAATTTGTTTCCAATATTTTCAATATTGGACTTCTGAATAAATGCTCAACTCAGAGTTTTTAATCAGACTTCTGAGTAGCTAATTCCAATTCACAATACAAAACTCCCGTTGAATCAGCTCTTTTTAAAATCCTTCTTTTTCCCAACTGTATCCTCTCAAAAGAGGTTTCTGTTCTTACTTTTCCTATGGAATCCTCTGTGTGTTTTCTCAAAAGAATTAACGTCTGTCTTCCTCCCCTTTTTTTCCTGTTCCCTGCATAGTCATATTTTTGTGTGTAACTTGTCACAGAGTGTTACCATAGTATTGCTTTTCCCAGAGGTGCCACTGCAGCTTCTTTCCCCATGCCTTCTTTAGATTGAGTTAGTCCTTACACTTTTCCACAATAAACATTGCGGATAACAGCAATTAAAAATTCTGTTCTCAAAGTAATCTAACGTTTTTTAGGGTCACGTAAAATCAAGCTTAAAATAAGCTCTAAACCAGTGCTGGTAACAATGTGAAGTGATGGATAGAAAAGCAGCATGCCAAACAGCACATTCATGGCATATTTGCTGCATGTCCTACGGTAAGAGAAAAACTTTCTAGCTGGAAGAACTTAATACTAGGGAGCAGCTGATCAGAGAAAGACTCTCCCGATCCAAATTATTTTCATGGTTTCTCATCCTGAGGAAAATTCTCCCCTTGTGCCCAAACCCAAAATGTCTTTTATAAAGAATTGCATGTAGCAAACAAGACTGTCAAAACAAGAGAAACAATCAAATGCTATTCTAGGCTTGTTTGTTTATTAGAGAGTTGAAATGATACTTAATGGTATTTTAATGATATCAGACATTTGAAAAAAGTTCTAATAGCAATTTTTCTGTAGCTCTTCTTAACTGAAAGCTACTTTCAAGTTTAGGGAGGGATTTAAAAAAGCCCCTGGCAGAAGCCTGACTCGAAGTAGCAGTAGGAAATCTGGGACATCATTTGAACTGTAAAATGATGTTTGCCTTGCAGAACCTTCTACTTGCTTATTTAGCAAATACTGAGTTTTGTCTTCCATTTGCATGTGTCTCCTTTAAACTTGTTCCTGATTTCCTTCTTTTTCAGCAATGATTTTTCTTTTTTAACTTGATGCAAGCTGATTCAATCTTTCTAATCTATACTCTGCTTTTACACTTTCCAGACTAAAATACAAGGGAAATCTCTTTCCAAACCCGAGGAAGTTAAATACAAACAAAGGACAGTCGTTCACCATTGCGTACCTTGCAGCCTACCTTGGGATGACTTTATACCTTCTATTGTAAAACTCCATACTTGTGAGACTTTAAAAGAACTACCTATGTTTGCAAGGCCAAACCATATTGAGCTTATTACTGAATCTGCTTTGTGGAAGGCAGTTCTGAGATCGAGAAGCTGGCTGTTCCGAATGAATGCACTCTATATCTGACTGTCCAATAAAGTGTACTGAATGCTGAGCTTGGCTGTTAGTCTGTTCTTTGTGTAATCAATTTAGGTTTTGTTTTTTTTTGTTTTTTTTTTTAATATAGCATTCTCTTAAAGGGACATGATCAGGTTGCATAATACAAAGCTTTGATTTTTACTGAACAATGAATAGACTTGTTTTTAAACCTGAACACAAAAAGATAGGCTTGCACTAGAATAAGAAAACTAAGAATTAAAATTTATCTGTTTAGTTTTTAAACAGATGTAAAAGAATAAAATAAATTCTGACTATGTCTCTTTAAGCTCTTTACCTTCTTCTCTATTCTCACTTAGTTTACACTGTATTACAACCTTTATTTCCTATTCTGTTTTTTCACATGGTGTGTTGGTTCTAGTGGTAAACTTGCAATGAACACTTGGTATATAACTTTCTTCTGTTAACTTGATCTTAGTGCATGTTTGCATGGTGATTGTGCATCTTTGTTGCTTTGTGCTGTTAGTTTTTAATAACCTGTCTCAGCTGAGTTTGGAGTAATGCATGAGTGGGAAACCGTGGGGTTTTCAGGTTCTAAAGAGTCTGACCCACAGCAGTGTAGAAAAGTCTTTAAAAGACAGCTGGGTCTTGTAAAAAGAAAATGGTCAGTCATAAGTGGTCATATCTCCAGTAGAGTGAACTCTGACCACTTAAAATTAGCAAGTTATTTTCTTACTTATATACACCTAGTTTCAGTAAGGGTCCCCTGCCTTATTCCACCTCACAGATCTTGCATTTTGTACTTGAGTGCTATGGCTCTTGCCGGGCGCACAGTGCATGCAACGTAGCTTTAAAGAAAGCAGGGTGAGCAGGGATAGCAGAGTACCTGTGGCAGCGTAGAGCTAAGGGATGGTGCAAAACCCTTCTGAAAACTAATCCCTTGTTGGGCTCAGCACAGTTATAGCTGTTGCCAGCTGAGTTAGCTGCCTTGAGGACAGCCCTACGCAAACTGAAGGCACATCTTGGCTTGCCGTATTTCTAAGCTGTGAGCCTGATGGATGGTAAACTCCGTAAGAGTTTCTAAGTATGGTAGCGAATGTCTTATTCCCAGTGTGGCAACGCCGCTGCTGGGGGCGAACTGGACAAGAATCCTGTGATGCCCGTGAGTGCGTTGTCACTGGCCCTTTCAGCAGAGAGGGTTTGAAATGACACTTGGTGTGGTCCTTTTTTATCTTTCCCTGCACTGCCACCTCTTGCAGTCACTTGCTTTAAGGCACAGTTTCTTTTCTTATTACAGTGAAGCAATTATGAAACTCGGTAATTAAGAATATGGTTTCCTCATCTTGTAAACATATTTTTTGGTGCCACGTTAGACAATATGGGGGGGGGTTAATTATTGATTTCTTGACTTTGTAAATTCCGATCCCAAAGCTTAGCTTCCCATTTTAAATTTAAACGTGAATGATGGTAAAAAGTGGTTGGTGAATTTATGTTGCATGCATGCACTTTACTCTCTTTATTGTATTAAATAAATCCTTAAAAGGTGATGAAGAAGAGACGGCTGAAGTCACTGAAGCAGAGACAGCCCCGGAAGAGGCTGATGCAGTAGCTGCTGCTGGACCTGCAGCACAGGATGAGAGTGCTGGGGTATCCCCAGAAACTGGAGGGGAGAATGACTTACCGGCTCTCGATGCATCCCCTGCTGTGGAGGAAGCACAGCAGGAAGCTGCTGCTAATTTGGAAGCTGCTGCCGTGCAAGGTTAACTTACCAATGTGGGTTTTGCGCGTGTGTGGTGTGGGTTCTAAAGCTCTGCCTCTTACTACAGAACATTAAGGACAGATGTCAGTATTCCTAATGGAGTTTGTCCTGCAGTGGAAACTAATTCAGGGGTTCCTTGACACGTCGTGAGCGTAAGGTAATTAAGTTTGTTAAATGGCGGTCTCTAAAAGCATGCTGCCTGTGGCACCAGTGTCACTGTCTAAAACTCCTAGAATGAGAAGTTTAAGATCTTTTATTAAGGTGAGTGTGCAATATGATCAGTTAAACAGTTGTTTCAGTGACCTGGTTCTTAAGGGTTTGTTAAAGAATCTAAATGCTTTATTTCACTGGTCGTTCCCAAGATATTCACACTAAATAATTATAGCTGTTCTGCCAATGTAACTTCAACAGAATCTTGCATAGCAACCAAAATGTTGTCATGATCTCAGTTTTAAGGATATATTAGGCTAAAAACTTCAAAATTCAATAAAACATCAAATTGGTATTAAACATTTAAATCAATCAGTGGCTACATATTCAGTATTTTGAACTGTCAGGGCGTTTGAAATATTTTGATTTACTGTGCTTTAAAAAAAATAAATCACAATAATACAAATGCAAACCTATCCATAAGTCACACAAAATACAGAATTATAATTTCACTTGATTTTTTTAGCACTTTTTTTTTCCTGCTAATCTGTGAGGATAGAGCAATGGCTTATCATCTGACTTCTTGATTTGTTCAGCTACAGTTGGAAAGGATGCACATAAAGCAATTGCAATTTCTCAGTGGACAGGAAGGCAGCAAACATTTGCATCTGGTATCTTTAGTTAAAAAATAAGCAAACCACCACCAACGAAAACTTTGCCAGCCTATCGTGAAAGAGAAACTTCACTCTAATGGAAGGGAAGATTTCAGCGTGGCTGTAGCAAGTATGAAAACCACCAAAGTGCTTTTCAGCTTGACTTAAACATAAAATCTTTACTGCACACCTATGTTTGACTGACTTTGAGAAAACAAACATCTACACGAGAGGGTACATCTAAAACATAGGTCAGACTGTGATTAAAAGTATTTTGACTGCTGGTCCATGGGAGGTTATCACAGTACCTTGAGAGGTATTAGCAGATCGCGGAATTGTTTTTGCCTTTTTCCTTGGTGACTCCAGGGAGGAACAGATGCATCTTAATTGCCTTTTTAACAAATGAACCTGAGGAATGGTGCAGCGCTTCAAATAGCTGATTTTTGTGAAAGGTCTAGGTATGAAAGGGATTTTAATTAGTGGGTGAACGGTGCCTGTGTTTGCAAAACAATTCATTACAAATAACATTTTCAAGCAATGCTTGGTCCAATCTGCTAAAAGTAATACAGCTAATAAAAAGTACAAGTAAGTATATTTGTAGTGACTATTACTGTTTACATATACAGAATATTTATAAGATAGTAGTTAAAATACCTGGAGCTTTAAAAATTTCAATTTCTGTGGAATATTTTGACCATTTCATTTAGAAAGGAAGTAGTCTGATATAAGTTAAAGTTAGTGAATTAGAGCTGTTGAGAGAGATGTTTTAAAGTGTCTTGCAGTGTTTACCTCTGTTGCTCCACAGAGCAATTGCAAAATTTCACTTTAAGGAGTGGGCATTTGCTTGTATCTAGAAGTGGTTGAATATTCCTTTCACAATGCTTATCTAGGAATATTTGTTAATTGTTGGATAGGGTAGGATCTTCCATATGGTAAATATTGCTGCCGGTCTGCTGAAGAGGAAGCAGCTAGGATCTTCCCTGAGAAACGTTGTGCGTAAGTGGATTAAGTCTGAGGATCTAATTATGGGCACGGTGACTTCATGTAGTTAGTAGTCACTATTTGTAAGAGGAAATATGTCCTATAGCTGTTAGTTACTGCTGGCATCGACTGGAAGGGCATGTGCTATTTAAAAATGACTGATTTCTTAGATCTATTTTCTCTGGCAACATACTGAAAATATAAGCAGATGGTATTTTGATTCAAAAGTTCTCTGCTCTCCACGTAACACTTTGTTCAGTGTTTGCCTACACTCAACAGTTATTTGTGTTAAAAAAAAAAATTATAATTAAAATCCTTCTGGAAATACCTTTTACTTTTGTATTTAACCTTCTTCTTCATTTCTGTTCTCTCTGATTAGAGGGGAAAAAAAGCATATCTACATTTTTACTGTGGTAGAGAATTATTTATCTTTCAGACCTGCCAGGGGAAATGCAGGCTTACTCTGAAAAAGAATACTTATATAAATGACTTGTATTAGTTTTGTTGATAGCTTGATGTTACTTCTGCAGATGAAAGTGCAAGTATTTTTATCATTACTAGGAAACCTCTGCTTTTTCAAATGCAATTGTTTCTTTTAATCTATAAGACTTTCTGTAATGTGTTTGAAAGTGCGAGGTGCCAACGGCTGTTTGTCTCCAGCTCCAGTATCCATACATATGTATCTATTCAGATAACATGAATGTTAATTATACATGGATGTGCAAAAAAAACCAAACCAAAACAAAAAAACGCAACCCAAAACAGCCTTGGAAGTAGGTACTTAATCAGAGTAATTTTCAATTTTAGAAAGTTAATTACAATTGTACTTGGCTGGAATTTTCTCCTTGCCTCGATTTAAGCAGTTTACAACCAACTATCTGGAATTCTGTGAAATACTGTTGCCAGAAAAAGTACTGTGCCACGTAACACTGTTCTCAAGGTTTTTGTTTCATCTAAATTCTGCTTTCCTGTACCTTTTCATTACTTGAGCTGTTGCACTGTCACTCTTGGTTACTGCCTGATGCTGCTAAGTTTCCTGCTATGTTCTCCTCCTTGTGCACTCTGTGCCTGGGGACCATAAATTAAGATCAATTATTCTTCAGATAGAAGAAATGCTGTGAAATGCACAGATTGGCAAGCTGCTATTTGGATGAGGCAGTGTTGTTGCATCTGTGACTTTTAGTTTTTGCATTGCCGCTATAAGCGTTTCTCCAACTCTAGTACTGAGGCTTGAGGTTTTGGTGTTATCAACCGGAATAGCAAAAGGCATTAGCCCAAACCCATCCTTTCTTGAACACCTGACTTGTGTAGCATAGGTTCTCTCCTAAGTTCGTAAGCGTCGAAGGACGTGGTCTCTGTTTGTTATTTCAAACCCTGTTTGAGTGAGTAACTGGGTTTGGGGAGGATTACCGTGTGAATGTGCCAGTGTTTTCCATGCTAAGCTTCGAATGGCATGACGATGCCAGTTGTCTGCAGCCTGGAGAAACACGCATAGGCTGCGCTGGGCAGGAGTTCCTGCTTGCTGGGCAGGACTTCTGCTGACCCGATCGCTCAATGATGCCAAGCAGACAAAAACACCCGACATGATCAGTGTGCGTTGTTTTTGCTTGGTAAGTGACCAAACTCTGTGTGCGTATTCAAATGCTCTGACGCTGGGAGTATTTTGAAGCTTGCTGAAAAGTGCTCAGAGTAATTTGTAATTGCTTATACTTACTCAGAGGCTTTCAGAATGACGCTGCTCAGTAAACAAACACATCCTTCTAGGCATTTGTTTGTGGGAGACGGAAAAGCTGTGCAATACATGTACAGCCTCGCTTGTATAGATCAGAAACATCCGATTGCCGTGCACTGATAGTCTGATTGCCATACACTGGCCACTGGGCTCTTCTCCCTTCCTCCTGTTTTTCCTTCATAAAACTGAGCTTGTAGATGAGTTGTCATGGCTTAACTGGAAAATCTCTCTAGGCAGAATGTGAATAATATTTAGAAAAGGCTTCTGTAAAAGTTGTGAGCATCTGAAGACACAAGCTGGTAAATAAGGAGGCTGTTTGGTTTCGATCAGCTTAGCTGAAAAGAGAATTTTACAGCATGCACTGGGCTGGGGAGGGAGATTCCAGTAAAATGGAAAGAACCCCAGAACTTCTCAGCTAAGAGCGCAAACAAATCAATCGGGAAGAACTGCATAAAATAAGTGTCTTCCCATTTGTCTGTTGTAGAACAAGGGGACAAACTTCTCAAAAAAAAAAAAAA
>VXBL01009327.1:85588-105142 GCA_013400195.1 Aramus guarauna
CACTGAAATAATAGGGATAGTTTCCTAAAAATCATATTTCTAGATGGAACTAGATGTTGGATGTCGTGCTAATAAGCTACTGGAGCTTCCTGATGCTGCTGCCTTATTTTAAAAGAAGTTTAAAACAAAAACCCTAATTTCCTTTTGTCTGTAAAATCAATTTCCTTTTCTGTATTTGCTCAACTCAAAACAGATGAGTTTTCATAACATCAGTGGTTTGGTATTGTGTTTGGTGCATATGTAATGTGCTGCTGGTGCTTGCCCAGTCGTGTTCTGTTCCTGCCGGTGCAATTTGGAAGGACGTATTTCTTCTCAAAACAGTTACCTCGTAAAGCAGAGGAGCTAAAGACCACTTGAGAGTGCCTGTAGCTACCCTGGGCAGAAGCAGGCGATGTTTACGTTAGGGATCCGTGTTACACGTAAGCAATGGATATTTCAAAGACGTTGAGTTAGGGACTGATGGCTGCGTAGTGGAAATATGTCGGGGGTCTAACCAGCCTGAGGACGTTTGTCCTCAAAATCCTCAGGATGTTAAAATCCCTTTGAATACTTTCGGGCCAGCTGCTGATGCAATATGCAAAGCCTAACCGCTCGCCTACAGTTAGTAAACATGGTCAGTTTGATTTCTCCTTGGCTTGAAGTTCTCTTATATTACCTTTTGTTGAAATCACAAGAACGTTAAGCTCCTAATTCAGATCTGTAAGTGCAGTAGTGTATACAAATGCCCAGCAAAATTGAAGAAAACTGTAGCCACTGCTACTGGGATTTAGCTGCTTAGCCCAGGGGAAAACTTAAAATTGACAAATGCCTCGTGAAGAAACATAAGAACAATAAATATCAAGTTTTCAGTAAAAATAGCTAATATACACACAGGCTGAGAGTTTGCTACTCGGTGTAATACCTTGTATGAAACTGTGAAGTGTATAGCTTCTGTAGAGTAATATATCCTACTAACATGGGGGGGGGGCACACACCAAGCACTCAGTGAAACAGTGCAATTATGAAACCATTCAGCTCCAGAGGTATTGATGAATGATGTGGGGGGTTTTTTCCCTCCTACAGAATTAAGGAAAAAAACCAACCAACCCGACTTTTGTGACTATATGAAAAAAAAAAAATCGAGAGATTCCCATTTTTGTCAGATTTTAAACTGTATGGGTCAGGGTGAATCACTATTTGACTGGCATGCTGCAAGTGGGTGTTGTGTTAAAGGCATTAAGGAACTGAATATCGATAATAAAGCAGCTGGGCGTTCAGTGGAAAACATAATACCAACAGCACTTAAATACCACGTGTCTTCGTTGCAGAGGAGCAGTTGCACAATGCAGATTATTTTGTTCAGTTAAAGCCCGTAGAAATTGTAAGAAATCTGGCATAAATAGACAAAATGGGTCGTAGTCATGGCTGCACAAGGAAATAGGGGGACTTCAGAATTTCAAAGCGATCATCATTCAGAAAACAGCACAGAACTGGTTAAGATGCTTTAACTCCTCTACAACTCTATTCGGAAAAAAATTAAGCAGCTTTTTTTTTTTTTTTCTTTAGTATTCAAACTAACAAAAGTTAGAAGTGATTTAAATTACATCTATTAATTGATGTAGAGTTTCATGGCTTATTAACAACTTTGCAGTAATTGAACAGACAGAAGTAGTAAAATCCTTCTTCTAAGGATTATGGAAAATGAGTCATCATTGCACCCAGGCACAGATGAAAATCTCTTTTATGAAATAGGGTGTTACTGCAGGATTTTACATGGAACAACTGCCGGAGATTAAGCTGCGCTGAAAAGATATGAAATACATGCAGATTTAAAAAAAAAAAATAATAAAAGGGGGAGGAGGGAGGGAATAGCACTGGGATTAAATTTAACATCCAGAGAAACAAACAGAGGTTCCTAAAGGGTGTAATGCTTTGTGCGTTACCAGCGGGTCAGTAGGAGAGGAGAGGGGCTCGGGCACTACGCCTGACGTTCCCTGCAGAGAAGGGGCTGTCGTGTGGCAGCTCCGATTCGGAGAGCGGCAGGAGCCGCGTTCTCGGCTCCCCGGGTCATCGTTCACCTGGCGTTGCCCTGGGGTGACAGCGGTTCCCTGGGACGGAGAAGAACGTGTTGAGCTTGTGAGTGGGATGCATAGCATTTGTTCCCAGACTGAGCCGTGTAGAAACCACCGAGAAATACACCGAAATTTGTTTCGGTATGTCAGCTTAATGCTCAAAATAGCCTCCATGGTTATAGACCAGTTCTTATTTTCGTGGTGCTTGAAGCACCAAAAGACGCTTGGGTAGCCTGCTGTAGTTGCGAATGGCCAAAGAAATGATGCCGAAATGATCTTTGTGAGCCAGCCTGAACCTCTTTTGGAGATGCTGCCTTAAGAGACGGATGATGACCCGGTGCAAGCTGCCGTGTCAGGCGCTGTCATCAGCGAGCGCGCTTGGACCGCCGGCTACTGCCGGCCTTCTCTTCCCAAGAAGAGCTCTTCAGCGGTGGCACCGGGAAGGGGGCTCCCGCGAAACTCTGCCCGCCCGTGCTCGAGGAACGGATGCAAAAGCCACTCAAGTAAAAGTACCAGCTGGAGTTGTCTGCAGTAACCCAGGACAATTATACGTACGGACGCGGGTTTCCACAACTGCAATGCCTGTCGCAACGAGGCCCTTTGTGTTTTAGGGAGGGCAGCTACTCTGCAGAGACCTGGATGGACGCAGTGGGGGGGAATCTGTGTTTCGTTGCAGTAGATTGTCTTTCTGATAGCTGTAAAGAATACTTCAGACCAGAGACAAGTGGTATAAGTGTTAAAGTTTGTTTTCAAGGCAGGTATTCCTGTAGGTGACAAATAAACACAATTCCCATTCAAAGACAATAAGGTTTTATTAAAAAGCAGGAAAGTCCATGCTGCTCTCTCTGCTTGCTTACTGATCCACTCTTCTTAGGGCAAAAGAAATTAAAACACTGGAACATTACAAGAAATAAACAAAAATTAGCAAGATGAAATGCTATAAGACAGAGAGCAAGTTTTTTGGTAATAGAAACTGAATGTTTGATGTTACAAACTCAAAACTAGCAGCGTGTTACAATAGCAAATATATTGCATTATGTCAAGTGATGCCAGCTACAAAATATCTAACGTGTTGAATTTCAGATGCACTATTTTTATTGCATAGCTGTTCCCTGTAAAGACAAAGGTAGAAATTCCTGATTTTTTTTTTCCCCTGTTGCTTCTTCAAAATTTGGTCAGCATTCTGCACAATAGAGTGAAATAGCTGATGTTCAGAATATGCTGTATTTAAACAGCTGCAAGCTGATATTTGGAAAAAGGCACGGAATGCTAGCTCTACAAAACTCCTGTTTGCTGCATTTGTTGAACTTCTAATGAAGCTGTGTAGCTGGGTATATTTAATATACACGTAGCTTAGTACAGGACACGATTTGTAACAAAAAAGTCCCTGCAAGCCTTATCCGGCCGAGCGGTGAAGGCGTGGGATGATGGAGGCCTCCAACAGGGAGGTTAGAAGAACGTGGTAAGAGAGAACTTAGGTGACATTTCACGTGTAACTGCTGGGTGACGCCTTCAGGCTCCCTGCAGAGTGTAGCTGTGTTAGACATGTTACCTATTACAGACTTTTTATGCGGATAGATTGCTTTATCCTTAAGGAGTATTGAAAAATGGCACTGGGATCGCAGCCTGAACCTTCAGCCTGATGTTAGGACATTTGGACATTAAAACTACCCGTCACGTCTTGGCAAGGTTATGTGGAATGTATGTGTGATGTCCTATGGTGTTGATCAGGCTGGGATTATTTTCATGGAAACTTTACCATTACTATCTTGCACATCACTAACAGTTTGACAGAAATCAGAAAAATAAAATGAGGGTATCTGTAAGAGAATATACATTTTAGAGAATACTTGCCTTTGTCTAAAGACATGGAAATAGTTCATGTTTATATTTTTCTGCCCCAGGGTTGGGAAGAGTCAGGCTTTCCCTGGAATTCCGCGTGCAAACTTTTATACATATGATAAAATTTAATCATCTGATAGGTCCTGTTGTCCTCAGTTCCCTCAATCGCGTACATTAGGCAGGTACTTCATGCTTTGCGAGCCTTGACAGCTCACCCTCCTTTATGCGGGTGAACGGAAAGACGAGACACTTACCTCTCTGATTTGATTCATAGAAACTGTGAGTGAAGTCTTGGATGTTGCAGCTTCTTCTGTCCATGAGGAAAACTTAGCGAGTGTCAAGGAAGGAGTAGCTTCAGCAGCTCAAGAGATTTCTGACGCATCCCCAAGGAGCCAGGACGCTGACGCTGAGGAGTCGGGGCAAACTTCAGAAGGTGCAAGAGTACAGCTGGATCTGAAACGTTTTGTCTCTGAAAAGCACTAACGGCTGCTTGCGCTGAGCTAGCTGGCCACAGCATGCAGAACTCGAGTGATGCGATGTGGCTGCTAGCGATGGCTGTCTTTGGTATCACAGCGTTAGCAGAAAAATTAATTGTGAGATTGCACGCCGTGCGGTAGAAGTAGGTATTGCTAAGCTGGATGGCGGGGGGTGTTTTGAGCTCAGTGCCTTGCTAAGTGGCTAGGCGTAAACTTCATTGAGAGCAAGAAATTCTCCCTTGTGCTGCACGTGATGTAACACACTTCTTTAACATCTGACTTAATTTGAAAGATAGAAGTTTCTTAAATTATATTGCTGTAAAGAAAAATATAAAGCATGTGATACTTAGAAACCTTACAGTGTTTCAGTGAAGCTATAAATGATCTTATATTGCTATTGAAGTTGAACGATATAATTGAATACAATGAAAAATGTGTGTTAAAATCATCGTTGTGGAGATTTTCAGAGGAGTTTAGAAGTTTGGCCTCTAAACTCTTTTGCAGTTGGAATTAAAAAA
This sequence comes from Aramus guarauna, assembly GCA_013400195.1. NCBI lineage: Eukaryota > Metazoa > Chordata > Aves > Gruiformes > Aramidae > Aramus > Aramus guarauna. The sequence goes on from VXBL01009327.1 coordinate 90,476, forward strand.
GCTAAAAGGAAACACAACTTTGTAAATTGTATCCCTTTGGTCCAAAGGATCCTCTGGACTAAAGGAAACAACTTCCTCGACTGTATGTCATTGAATAAGTTGTTTCCAATGCTTCTCATTGTTGTTTCGTCTCCCTTTTCAGTTTCCGCGGAGGAGAAGACACCCGAAGAAGTTGCTAAGGAACCCTGAAGGTACGCAGTACAATTGCAGGATGCGGTTTCCTGCTCCCCACCGTGGTTTTTTTCTCAGTTAGCGGCAGTCACAGCCTCGGGGGGGTCTGCGCGTGTTGCTCTGAGGGGGAAGTTGTCCTTCTGCTCCCAACAAGGGCCCTGCAAAAAGGAACTTAACTGAAGTATTTCTTGTTGTTTGGGAACGATTGCTGGCACCTTTTAGAGGCTAGGGAGCAAAACTTTTCTATACCGATTGCCACGCTGGGTATTTATTTATGGCTTTCTCTTAGTCCCGTGCAAACTGGTTCAAGACCCAAGAGCCGTAGCTTTCTCCTAAGCAAAAAGTGTTCTTTGGATATTGGTTTAAATTATACTTATATTATTTATATTTAAATATATATTATATATTTATATTATACTGGGCTGCTGGATTACTGCCTTATAGACGTGAACTCTTCTCTTGGTAATCCTCAGCGTAAACGTGGCGTAGTTGTAACCTCCTGGGGTTTTTTTTACAAATATTTTTTCACGATTAGTTTCTCTGCACTTTTAGTTTGTGCTAATGAAAAATATTGAATATTCTTACAATTCTGCTAATATCTTGCTCAGATGGCTTTATTACATTACCAAATAAAAAGTTTTGTCCATAATATTCTTACTATTTTGCTGTTCCTGTGACTCCTTTTTCCAAAATGGGCTGTAGGATGGTGATAGAAAGCTGAAGGAACAAAAAGTTTGTTTGAAACATGAATGTGAATCTCGGTAGAAGAGATAGCAACTAGAACAGAAACAACTGAAATTTAAGCAAATAAACCTCCCAGGTCAGGAATTCTCAGAATTATTTGCTGCTACTTTACCATTTATACAGTAATTCTTGGAGCAGCAGCACAAGAAGGAGAAGGAAATGGAGCAAAGAAAGTTATTTTTCATTGTATCCTCAAAACGTATGTTCTAAATACAATGCATACAACCTTATCATTATGTTCCGAGTCCTTTGCAAATGCATATTTGCTTATTCCATCATCCACTGCAATATAAAATAAGATAATGCCTCTTATCTTCTTGTCATAAAAGGTAAATATTGTTCTTAAACCACATGGTCTTTTTTCCATCTTGTTTTAGCATTCAAAACTAAGACAAAAATTAAAGCAAAGCCAATCCCAAAATTATAAAATAATTTTAAAAATGCTCGTGTAAGATATGTGCCTCTAGCAAATAGAATTTTTGTGTTTTACTGGGAATAATGGTGCGAAGGGGAACAGATATTTAATGAATGTGGGTGAGATGTGCAGAAAAATTGCAGGAGTGTGCCTTTCAAAGCTGCTTTTTTCGCTCAAAGTGAAAGCTAAGGGCATCTGAGGATATCACATCAGAAAAATAAGTTTCCGAGAAATTCTCTCCACTCTGGGACACATAAACACAGTGATATAGAGAAAGCAATAGAATTAGGAATCTCTGTTTTTTCCCATAAAAAGCTTACAACCCTAACAATTGTTGCACTGTTATTCCAGATTTTGATTTAGACAACAAATACTAAATGCACCCAATTCGATTAATGAAGGCAGAGATGGTCACTGAAAGGGATGGCAGGGGGAGGGAAGGCAAGCTGTAGGAAGCACCTTTGATGGAACAAATTGAAAACAGGTAAAAAATAGATGAATCTGCTACCAGAATATGCATCCACTGAATTCTGCTTAAACTGCTCTGACAGTTTTTGACCAAAAAAAAAAAAAAAAAAGGGGGTTTTAGGGATATAGCATCACAAGGTTACGAAAAGTGTCTCTTACTCCATTCCAATTCAATTTTCTTGGGGAAACAATATTTATCAAACATTTTACTACTTCGTGCTGGAAGATTGCTGCTGGATTGAAAGCCAGGCTGACTTTTTTCCAATTTACAAGTCGAGAGCTACAGTGCATTCCCAGTTAGGAAAGAACTTATTTTTTCTTTTTTAGTGTATGTTTTGATTGTAAGCATGTTAGGGTATGGACCTTAACTTTCAGTCTGCATTAAAACAAATCATACTTTTTGGGGAATTCAAAGAAAAGAAAAAGAAAAATCAAAAGAATGTTGATGCGAGAATAAAATCAGTATTTAGTTCACTTTTTAAAAAAAACAAAACACACTAATTATTCAGTGAAGGGATAGAAGTATTAGTAATGGATGAAATCCTCAGATGAAGTCTGGAATTGATGCTGAGCGCTTTCCTGAGTAAGAATATACTATTATTCCCCTTTCTTTTGAGAGCACAGCAGTTCTTCTGTGTGTGGCTGTCGGCCCCGAATTCACACCGCTGTGAAGCTACGTATACCAGTCATCGCAGCAAACCCAATTGGTTTACCTCATGCTTAAAGTTAAGCAAGTAACTATTTGCAGAAGCAAGGCTTAGTGGAAGGTGCCCAGCGTGCAGGGGAATTCATTTATACCTCAGCAACATGGGTGAAGGCGAGGGATCCCTTGAAATTGGGCTTTGGTGGTGGGAGCAGAGCAAGTTTTCACAAGCCGTCAGAGAAGCGTGATTGACGCAGCAGTAGTGTTTACTCGCCGTAATTCACTTAACTGATAACCTGCAGTCGAATTTACAGTGTGCTTTGAATGTTTGCAAAGAAAAAGACCTGATGAATCAAGTCTGTTGCTAAACATCATGTATTGTTGCTTCCTCTGAACCAGTTTCTTCTTTCTTTTTCCCAGTAAGCAGTGCTGAAGCCTTTGAAAAGTCTAATGGAAATATTTGTGGCAATCAACCAGCTGATTCCTGTGTGAAACCTCATTCTCTTCCTTGGAGACATAAAGGACACTGTGCAGTTTGTCATACCATAGACTGCTCGTTAGGACCAGTATTCATTGCTGCAGCAGACAACCTAATGCGATTTAAGTTGGTTAGAGAGACGCTTCTGTGATTAACATCTCTGCTTTAGAAAGTAGCATCCAGCAATAAGTGTCAAAGCACCACCCAGCATGTAATAAATACACGTGCTAAGAGAAGCAGTAGACTTAACTGAAACCACGTCAGGTGAACTCGTTCTAGGTCTTTGTTGTCTCGTTACGTACACTGATTTCTTTATTTTGGTCCAAACTGTGGTGCATAATTATACCATTGTATCATTCCATGCTAAAACGTAAGTAAAAGGTTTTAACTAAGTTAAAATCTTATAAAAATTACCTGCTAGTATTTTTAAATTGTGTCGTGGGGAAAATAACCACCTTATTTGCTCCCAGGTTTGGATTTGCAATTGTAAGCACAGGACATTCGGCTGCACAAGACCTAATTTTCCTCCTGCATAAATATTTTAGATGCTACCCTTCCTTGCACGATAATATCCAGGAGTAAACATTTTTAGGGCTCCTGCTTTGAGCACAAAACATGCTTGCAAGTAGCAGTAGGTACCTTATAGCATGAAAATCAAAATAACGCTGGTTGAAATTATTATCATTGATCAAAGTGGTGGCTCCTACCTTGGGGGTGCTGGGCCCTGTTCCTACAAACCATACGCAGCTTGCTGTAATCTTTCTGCGTTGTTCTGTCTTAGCAGTGACATAACAACATGGAGGTTTGAGAGAACACTCTTGTACAAATCACGAGCAATTTAGGTTATGGTAAAGCTCCTCTCCCAGCGCCTGCAAATTCCAGCAAAATTCCCGTGGAAGGCTATGCCACAGGTGTTCAAACGGACAAGGATTCATAGGGATTAATAAAAACCGGAAGAGCTAAATAATGTTGTCATGTTAGTATTACCTTAATAATGAAAAAATCCATAATGAATAGTGGGTTTGCATGACGCTGTTCTCCCAACCCTCCATTGTGCATGTGCATGAGTGTGCAACTACTACAAAATTTTTACTGAGACCCCCACCAGCTAAAAAGCATTATGGCCATCATGGAATGGCAGTAATTCTAAACCAGGGCCACATAAGGTATATTATACACAATTTATACAGAAAGTGTGGATTATAAGGTGTATCTGACTGCTTTCTCGTCAAGCTGAACTTTGGGAAAATCTTGAAAGGGAAATTGCAGCATTATGACACGCCTGCCCACGGCACAAAGCAACACATGCTCCTTCCCCCATCATAAAGCAAATTATAATAGCATTCCAACAAAAATACAGCCTGTTGCCCCTGCACCTGTTTAGGAATAACTGGAATAATGCAGAGGCAAAATTAGGCTCCTGAGCTTCAAGAAGCCATAGCACAGCCTTCTGCTTAAAAGATAAAGCCACTGTAATTAAAAGCAATTTTTGTAGACAAAGCTACTGTAATAAAAGTCTTAGACTGATATTTTGTTGGATGAGAGTCTATCTTTATTTATCTGGTAGATTAAACATCCTATGATGGATGCATACTCTTAAATGTTCCATTTCCTCATGTTCACTAATTCCCAGTGAAAGAAAGAAACTGTTTCTCATTTCTGCAGCTGGCAGCAGGGTTTCTGAAATTGTAGGCTTTGCTGAATGTCCCTTTCTCTCTGGAACTGCTCTGGTACATGGAAAAACATATTAGCCCTTGGGAACAGATGGCTGAAGAATTGAGGCACAACCTATGGTGTGCTTTCCGAAGCTTTTAATCTCTCTTATTTCAAAAAATATAAGAGTCACGGGATAGCCTGTATATATGCTTCATGTCAGAGATTCTTTTTTGTTAAAAAACCCCAACAAAACAGACACTACTCTTGAAAGCCAAAAGAACGAGGAATATATCATAAACTCTAGCTGTGATAACATGTAGCACAGCATGGCCTGCTTCAGCACTTGATTATCCTAGATTAAAACCAGAGATGTTTGCAATTTGCAGAGTTATTAAATTCTTCAAAATAAATAGCAAAACAAAGTATGCAGAATGCCCTGTTGCTTAATCAGAAATTCTTCGCCTTACTGGTTTACGTGGTCCTTAGACATCATTGATCACCTTTATCAGTCATGTTGGTCTGGAGTCCAAGTACCACATAGATGGGTATTTTATCGGTCCTTCACCTCCAGAAAAGTGCATTTTTGATTTGCTACACAAAGGCTGTGATGGTGTGGTGTCACGGTGAAAGAGTGTGGGCTCACTAAGGAGAACAAGGTCGCAGCAGAGAGCAGACATAATGCAAGACTAAAGGAGATGAGGAGAAGGTTTGTTCTTGGCAATACACTTCAAAGCTCAGAGTAAAACTTGAGATTCCCGAATTTGTCCGAACTGCCAACTGCTCCTCTGCAGTCAGCCAGTATCTGTGACACCAGCTGGCAAAGCATTTCGCCTCCCTCTAGCGCTAGTTCCCGTGAAGGATGACAGCCTGTTGCTGCCAGCAGCAATTCACTTGGCTGAAATGCTGGAGACAGATGAACTCCATCTAACAGTTCCAGTTTTACTCTTTGCCCACGTTGATGCCAATATAGAATTTAAATTTTATTTTCATTTGCTTCTTGAACACAGAAAACAACTACTTAAAAATATAATTCAAACTGCAATTCAGTACTCAGAATTTGGAAAATCTGAGAATGAAACTCTTTAATCAAGGTTTCACGTGCCTGTGTGGCAAGCTTTGACAATGTGATAAAATAGTAATCTTTTATCTCTTTTTCTGGAAAACAAAACAAAACAAAACAAAACAAAACAAAAAAAAAACAAAAAAAACAACCCACCAAACCCAACCCACAAACCCCCAGCAAACCCAAACCAAGCCAAGAACTGAGGCTATGCTTTTTTTTCCCCCCTGTTGGTCTCCTTCAAAAATTTTGAGCCAACTAGCCAACCCCAGCTTCTGTTTTACCAGAAAGGTGGGAAGGACACAAAGTTCCCACCAGCTGAGGACATCAGTAACTTATTTTGTGGTGTTTGCCAGCAGATGAGCAAATACATATATGATGCAGCTGATTAGCACTTTGGTGGCTGTAATCTGCAGATGCTGTTTCCTCTTTGCTGGTGGTTAGGAGTGAGAGGCTGAGCCAGCAGCACTGCAGGAGGAGAGCTTGGGGGGCACAGGTAGGTTTGGAGTGGGGAGAGACATTCAGGGACAGAAGGCAATTTGTGTGAAAGGACATAGGAGTTAGCGTTGCTTGCTCTGCTGCCCAGGGATTAGCTCATTTCTGCAGAGTGCTGCTTCCCCCCCTGCCCCCCCCCAGGCCACACAGACAGTTCTGCTCTTAGGGAAGGTATTTCTTGGCTGTACGCTTTGCTCTTGTCCTGCTCACCCACTGCAGAAGATGGAAGGTGCACAGGATGGTGGAAATAAAGTCTGTCCCAGAGCAGCAGCCATCAAATGTCATCATGGGTAACTGGATTCTCCCATGTTCTGGTCTTTATTCCTCTGTTTGGGACGCTGTGGGAAATGGTGCTTCCTCCAACTTCATTGGGATAGGAAGAAGGGCTAAAACTGGAGGTTTCTGTGCTGGAGTTATTCCTGCCATTCACTTGAACTGCAGGTAATCAAACAGGGTGTTGAAATGGTATGATTTACTTAGTGATTTGGCTATCTGCAAATGTTCCCTGCTTCCTCTAGACATGTTCCCAAACCCAAACGATGGCTTTAGCAAGCTCTGAAAGGCTCTTTGCAATTGTGGAACATCAAACAAATGGGAAGCTTCATGGACTAGAAGACTCTTCTTCATGTGGTCTGTTAATTATTTGTATCAGCTTCATGTGCAAGTTCATTGTCTCTTAATTACACAAAAATCTTGCTTGTTTAGTGAAAAATAGCTTTCCTTATTTTAAACCTCCATGACTGAATGATCTCTCAAAAGATACATGTGTGAGCTCTGCTTGCACGCTAGGAAAAGTGTTACACGCTGCTATAGTTTCTGTGCTTCGTCTCAGGAAGTTCAGCTGCCTGTACTTTGTCTTCTCAGTTCGGCATTGCCTGCGGTATGCAAACAAATTAAATTAAAGGGAAAAATATAGAGAATAAGTGGAAGAGGAGAGACAGTAATATGTATCAAGATCATATTTCTTCTTTCTCTTTCCCTCTCTGTAATTAAACTAAATTGCTGAGGTCTGTGGAGATTCATTGATCACCTTCCCATAATGTAATTTTATTTTAATTTTTTTCCTGGCTTCTTTCTTCTGCATAAGGCTATCTTCTTAGTTGTTACTGGGAAATGGTCTTCTCCAGTGAGGGCTAATTGAGAATAATTAACCATTAGGCAACATGCACTCACATTATCAAGCAGAAGAGGGCACTAAATCAAAAGCAGTATGATTAATAAAACCTAGAACAGAGAAAGAATCCCCCATCCCAAAACCGGGACCTGAACAATACAGGAAGAAATGAATAATGTATGGTTTTGTTTTTTCACTGGAGAAAATTGGCTTGATTTTTTTTTTTTTTAAGTTTAATTGTGGTTTGGAGAAAATCCAAATCATACGGATCCTTTTCATTCCACTGTTGTAGCAAATGACTAGTTACCAATGCAAAGTATTTGGTGCTGAGGCTGTTATAACAAGAGAGGAGCGAAACCTGGAGTAACCAACTGTTCAAGGCTTGACAGTTCTTGCCAATGGGAACACAATGAGGCTGGATGTGAATGTCTTTGTTTCCATTTAAATGATTAATGAAGTTCTGTAAAATCAGAATCACTGCAGTCCTGCCCTTTTTCACTTATTACAACCAGCAGCAGTAGGAGAAGGTTACACAAAGTATTCAGTCCCGGTTATAAACAGAAAAAGAAGGACTTTGACGTGTTTGAAGTTGTTACTTTATGAGAAAAAACTTCATGGCTTGATTTCTACCCCTGCCTGTTTGCTTTCAGAATGTCTCTTCTCACAGTCTTGTCTTCTGGACCAGTTCTGAGAGATCCTCACTTGGGCACCATCCACATGGAAACATTTACTAATTGCAGAGCTTGGATGTTCCTAAATGAAAAGTAGTTTCCAATGCTGAAATAATATGGTATGAAAGATAAATTTGTCTTTGAGAACAATTATTTTTTAATTTTTTCTTTAAAGCAAAACAGTTGAAAACAAACTAAACAGTCTCAAAAAGAAATTTCTTCTCACAAAACACCAGTTCCCAAAGGGTTTTCCTGTATCAGAAAGGTCTGTTTTCTGCTATGTCTAAATTAAGAAAATCAATGTCATGTACATCCCATTTATTTTTTGAGAGAAAATGAGGTAAAGTCCTCTTTAACACTTATTCTAACTTAAATTCTCTTTTCTAAAATATTGCAACTGCTATATTTTTAGACTATATCTAACATACAGGAACAAACTGCTACAGACTTTCCTCCTTTATCGCCGTGTAATTCCTTCTTTCTTTAAAGCAACACATATTTATCCAAGGGTAAAATCCTGCCCCTGACAGGCTTGTTTCAGCATTGCATTGCTCCCCTGCTCTAATCGCATAACTCCCATGTAATTAGTGGCGTTACAACCCCAGCAATGCTTACGATCAGAAGCTTCTCGTGCTTACCTACTTTACAAGCAAAGTAGCATAGTACTTTTAAGGAAAGAAGGGTGTGTGTTTGGTTTTTGGTTTGAGGCTTTATTTTATTTTGGATGCCATTAAAGGGAAATTATAAAGGAAATAGAATGAATTCAGAAAAGATTAAGATTAGACATGCAATTTAAAGGACTTCACTGTAAAAGTATAAGCTGCTTTAGTAGCCTACAGCATGAATAAAACCAAGGGGTAGATAGAAGTTTAAATTGGAATTAAGCCGACACTAGCCATGTGTCTTCATAGCACAGAAACCTTGCATTCGGGGGCAACAAGAAGTCTGAAGCTTTGCCTTAAAGCTGTCTGATCTGGAATTCTTCACAGATGGAACCTTTATTTATCTGATATTTATGCTTGGCAACAGAAATATGTGAATCATCAGATCTATAGACCTCAAATTAGGTCCCATATCTCTGCAAAAATAGCTCCAAAGAGCTGGTGAGCTTTGCCTGTGCCCAGTTAACCCGATGCCCAGCCTGGGGTCAGGAAGGTGTTTTCCCCCTGCCCTGCCGGCAGGAGTGGCTGCAGGAGATGGGATGCCTGCCCCTGTAAAGTGTAAATACCAATTTGCTTTCTAGGATTGACTGGTAGTTTCACCAGCACCTTGCAATGGCAGGGTTTGAAAGCACTGGTGCCATCCGCCACAACTTGCCTGTCATATTTGTGTACTTTTCCTACGAAGCATTATAGGACTTGGGGAAACACTTGCTGCTTTGTCATATACGAAATAGATATCTAGTGGCTCCTTCTGGATTCAGCTTTTGTGGTGTTGCTACCTGCCTGGGACTGGTACTAAAGATCTCTTCCAGTTATCTGTAGTGTGTCAAAATAGCCTTCTCCATTTTGGAACTATCCAACTTGGTTCACTGCAAAGAAAAAAACAAACAAACAAACAAAAAAACCCCCCAAAAAACCCCAAACCAACAAACTAACAAACCCATTAGCAGGACAGATGAGGAACCATTCTCCTGACTTTTGTGCCTGCTCTGTAGTGAGGTACAGTGACTCAAGGATATGATGCTGCCCAGACTACTCCCGCTTCTCCCATTCTCAGTGATGTTTTACCACCAGCGATAGCCTTCGAGCTCTCAGCTCACAATGCCATACTTTTTTTTTCCTATGAGGGCTCAATAGGATCTTAGAGGTCATCGTATATAAAAGGTAGACTGTCCATGTGCTTCAAAGTTGTGCTAGTGAAGTGACTGCTTTGGGGACAAATACGTACAACAAAATATCCGTCCCAAACAGCCCATCAGCAATTTTCTTCCTGCTGGCAGAGGCAGCTTCAGTAATGTACCAAGCAGCAGCAAGTAACATTCATCGTAGCAGGCTGACAATGAACCTCCTAGAATCTGTTAGTTTTAGCAAGCATAGGGATTGGACTTTGGGTTTGATTTCTACAGACTACTTATTTTGGGTAATTTTATGCTTAGAGCTTCCTTGAAAATGCTGAGTTTATAGGTTTACAAAGAAATAGTAACATGGTATGTATCTGGGACGAAGCAGGGCTTCCACTAGGATGCCTTTTAAGCGCTTTTAATGCATTTCTCACAGCTTTGCATTTCCCACAGCCATATATAAAGCAAGCTGTACTGTAACGCTTGGTTTACCATCGGTTTGTGGTCTATAGGGAAGTTCCCTGGTCATCTTCATCTCTGTAATCCCAGCTGTATCCTCTGTGGTCGATGTGATCCTTTTGCTGCTGCCCCATCAGGCCTTCCTTGTGTCTTCTAACACTGTAGTGCCACCAGTTTTCCACTACCTCTCCGTATACCTCAAATGCTTTCTTTTTTAGCGAGGGAGAAAGGCAGTCAGCTAAGAAATTGCTGTAGCTGGTACACAACTGTATGTATATCAATCAATACATCAACTGATTGCAATAGGTCAGCATAAACAACAGCCACTTTTTGGTGGGGACACACACTGGTGTTGGTGTCATCTGCTCTGGTACTTGCGTTCTTGAAACTTGTAGGAAGTTATCTTTGAGATCCCTACCTTTTCATAAAATTGAGCTGGAATTGGCAAACAATGTCAAAGCTAAAGGATGATAGATGATGGACTCACAGATAGCTAGGTCTCAACAAAGATTGTTTCCTTAGGCTTAAAATGTAGCTTAATTTAGTGATGTTGCAACACTGCACAGCAAAAAATGGGATGCTTTTATATGACTCTATAAGCACAATATAGAGTCTATTAAAAGTTCACGTAAAATAAGAAAAAAGAAAGAAAACAAATATCGATGCTTTTATTTTGGAAATTATCAGTATTTTTTACCATTGCTCTATCTCTAGAGCTTTAACAAAGTAGACTTGCAGAACATACAGACTATTCTAGGAAGGAAAAAAACCTAATTACACCTGTAGAGTTACTGCTACTTCATTAATAATGATTTACAGAATGGACTGACTGACAGAAGGGTCGTGGGACCCTCATTCCCTGATTTCTTCTGGGTCATTTCTTGGTCATTTCTTCTGGGTCATACTTCTGGGTCTGAGTCAGTGTAACTTTCCCCTTTCATCTGAACAACCAAAGGCAGTAGGCTCAGCATATGGAATTAGATAGGCTACAGTCTTTTGAGGACCAATGTTTAAAAAGCTTCTCTGCCCCTTTAGCACAGAGAAAGCTGCGGTCCACATTGCATCTGTTGAACTGCTGACCCCACGTTATCGCACAGCAGTATTCCAGCAATACAAGTTTTGAATTCACTGCAGGTCTGCCTCATGAGTGGGTGAAAAGGGCTGCTATTCTTTTTTTTCTTTGGGTTTTTTAATAGCTGCATCACTTGTATAACTTCAAAAATCATCCAGATGAACTGATTCAAATCCCTCAGTGGCCCTGCTTTTTTAATTTTGAAGTTTAATATTTTTCAGGATAGCATTCCAACTAGCTCAAGGTAAACTGAAAAGAGCTGTTCCTAAGAGAAATACAATTTACCATATGAAGAGAATCCAGTTTCACTAAAAAAAAAACAACCCAAAAAAACAACAAACCCCCAAAAAACTAAAACAAACAAAAAGAAGCAGCAGCAGGGAAAGAAATGAAGATGCCGTTGTGATTACCTCAAACCAGCGCTGTTTTTCTCTGCAGAGAAGCACAGGTGTCTAGGCTCAGAGAGCACTTGCCGTGACTCCTGGCAGAGAGGTGCTGCTGAACTTCCACTGAAAATGGCTGCACAGCTTGGCTCGTCAGAAGAAAAAGTGAGAAGTGGGAGTCACATGAATAAACTAGATTAAAGGATGCAGAAACATTTGTCCCATAGCATCCAAAGAGAAAGTGGAGAAAAATGGAGTAAACAGAGGACTGCCAGAGGTGGCAGGAAAAGGAACGTCAGCACTAGAGAAGGGACCTCTATCTTTAGAGCACCTCTAGGTGGTGGCCGTGTCACCTCATGCCCAGTGACTCCAGGAAGGAGCTACTGAGATGTACAAAGCAGCTTTGGTTTATGTGGCTTTTGTTCAGCTGGCAGTGGGCCTGTGTTTTGAAAGAAGCTGTCTGCTCTTCTCTGTGGAAAGGATCATGGCAAGAGGTTTTCTTCTTTTTTTCTGAATTTTAATTTGGACTCATGGGAAGAAGAAGAAGAAGAAAAGAATTATGAAAAGAGTGAGCACGTCAAGTCAGGACTAATTAAGCATTAAAGATGAAGCTGACAGCACTTAGGACTGCCAGGCTGCAAAAGAACTGGTATCGAGGGCTAAAACTCCCACACAGCTAGACTTATTTCCAGTCTGTAACAAGGCAATTTTTGCCAGGAACCCTTTAATCTTTTCCTCCCAATAGCCTCCTCTTTTTCTTGACTTGCTCTTTTCTTTCATTTATTTCATATTGTTAACTGCTATCTCTGATCTAAGCCCAAGGCCTATAAAATGTGAACTTCCATCATCCACTGTCTCTGAGATTTTAACTTCATACCTTTGTTGATACAATTTGCATGCTAGAAAATGAAAATAATTAATCTTCTAATGTGCAAACACTGAACACTATAATTTCTAGCAGTATGGATGTCAGCTATATTGTTAAATGACTTTTCCCCACGTAGTTTGTTACTTCCTTTTAAAAATAAACAAAAGATCTAAAAGTGTTATCTCATCTTTTAAAGAGCAGATAGACAACTGAAATTTCATATTGCTTAATGTAAGCTAGTAGCAAATTCCATAATTAATGACATCTGAGTGTATGCCTTATTAAATGTCTGGCAGGCTTAGCATGTGGTAAGGCCTCAGTTTTGCTACAACGTGTGCTTTATTAAGTTCACGCTTCAGTAGCGGCCACTTACACAAGAGGCTGCTGGTAGCACCATCTATTATTAATATTGCCTGACATGGTTTTGGAAGGAAAGAATCTCCAATGTTTCCATGCTTCAGGGCACAGCCCTGACTTTTTTAGGGTTACGTTTATTGTCAAGGAGATGTTTGTGTCATCCCTGGGGAAAATAACCGCCCATGTTACGTATGCTAGAAGGTTGTGATTTGTATGTAACCTACAAAAGCCCGTCAGATTCCAGAGCCTAAAGACCTCTGAAAGATCTTACTACCTTGGGAAAGGAAGGTGATGCCCCAAAGATGCAGTAGAAATATCCAGTTCAAATGCCTAAGGAACAGGAGCCCGACCTGTAGAGCAGTAGGTGGTTATACACCTAAAGCAGAAATTGGGGATTTGAGATCAGACTTGGTGGAAGAGGTGGAGTGCCAAAAGAGCAGCAGATGTGAATGGTCAGATGGAAATCGAGATGCTGCAGAGAAGTGCTTTTGTGCACTAATGAAGGTGAGAAGCGTGTGTGTGTGATTGTACTGTCTGTGTACTGCTGCTCAGTGCTCAGAGGGCTCCTGTTAAAAAGGAGCACCCCAGGGTACCATTGGCCTTCTTGGCCATGAGGGCACATTGCTGGCTCATGGAGAGAGCTTATTGTCCACCAGGACTCCCAGGTCATCCTCCACAGAACCGCTTCCCAGCAGGCCAACCCCTAACCTGTACTAGCGCATGGATTTATTCCTCCCTAGGTGCAGGACGCTACATTTGTCTTTGAACTTCATTAGGTTCCTCTCCGCCCAATGCTCTAGTCTGTTCAGGTTTCGCTGCATGGCAGGGCAGCCTTCTGGTGTGTTGGCTGCTCCTCCCAGCTTATTACCATCAGTGAACTTGCTGAGGGTACGCTCTGTCCCCTTGGCCAGGTCATTGATGAAGATGTTGAACAAGAGACCCAGTACTGACCCCTGGGGCACACTGCTACGTACCCACCTCCAACGAGAGCCCGTGCTGCCCACCCCAGCCCTCGGAGCCCTACCTTTCAGCTGCCAGTCGTCTACCCACCTCACCGCCCATTCATCCAACCCACGTAACGTTAAAAGTCTCCTTGGCAATGTGTATTTTTTTTTTTGTCTGTATGGAAAATGCAATGCCTCCTATGCAGCTAAAGCTCTTCTGTTTTACTGTGAAATGCAAAGAAAGGTATAATGGTTAAAGCCCAATATTTGTAAAGACAAATTCTTCCCTAAACCTCTCAGCCAGTCTTGGTGCGCACTTGGTTTGTGAGCTGACTCTGACAACGATGTATCTCACATTGACAAGGAGATAACAAATGCTGCATTACAAATTTGGCTAATTCAAAACCTATGCACTCTAAGAGAGACCTCTGTGATTCAAGCAAACAGTTTGAGCACCGCCCCTGCAAGTCACCGGCTGAAATCAGTTCCGTTACGCTTGAGGCTCCGCAGCTGCTCAGACCCACGGACAGCTCAGTCTCTTACGTACCAGAATCAATTACAGAAAACAATTACGCCTCTGGGCCTGCATGCAAACGTTGGGAGGGATTTTTGAAAGCAGGCAGCTGTTCGCTGCTTTCCGACACAGGGCTGCGGCTGAGGGTCACCCAGACCCCGTCTGCCACCGGTTTTCCCCTCAGCCTCGCTCTCTGCGTCCTCTACCTCGACTCCCTTCAGGTCTGACCAGGAAGACCCGAACGACCCGGGGGAGAAGGAGGGAGGGCAGGGGCCCGCCGGGAAGGCTGGCCGTCCCGCCGCCGCGCTGACACCCGCTCCCTCAGGGGAGCCCCAAGCCCGCACCACCCAACGGCTTCGCCGGGCCCCTGCG
>VXBL01009327.1:105511-125917 GCA_013400195.1 Aramus guarauna
GGGCGTGGGGGGGGCGGCAGCGCCTTGTTTACACAGGGCGTCGGGAGAACATGGCAGCCCGGGCGTGCTGGTCAGCCGCTGTCATGCGTGCTCGCTCCTCCCGTGCTGGCGGTGGGATAGCCCCGCCGGGCCTGCAGCCTCCCGCCCCGGCTTCGTCTGCGCACCCTGCCCTCCTCCCTAAAATCGCTGTGCGCCCTACTCTGCGTGCACCCGAGCTAAATGGGTGAAGGCTGGAGCGTTTTTAAGGATAGCTTGCCGTCCCTGTGAAATGTTGCGTTGGGTTTGCTCTGGTGTTCCTGTTCCTCTGTTACCTTTTTGGATGTGTTCTCTCGTGTCTCTTTTTCCCCACTTAAATAATTCAGTCCTTCATTCTGCGTGTTCCCTCCCTTACGGCTAGTCGCTGTCATGGCCCTTGTGACTTTTTGTTAACCATTTAACTTCTTTAGCAAAGACCGCTAGCTAAACCTCGCCAGCTGTCAGTTGGAAACAATCAGTTTGTGAGGAGGGTTCACCGTCCTCTGAGTTACTCTTTTGTCCTGCTTTGAAGTTGTCTGTCTTCCGTGTGCTGATAATTACTCATCTTTGTTGCAATTTAATGTTTAATAAAGCTTTTTGGTACTTTCTGATTAGCCTACGTATGCATCAAACTTTGAGAGCTCCCTAATTAGTAAAGACAAATAGCATGGAATGAAGTTGAGCCCAGGGATAGAGGAGTGTAAGCATTAGAGAATTCTCAAGAGTCATAAAAACAGCGCTCTGATAATAAAATTTAAAAGCAACTCAGATATTTCTGTGGCCTAAAAAATGAGGAGATAGCATGTTTGCATGTTTCATGCTATAACTTTGAGGCAAAGGTGTGAGCATCGGTGATTTGGGGAAAGCTTGGAGAATGTAAGTATCAGTTCACTTTATAGAAATGTCTGTGATTAGGGTATTGTTGAACACCCCATATTATTGTTTGCGAGGGGATGTCCTAAAGCCATCTATTATATTGAGAACCGCAGTAGAGATCTGGGTCAGTGACTGTTACTGCAAAACTTAACTTTATTTCAAGGATCTTAAAGAAATTAAAATCTACAAAACTGTATGTAACGGGTCTGAACCAAGATCCTCTTCCCCTCTCTCTGGCAGTGGACAGGACCAGTTGCTTTAGGAAAGCTTCTGGGAACAGGATGGTTATTTTGTATGGTACCTTCAGTGACATGCTCTTTCCATCTCTCAGGTTTCAGTAATACGTGGTTCAGAACGTCCCTAAACTTCAGACTGCCTGTGCGTCTTTGGGTTTAATAGTTGCGGAAGCCACTCAGGGGCTTTACTTCCATAAAGCTGTCTAACTTAAATCTTATAACTTAGTCTTTTGACCTCTAGAATATCCTGTGAAAATGAATTACATAGTTTGTGTGCACTGCTACTTTTTGTGTGTGTGTGTGTGCTGGGGTTTTTTGGTTTTGTTTTTTAAACCCACATCCTCCCCATTTAATTTCATTGCCTCTTTTATTATGTAAAACGATGAATAATTGCTCCCTACTCTGGCTGGTGGGAGAGTGGAAATGGATGTTAAGGACCAGCAATTGACAGCTGGAAGGAGAAGTGCTGGTACAAAGTAAGGGGGGTGTGTGTGTATGAGACTTCTGTCAGAGGGAGGAGAAGGTTTCAGGGGATCTTTAAATAGAGAGCAATGGGAAGAGAGCCTGCTAATAGGATGAAATACGGGAAGGTCCAGAAGAAGCCTGCTGAAGCAACAAAGCTTTTTGCAGAATATTAATAGTTTTTAAGTGATTATAAGCTTATATGTTTTAGGGCTTGTCAGGTTTAGCTATTGAGGTTTCAGAGAGAACTTTGGATGGTCAGATTATCATATTAAATATGTGTGGAAGGAGTTCCTCTAGTTTCTTAGTGGATTTGGTACATCCTTAACTTGATCCACTGTAACAATTTCTGTGCATTCAGCAATAATGTTATTGCCTTGATGCATGGAAACTTCAGAAGTATGATGTGGCCAGGACTACTTGCTTTGACGATTCCTTATTTTGATTTCCTTTTCTATAACTTTTAGTGATTGGTGTAATTTATAAGGTACTATAAATTGCACGGAATGTTTTGTTCCTCAGACCTTGTGGATGCAACGATTTACTTTGTATAATCTTGTTGAGTAGACCCTTGATTCTTTAGCCATTTACAAGTTTAATTTTTTTCACTCTGTCAGCTTTTTTCAGTAACTTAATTTTTCAGTTCTTAGACTTGTTCTGAGTTTCAAAAAAAAAAAAAAGTTAATTCACCATTTCTTCTGCACATGCCAGTGGGAACCAGTTAGAGCTGTAAGAATTATCTGGGAAAATATCTTAAAAAAGACCTTTCAGTCGACAAAAAATTTTTACCGTGTGCTGTGGTTTATATGTATCAGAGTGATTGTGACATTTACTGGTATGTTTGAGGTGCTGCCTATGAAAGGCCACCTTTGTACCCTTGGAAGCCTTGTTACAGTTAATGGGATTCTGCAGTGATCTTGGCTGGTGTATTTCTGTATGTATAACTAATTTCATTTTCAAGCTGATTTCCTTAGTGCTTTTTTTTTTTTTTTTTTTATTAAACTAAAGGAAGGCCTTTTTTCAAAAAGTTGTGTGTGATGCTACTGCTGGCCACAGTCCTGCTCTTGCGGTTGCATCTGTGTAGGTATCCGCATAAATCTCTCCTCGGGATTTGGGATGCCAGCTGAATAAAAGGGGGACATTGTTCCAAGTGCTCTTATGTTTCTTCTTAGGGCTGCGGGAGCAGCTGCCTCTGGTCACTGCTGCCCAGTCTTCTGCATGTTTGTCTTGTTTGCATGTGTGGGTATGAGTGTGTGCATCTTTTTTTTCAAGCACTGATTATTTTATTTTGTTTGTTTTCTAATTTAAATAAAAGTATATTAGAAATATTTGCAGACTTATATTTAGAGGGTTATTTTGAAGCCAGTCCTAAATAACTTCACTTTGAGTCTGGCCTTCTCAGAGGTGATGGTCTGTCATCCTTTCCACACTGATCTTTTCAATTATTATTTTTAATTCTGTTGAGCTGCATGTTTGTTTCTCTATTAATTTGATAGGTGGTTATGCCCAGGGGAATTAAGGTTCTGGGTTTTGTGGGACTACTGTGTGTTCATGACAGTTGTGATTTGCAGTGTTTTTCTGCTTCTCTGGTAGCTGCTGAAAACATAATGGGACTGTTTGGATTTTGTGTAGGCAGATGCTGGAATATGTAATGTAGGCCATATAAATGCACTATTAAATATGTGAATAAATGGTTTGGTATTTTACAGCCTTTATGACTAGTGCCCTGTAGCCTCTGAAGACGTACATGCTGTAATCTTCTTGACCAGTGAAAACTATCAAAAAACTTTGAATATTTGTTGTGCCTTTTGTAGCGGTGAACAGTTAGAAACTTCTTGCTGTTGGGGCAAAGCCTGTGGCTTCAAGATTTGGATTTTTTTTTTTTTTTTTTTTTTGAGGGTGGGAGCACCTAGACTTATTTTTGTTTTCCCATGAGATATGTATCAGAATAATGGATGATGCAGTAAAGCTGTCTTCCCTGTTGTAAGGGATATTCCAGATGTTTCAGAACTAGTTTCCTTCTGCATTTTCCATGACCAGGAAGAACAGGAGTGGATGTCAGATCTGTAACAAAATGATTTGGTCATCTCTTTTGGAAATGATTTTTTTTTTTCTCCTCTGATGTCATTCCACATTTTACTTTGCTGTAAGCACCTGTCCAGAGAGTATTTAAATTTGTTGTGTGTGGTGGTTTTATTTTGTTTTGTTTAGTTGTTTTTTTTTAATTTTTCAGCACGTTGTTACTGAACCAACTTCTATGCTGGCTAATTGTATCACTGGGGAAAACCTGGTTTCTTACAAACCTGAGGTATCTCTTCCTTTAAGAATCTGAGTCTAATTGTCTTTTGGCCTTTTTGTCTCAGTTAGCCTTGGGAAATGTGAATTTTGGAACTGATTTCTGAAAGCGGCTAGGCAGTCTTTTCCAGAAGTCAAATTGGTTGTGACTTGCTAGGGAGAGAATGGGAAACAGCTTCAGTGTTCTACTGAAATTTGAGGGAGAAGCGAAAAGACTTCCACAAGGACATACTGCTTAGGGAAAGGGAAGAGGTTCATTTTAAAAGGAGATCATCTGCAGGAATCTAACATACACTTAGGTGTGTGTGGGGTGTTTGTGCATTTGTTTTAACTTAGAACTTCTAAACCAGACTGAACCGAAACTCTTTTATCTTCCCACTTGTTGGCCAGTGGGCTTGCCTTTCCTCCCCCCACCTCTGTCAGGTTTTTGAAAAGGTTGCTGAATAGCAAGAATCTTAGTGTGAAGTTCAAATCCTGTTATATAAAGACTTTAGGTCTTTCATTTATTCCTTACCTGGAGTGCTCTGTGCATTCAGTCTAAAAATACTTCCCTTTTAATGAATGCTAAGATTTAGCATCTCACTCATTCTGTGCATTTTACCCTGTAAGGGACTTAGTATGAATTTCTGCTGGAACTGGAAAATGAGGGTTATCGTTTATGTTTCTGCATTGCCCTGTCTTCACTTCTATAGGTAATCGGTAATTCATGTAGAGATAAATCAGTGCAAAAGTAATCTAAACTTGTTGTAACCTAGGAGATGGAGAAATAGCAGTTTTCTGATAGAATCTGATCTAGTACACAGTATTAAGTGTTTTCAGTTGCTATGATTTGGCAGCTGTTTGACCACCTGTGTGGGATTATAGTACATAAAATATGAATATACAGTACACGTGGCCTAGTATATGATTATTTGCATTAATATACTGCATGAGAACCAAATTAGCTTTGTGGCATGTTTAAGCTATGCAAAGGTACTGCGTGAAGGGCTGGGTGTTCTTACATAGATAGAAGTCTAAGTTGCGGGAATAATGCTGATGTTGAAAATTGGTTGGAGGCTGTGCTTCCAAATTAAAATAGAATTTCCATTCTTTGGACTTCTCCTTTGGGTTATGATTGCTTGGCAGTATTTCTAGTGTGGATGTAGATGGAAAATTGTAGAAGAGGAAAAAGTTTTTTTTTTTTTACAGTAAAAGTGTTTTTTAAATTTTTCCTCCTGATTGATTTTGTTAGTGTATTTATAAACAGCTGTTTTTCTACTTTACATATTTCTATATTTAAAGACTTTTGAAATAATGTGGTAATTGATAAGCAGGTAATAATCAAAAAGTGGTACTAGCTTTACAAATGAAACAGTGGAAAATAAAGTACTACTGTGTTGTTTTTTTGTGCTATTACAAATGAGATATTTTTAGGTATGAATCATGCTTTCTCATGTCAAGTTGACTGCCTATGTAAGCAAAAAATGCCTTATTTTTTTTTCTAGATTGCATATATTTTTTTCGTTTCTTTTGGAATATATTTTGTGCTTATCCTGCTGCTACCGTGACAGTGATTTAAGATGATCTCCTGTTCTTCAGTTTTGTTTCATGAAGATTAATTGCCTAGAAAGCTGCTGTAAGAATTTATTCTCCTTTTTGTATGTAAGGGTGAAAAATATGAATATCTTATTCTGTTGTGTCAGGGCTGGTTTTGTTTGGTGTGGTTTGGTTTTTTGTTTTCATTTTGTTTGGTGTGTTTTTGTAGTAACCTGCCATCCCCTGTGTGGCTACTGACTTTTTGTGCTAAGGTGGTGTGGCAACATAAATGATGCCTTTCTGAGTGTATTTTTCTGGCATGCTGAAGGATCATTAATATCTTGATAAATGAAAGTTTTTAAACAGTTTTTGCATAGTGTTTGTTGTTGTTGACTTTCTTGCTTAGTTGGCGTCCAGTTGGGGAGATCAGTAATTGTAATTTTACTAGTATACCTAAGCTATTGTGCCTATAAAATTTCCACGCCCATAGGAAGCCCAGTTATTCTGCATGAATCCAAGCTAGCTTTTCCCTATATGTGCAAGGCTAATTTAGTTTAAGCTGGCTGCCTGCTTTTGAAAAGCAGGCTTATTGAGTTTACCCATTGGAGTATTAATTATAAATTTTATTTTTCTTCAGTATGTGTTGGAAGATCCTGTTTTCTTGCAGCCCTCGGTGATTGTGCTAACTTTTTAAATGGATGGATTTTATTAAAAATGCTGGGCTAAATTCTGGCTTCTGTTATAAAGCATTGATCTCAGTGGAGTTACTCGCAAGGGTAATTGATATCAGATTGGGTTCTTATGTCTCACATGGAATATGTGCTTTCTGTTGTACAACTAAGAAGCCAAACTTCTTAGTTTGCATCTTGAAGTAGTAAACTGCTCCTCACAGCCCAAGGTTTATGAAGACAGATTATTTGTCTCTTCCAAAGACAGGATATGAGTAATAATATTTATTCAGAATAAATAAATAGCAGTTGTTTAGAAACAAAACACTGCTCTTAATCTAGTTTTAAAGAAATTCATGAAGATGGAGGTTATATATCTTTGTAAGTTCAATGAGTCCGTGATATACCCAAATTAAAGCATTATGATGTGGAACTACTTTTTTTTTTTACTTATAAGAATTTCTTCTATAGGAAAAAAAAAACAGAAATTGCTACAATGCTTTTTATTTCAAAGAAAACTGTAGATTAGAAATGAGGTATATATTTGAGAGATGTGTATTATATATTCATTGCTTTAAAAAGACAGTATGTTGGAAAGCTCTATGAAACTAGTTAAGAAACTTCTTGAAACTAGCTTTGTGAAGTTACTATGAAACTAGTAGAACAAAGAAGGAAATGTAATTTGAGAAAATCACCTAATTTAACAGGAAAAAAGTAACTTTAGAAAAGCCTCACTAACTCAAATGTATGTATGTCTCAGAAAAATAGTTGATATTTGACCTCAGTGAGAAATTAATTGTTTTGGCCAATGGAAAATATCTAAGGATATTATTTGGTTTTAGAATTGTGTGAAATTTAACAAACTGCAAAGAACCAAACAGAAATTGTGTTACCTTAGTATTAAAAGTTAGTGTGAAACTTGTGTTGTATGGCAGCATTCACTGTTAACTTTACCAAGGTCAGCACATTCTGTCACATCTGTTGTGTTCACTGATGCCCTCTTTTGATGTGGAGATGTAGCATGCAATAACTTTCATAAATGTTGGAAGACTTTTGAATGCAAACTATGCAAATAACTTAAAATTATTTTGTGTTTCAGCCACCTCTGCCGAGCTGTTTAACAGAAGTGGATTTTGAATTTAAGCCTTTGATAACCTCAGGCTATCAGCATTACTGTCTTCAGGATAGATAACAGCTCTCAAACCGTCTTCAGGGGATGCACCATGACATCAGCAGTTATTAACACTGGAGGCCCTGGTCTGGAGTTCGACAGCAATGGAATAAAAAATCAAAAGGTTAGAAAAATAAATAGCATTTATTTACTAACGAACTTTACACCTTTTATCTTAATGTGAAAGAAAAATTCCCTGTAGTCTTGCTGTGAAAGCCAGATGGATTAGAGATTGTTGTGTGAGGAGGAAGAGGGCAGCCCGTTTTTCAAATATCTTTTATTAGAAAATTTTATTATCACAGAGAAGTGGAAGCAGTAAGTTTTGAAGTCTGCAGTACAACTGTAGACTGGGTTTACAAAATTATACTATATACTAAGTGTCTCTCTAAAGATCTCAGATGGGTCGAGGTGTAGAATGAGATGAGGAGAACAATACAAAGGACCTTTTTCAAAGCTAGCCAACACAATGTATTTGCTTGTATTTTTGCATTCTTATCAACAAAACCCAAATATATTCTACTATCCTGTAGCTTGTAGTAAATTGAATCTGGCAGAGTTCCACTTCTGCAACACTTTAACAGATTAAACATGCTGTTACAGACATTTTGATCCTTAAATAAGTAGAGATAGGCATATGGGCTTTGAAGTAGGCAGTTCTTTTGTGATAGTTTACGTACTTAATCCAAAACATGAGTCTTCATGAGATACAGGTCAGATGTAGGTATATTGCAGGACACATGCAAAGCCTTGATTACATTTTTGTGGAGCAGAGGGAGAAGAAACACTTACCACAGCCTGAACGTCTTACATAGAAAGCTTGCTCTTTTCTAACATCTTAAAGTTATCTGATGCTTTAAGTGTTTAAAGCTAGGAAAATATCTTTGAGATTCAGGAAGGTCCCTTTGGTGGACAATATTTTTTTTTTTTTTTTAATCTCTTGCTTTGGAAGAAAATTTCCTTTAAAATTGTTATCATTATTCCATAAAATATGTAAGAATATAAGAGGAAAATACTGATGTAGAGTTCAACAGTGCAGTATTTAGAGCGTGGTTGTATTTTGGTTTGGGGTTTTTTTTTGTTTTGTTTTTGTTTTTTTTTTCCCTATAGGAAAATGAGCCAGTCTCTGAATTCCCAGCAGTGATTGTGGAGCCAGTTCCTAGTGCCAGACTAGAACAGGGTTACGCTGCTCAGGTCCTGGTTTATGATGACGAGACTTACCTGATGCAAGATGTAGCAGAGGAACAAGAAATTGAGACTGAAACTGTGGAAACAGGTAGACTTATTTTAATATTTTTTTTTCCATGAGATTTTTGTACTTTTAGAAGTCCCTGAGGAATGTGACTTTGTGTTTACCCACAGGATGGAGATCCTGACCTGGGTTCACATCTCTTCCCTCTAAACTTAGTTTTACTTAACTTTAGTGGTGACAGGATTGGGGCTTGGCAATTAAAAATCTCACATTAGGTTCAGGCACTGCATTGTAACACCGTGTACCCTCATGAGCAGGCAGATCTTCATTTATGTCTTTGTTACCTATTTATGCAGGGACTTAAGTAGACAACTAAACTGGGAGTTTTAAAAAATCAGCTGAGCCAGGAAGCTGGTTAGAATTTAGTTTTACAATGTGTCTGAGCCAAATAACCACAGGGCAGTAGTTTTACAATGTGTCTGAGCCAAATAACTGCAGGGCAGCTGGCAACACCACTGTGTGGCTCTAGGTACCATATCTTCCAACTCTTCCCCTTTCCCGTGAGCTCTATCCTCTGTCCCTTCCTATCCTACCTTTTTGGTCCAAGAGCAGTTTTATTGCTGGTTTAGTGGCAGGAGTGTGTGGCTGGGTGAATGGAGTCGGACTATCCTGAATTGAAATTAACTCAGCTATATGGTAAAATAACAAGTTACAAATGAAGAAAGGAGTAGAGCTTTGGCGTTAAAGCAGCTAGCCTGTTGAGTGATAAGCACATGTCTTCCTCTACACCTTTCTCCAAAGAACACAATCAGAAGCTTTGAACTTTCTGAGGGAGACCAAAGTCTATTTAAACTGTCTGAAGAAACAAAAGTTGTGCTCCTATGGGAGTCTAATTATATCTGACTGCCGGGCTGCTGCTGTGCTGCAATTCCTGTTGTCCCTCCCGCTTGCTTTCTTGTGCTACTTCTCATACTTGTTGAACCTTTTTTAGCCATTTCAGTATGCTAATTATGCAAGAAAAAATAGCAATGAAACCCTCAACTGTTCTGTATTTTTGTTGGGTTAACTTTTTGCTGGCTCAGCCAAGGGACTGATGAGTCCTGGGGCAGGGAGTACGTAGAACTGAAACCAAAGGGAGGACAGGTCCTTCTGGGCACTCTGTGCTGAACTGGTGAGGCCACTTGACTAGAATGTGGGTAGCGTATGTTCCTGTCTTTTGGACTGCCTAATTTAGAGTAGGAGTTCATGATATCAGGCAAGCAAAACAAAGCAGAGAGACTCTTCTTTTCTCTCAGTTGCATAACTTTGCAGCCCAGTAAATATATGTGCATTCCCTTCAGATTAGACAGGTTTCGTTCATATTTCTCCCTGAACAGTGGATGCAATTGCTCGTACCTCTTTCTGAATCCGGGTGTTAATCTCTTGTAGCACTGCATCAAAAATCACATGCATCAGCTTCAGAAGATGTGCATGAACTAATGGTTCAGGTTTTGGGAAAATACTTGCAACTCCAGTGTACTCAAATGTGTTTGGAATTAAATATGCTAATTACAAGTTCCACAAATTCATGTAAAGAAAGGATATGAAATATGGGTTTGGTGATGGGGGGAGGGGGGTTTATTATTATTTATTTTTGACCATGGTAACTTTTAAGGTTAAGGTAAGTGAGAAATGAGGATGTTCTTCCCAAGAAACTGAGTTTTAGAAATTAAACTTGTGTTTGAAAACCTTCAAGAACTTAAGCATTTGAGGCTTTTGCATTCAGAAGTGTTGTTTTTTTAAACATGAAATATGCTGTTTCTTGTAAGATTTGATAGGTCAATGGCTAACAGGACAGTTCTTTTAGGATAAAGAGCTACTGCAGATGAACTCTGTATGTTTTTAAGTATCATTTTATGGCCACAAGAAATTGGTGGAAATGACAATTAAATATTATAACTCATCTGTAGGAGTCTTTTTTTTTTTTTTAATAGCTGCTGTTCAAAGAAAGAGACAGGTGGCTGCTTCCAATTCTTGATGTTTGAAAGTACAGCATGAAAATTTGTAGGGCAGTTGATATGATAATTTGGTGAGTTTGTGGCTGGAGATGTTAATGGATGTGTCTTGTGTCTGCAGGATAGTTTGGTGGGTTTTTTCTTGTTTCTTTTTAAGTTCACAATAACTTTGGCACTAATATGTCTTTAAAAATTTAGAATAATAACAAAATTAAAATAAGTTCAAATATTTAAAAATTTGTTTTAATAGTTTTTTATATAAAAATTAAAGATAATGTGCATTAAAAAACCAATTTACAGTAATGCAGAGGAGAAATTAAATTCTAATGAAGATTAAAAAAAAATTAGTGAATATTATCATTTGTGATTCCAAAAGGTCTTTTGGGAGAGAGGTAATCTCCCCCTGCACACCATTTCCCATACTCCAACTTTTCATTATTATTTGCATAGCATGTCCACCATTATTGCAGCGCAGTTCTCATGGTGTAATTATATGTGACAGCGAGTAAAGTTTCTTGCGCGGAACTCGTATCTAGTGCTGATGAAAGGTGCTTGGTTTAGACTGTTCTGAGGGAGGCTGTCTTGTGGGGCGTGTACACTTTTTTTGTACAGCCAAGAGTCTTTCTGAATTCATTGCTCATACAGAGTGGTAAAATGACTGGAGACAAAGTATAAAGACCTCGAGAAACGTTCATTTTGGTAATGTGCCATAATTAGCAATGAGTTGCAGGAGAGTGAATCTGAGTGCGTTTTTTAATTTTTATCTTTTTAGGGGAAGGGAAAGAGGTACTGAGCTGTGGGTAGGAAGCAATTTGATGTTGGAGAGGTGGTAAAAGGTGCCATAGTAAATGTTAATTAGAAAGCAGGCCAAGGCAGAAACAAGTAAAGAAGGTGTAATAATGTTTATTTAAAGAGCATTTTAAGATGCTAATTTTCTGAAGTACAGACCTTTATTATGCTAATGATCCTAATTTAGATAGGTACAACAGTTTGATTTCTGCACATCTTAGAAGTAAAATCCATTGTTGCAAAATTAGTCTCAATTGATTCTACTTCATAAATGTCAGAATTAATTACTACCAAAAAAATCACATTATTTGATAAATGTATAGTTGTTGCACCAAGAATGAGTAGACTTAATACCTTTTGTGGTTCTAGACTCTACAGACAGCATGGTAAATACTAAAAGAATTCTTGGCAGTATTTGAAATGGTACATATCCACATAACATAATATGCACCCAGTTGTCAGTACCTCTACTGTTGGCCATGGACCTGTTTTTTTGGGGTGGTGGGGTTTTTTTCCTTCTTGTGACAGACCATTGGCAATTCCAATGACTACTGATTTACATGCTTTACAACGTCACAATATACATATTCCAAGAGCCTGGAGCTACTTTGCAGTTAATCTAAAGCTGCGTAATTTAGTAAAATGTAGCGTTGTTATAGTCTTCAGACACAGGGATCAATAAAATGTAGTGGGGTAGCTGATGTGGCAAAATTTATGTAGGACGCTAAAGAGATGACTTGTGCTGTGCCTTGAAGGTTCTATTTGTGGTTTGCTATGCTGTGACCAGATTTGAGACTGTGTGGACTGTAAGGACTGTCTGTGCTGATCCAAGGGCAGAATCAGGACCCGTAATCTTGTTTTGTATTAAAAACTTCTTGCATTTATGAAACCACAATTCAAATAAATTATGCTATATCATCATTATAAATAGCCATATCTATAAATACTGCTCAATTTTTAGTTAATTCTAATGGAATATGGGTTTTTTTTGCCTGTCGGACTCATTCCAGCCTGTTTCCCACTACTCTATCTTGATTCATTAATCAAGGATCATTAATTATAATTAATCCTTTAACTTTAAAATTAATCCATTAACTATAGAAGTAACACACAGGAGTCTTTTAGCAAACAAGAAAGGAGTAATGGTTCAAGATAGGTTTTGGGTTTTTTTGTCCTGTTCCAGAAAAAACTGCCTGTCTGCTTGGAATAGAAAAAAATCTTGACAAAGGAGTTTTCTAGGAAAAACAAAATGTAGGAATTTTGATCTTTTCAGGTGATCTTACGACATTCTCAGTGGAAGTAGTGAGTGCCTTTTGTAATGTTTGAAAGGGAAAGTATAAGCTTTAGATTGGCATCGTTTAAATTTCTTTTCCTATGTGTGTGATATCATTCTTAGGAGTGGTACCTTTAGACTATGGGGACTCAGTCTTAACATTTTATTTACTGCAGCAGTGAAAGAGTTCATGTCATAAATAATACATCCTTCTTAACAATTTTATCATAATATCCAAATTTGTTGGCTGCCATTTGCTGAGTAATTATCTGTCCTTAAAGTAATCAGGCCTTCAATTTTAGGATTTATTCAGTAAAACCTTTGTCATTTACCTAACAGCAAAAGCTGCAGTCTTTAAAGAAGCAGTCAATCTGAATTCAACAGTTGCTGTAGTTCTGTTTGTCTGTCATGAGACAGAACCCATAATGTGGATGTGTAGGTGTGTTAATGGGGTAATCTTATCTTTGGATTTACTGTATGTGCAGTGCTGAAGGTACCAGAGTCATGATCTGCAGATCTTACACATTAATGATGCCTAGTCTTTTACTCAAATAAGACCATAGATGAGTATATAAGTAGTATAACTTGGCATTTTTAAAACAGCATTATCTGGAACATCATCGTTAAATTGGTTAGTACTTTCTGAACTCCTGTTGTACAGATGCAGGCATGGGATCAGTACTACTTTTCTTCTGTGTTACCTCACTTGTGACGAATTTGCAAAGCCAGTGTTGGTTGTTGTTTACAAATCTTGTTGAACAGTAGGTGGCTGTTAAGCAAATGTTGCTGTTAGTACAGTAAAGCTTGATCCCTATGAGACAAATACCCAAATCATATTGCCAGTATAGACCCTCATTTAATTGATTCAGTGAATCTAATTTCTCATATCAATAGTATTTTTCCCCTTATTTTTTTATTAATAATTAAAGTAGCAAGTACAGATTTGGGCTTTTTTTCCCCACAATTTTGATGTTAGAGAGGAAGCCAATCTACTGCTTTCAAGAAGTTGAGATATGATACGACTTGTGAACTGTCACCACATTTTTTAATTCGATGTTCCATCAGAAATCCTCCCTGTGGTGCAAGTTGAAAGTTTGTGTTAATTCTAAAAATGTTATTGCCACAGGGAGGTAGAAGATCTGCATGAAAAAATGGGGATCTGAAAATGAGCCCCTCCAGGATTACGGTCTGATGGAAAAATATTGAGCTACAAAGACAACAATAATGGTATGTTTGTCTCAATTTTTTTTTCCTACCAGGAAATTTGGTTGAAACTATCATGTAAATTAATAGCCATCCTTAAGGAGGGAGGAGGATGAATAAAGTGAGTTTATGCTTAACTCCTCCCCTAATTTGAACAAATGCCTGAATAAAAATACATCCTTTAAGGCAAATGTTCTTTTACAGAGGAAATTTCAGATTACTACTTACACTGTTACCAACCCTGGGAACCACCTTTGTATATCTTTGTAAAGTCTTCAGTTATTACCTGTTCTTCTTTCTGCTTCTCTCGGTCTTCTCTCATTATGATGAAAACTGTTTCATTCTGACTTCTTTTATGTGAATTTAAGCCTGTGGACTCTTTTGTTTATCTCAGATAAGTTTTCATCAGTTATTAAGTATCAATGTACTAAGAACTCAGTATTAGATCTGGTTAGAATCTTACCTTTGATTAGGGGATAAACAAAGCGATGTTATCCTTCATTCTGTCCAGACGTTATTTGATGAAAGTGCCTCTTACAAAAATTGAGTTAACACGAATATCTAGCATACGTTTTGGTAATGCTGACATATTCTATTGATTGAATTTCATTTCCTTACACTGGCAGCTTGATGAGAATTTGAAATGTGGAGGGCAGTTTGCTTTAGAAGACTTTGCTGACTACAAACAAGAGTTTGGACATTCTAACAACTTGGTTAAACTCCCAGCTTAAGTTGGGACTTCATCAAAGACCTAAGATGTAGCCCATTAGTTTGATAAAAGCAAGATAAAACTTTGTATGCAGTACTTGCTGTACTGCAAGAATTAGATGTCTCCGGCACATTCAGGGGTTAAGACTTTATCCTTTGAATGTGAGCTAATTCTATTTTTGACACCATGCTGCTGCTACATTGGTGTGAGTTGTCACTCTGCCAAGAAATCTGTTGCATTTTTGCTAGTTAAATATTGATGACAGTGAAACAAAATAATCCCCCCCTCCCATTGCACATGCTATTGTATAGCACTTGGAGCAGTTACGCCAAGGGTATGTACATCTTTCTCAGTAACATTCTTAATCCAGAACCAAAATTCAGCTGCGGCTTAAATTTTTTCATCTTTGCTGGTGTTTCCTTTTCTGAGAAATGAATGAAGAGAGCTGTGCAGCAGCTCTGTGGATGATAATATTTTTATGTAACGGTAACAGCCTGGTTGTGGCGTCCAGTTATTTCTAGATTTCAGGTTTCTGCCTTGCTGTGTTCAGTGCTCCACTCATACTGAAAGAACACTGCAAGACTAAGTATTTTGTACTAATGCCTAATTTAACTACACATTTTTGCATAATTTTTATTTTCTGAGGCTGGTGTGAGGCTAGTTGGCTTGCTAGTGTGGGGCATTATGGATTGGACTTCAGATGTACAGATGCACTGTCCTCCAAACTCTCAACTCCAGTTGCAGCTGGGAGTGAGAAATTGTAGGATGTTACTGTGAAGACTCAACCACGGCATTTTACTAATGTAAACTGAAAAATTTTGTGGTTTGTATCTTGAAATTAGATGCGATGTGGCATGCCAAAACCATCATGGTCTGAGTCCACAAGAATTAGTGGTCTTTATTGATCAAAAATACAGTAACAAATTTGAATAATTTTTAAAGGTGATCTGCATATAAAAAGGGAGGTTGTAGTTGACAACAGATTCTAGGATCACAGTAAAGCCATACGTGTTTGACCAGGACATTCAGTCCTTACAAAGATTCAGTGGACTTATAGAATAGACATCTATTGTTATCAGAGAAGTCTTAAGGAATTGTAAATGCTAGGTCTTGAACAGAGAAATTGCTTGATGGTGGCATAGTTCATATGCCAGCCTGTTACTAATCTCAAATACTGTCAATTTTGTAAAATCATCCAGTGTGCTATGAAAATGCCTGATTTATAATTGTCTGCTAGACTGCCCTGAAATTAAAGAATTTCATTATAAGGCAGGGAAGTGCATATATCAGTTTTTCTTTTGAGACAGCCAAGTTTTTCTTATTCTGCATTCACAAGTAATAATGCTGGAATGTAGACATTTGCTATTTTGAGTAACTCCTTTTCTGTTTGTCAAAGGTAGCATCAAATCTTGAGAATACATTTGCTTTTCTGTGTGGAATCACCAATTGCCATTTGAATAGTGCCATTGGGATCCTGAGTCTGCTTAAAGGTGCAGGTTGTGACAGACTCGTGGCTTTGGTATTATTAAACTTCATATGGTGTAGTCAAGAAGATGAGCTTGGTGTGGTCACTGACCCCTTTCTTCAGTATTTCCCTGGTTCCTCCAGGGACACTTCATGGTTATTTTGCTGTTACGTTTGCAATTTTCTGCTGTGGAATCCACAGTGGGTGGTAATGATTATGCTGATGTGCTGATAAAGGAGACTGTTGCATCTTCTTGCAGGTTTCTGGAATCTAACTTAAAAATGTTTCTTTGTATCATAACCCTTGCAATACAGTAATAATTATCAACAGTTTGATAGTGTGCCGTTGAGGACAGCAACTACTTCTGTAATTATTAGATGTGAATTTCTTCAGGATCCTGGGCAAGACTGTCCTTTCTGTAACTATTTAAAATCTGTAAGTGGTTTCGGCACTTGGGACAGGACCTGCCTGGGCTTCTGAAGTTACCTGAAGCTTTTGTGCTTGGTTGGCATTTTAGTATTGTTCCTCTGTTACCATTTGCAATTTCTCATGTAGACTGCAAGTACTTACCCTTAGACAGATTGCCATCTACCCTTGACTACTTACTTAAATGAAGTCCAACAAATCACCTCTGTAAGAATAAGTAACTGCTTTATCATAATTTTCTCTTCCCAGAGTAGCTTTGTCATACTAGAATACAACTAGAATCCTCTGTGGCTAGAAGTAATTAAAGATGTGTTTTGGTTTTTGTTTTTTTCCTTTCTGGTTCATCATTTGCTGTCAGTGAAGGAAAAAAGTGCTGTTGGAAGGTTGTATTAGTGTTTCAAGTTACAAAGCTCGTGAAATAGTTTTCCAAGAGAAACTACAGTCTGTTACCTGAGATTGTTTTCAATGTATTTGTCAGAATTTTGGGAAAGGCAACTTTGTGGTAGGAGACTACAGGAGAGAGACTGACAATTCCTCTGTAGCCACTGAATGCTGTATTGGCTTGAGGACATGCTTGAGATAACTGATGTTATCTCCCATCCACTTCCAGAAATCTGCTGAAACCTTCCAGTTTTTCGTATTTTAAATTTCCACATCCACTGTCTTGCATGCAAGTAATCATATCCAGCTTCTTCTCTTGAATTGTCTTTCACTTTCTCAAAATAATCAGGATGGTTTAACTGGTGTATATTGCAAAGTAGTAGTGAAGCTTATTTCCTTTAATCTGAGCAAAGCTGTCCATATCCTTCAACAAGAAAGCATGAGTTGATCGATGCTTTACTCCTGTGTTTATGCAAGTAGGGGGATACAATTCACTTGGGTGTTCCTGTGGTCCAAGTTCTTTATGTACCAAAGGCTCTGAAGTACACAGGGACAGAGATGCTGTCAGCTAAATATGTGATTACTTGTTATTGTCTCAAAATTACTTAAGACTTACATGTACTACATTCTTGTGTGTCATAAGCATAGTTTTGAATGGTAGCTTTACTGCATACTAGAACATGTTGACTTTATTTTTTCTGGCAGTTGGTAGATATAGGATGTGATGAGCGTGTAGGTCTACCTGGCTGTGTCAACAGCTGAGCTTGTGGTAAAAAAAATTACAATAAAACTTAGTCTCTGTACACTCTAACAGTAAAAAAAAAAAAAAAAAAAAAAAAAAAAAAAAAAAGCTAGTAGGCTAATATACGTATTTCTGTCTGACAAAGAATGATGCTGTTTGGGGATCTGTTTCTATATATTTTTTTCTACTTTTTTCATGCTGGAGAAACATAAGTTAACATGCAATTTCATGTGGTCCTGTTACAGTAAATATTTCTTGCCTCATTGGGCCACCCACTGCTCTTTAAGTAGATTTTGTATCCCTCTTTGTTAGCCTTCTGCCTAGAAAGGAAGCTTTAGAAGAGGTTAGAAAGTTAAGAGCATGTTTACTTTTTTCCCTATTTGACAGTCTCTCTTCCCTGAAATAGTAATATTTTATTAGCATGACAAATCAATTAGTGTTCAGCATAAAAAACTGGAAATCATATAGTTTAAACAGAACTGCAGAACTTTTGGGGAAAATTGCATTCATCCTTAAAGGCAGTGTTATGCTTTAATACCATCCTTGTATAAATAAGTTGGGCACAGGTCAAAATGATCACTTCATAGATTTATTGTAGTAGCTTACATTATAATCTTGAAAGTGCATAGGCTTGGCCTTTTTTCAACAGACTGGAATCCCTTGGGCATCCAGCGATACTCTATGTACGATCAGAGAGAGCGAAGAATCAGAATAATGCATGCAGCTGTTCGAATCCATTTCATGTGAATTGGCAAACACTGTGCTACGTCTCTGCTCACAGAAGTAAATAAATACCGCTTAGAAAACTGGTATTAAACCAAGAGCTTGACGTTTTACGCTTTTTTTTTTATTATTCATTTTGGACACATGGTGTTTGTCAAGTGTTACACTCATAGATTACTTGAATGCAGTTATTCAAGGAGTCCACATATCTCAGGCAAAACTTCATTCTACCCGTAGGGGGTAGAGAGAACAACTTGGATGTGAATCAAACGCTTCAGTTTGTGACTGGAAGTTGCAATCAGTAAACAATCCTCACTGAATTACACAGCAAACGCTAAGGCAACAAACTATGAATGCATCTTTTCCGAAGTATGTAAGTGTGAACTCCTGTTGACACAGGTCTGGGTCTTCAAAGGTATTTAGTGTCTTGGTGTGCCTGGATCTAAACTGACAAACTATTTTTAACTGTATTTCTTTGCTGCGGGCCTAACTACTCGAAGAGAAGTGTGGGTAAATTACAATTTTTAACAATAGTAGGTACACAGGACAAAGTGATGTGAGGAGAGAATTATTTCAGTACTCGGTATGGAAGCTGAATCTACAGTGTTGCCCAACTACACTGCATGAGGCTTCCACTTCAATTTGAGGATGGTTTAATGAACGGCTGTGAAGTTTTATTGCACATTTAAGTGTGTGCCTACTTAAAATGCCTTTACTTGTCCTTGGGCTTGTCTCCGCTAGAAAAATTTCTGCTGGGGAATACAGCAGAGTCCCCTAGTGGAAATATGCTGACAGAAGGAATTCTTGTTAACACTGCTGTTCCACCTCTCTGAATAACATAAGCTGACAGGAGCGCTCTGCTGTTGGCAAAGCTGTATCTGCATGAGAGGTTTTTGCCGTCACAGCTGGCTGGAGAGTGCCTTTTTTGTCCATGCTTCTGGCTGGAAAGAGCTCGGCTGGCAAAACTTTAGCACAGACCTACCCTTAGATATCATGGCTTGAATGTGAGTGGAACGGTCTCGCTTGCAGGTCTTGTTCGTTATCTGATGAGCTGATTGAACAAATTTAATGCCTTAGAGCCAGGAAGAGATGAGTGAAGTCTACAGAATGCCTGAATTTTTATTTGCGTATATAAACATGGTCATTAAATCGTATTCCTAAAAGGCTTTGACAGTTGTAATAGGAGTATAATCTGTCTATAGTTTGAGGTACTGAAGTTACCAGTTGGAGGTGATTTATGCTGGGTACTATTCTGTGATTCCTGTGCTGGGGAAAAATGCTTCTAAATTCTTGCTTGTGGTCTAGATCCTAGGACTACTAAAACTTGAGAGGGGGAGAGAGATTCTTTATTGTCAGATTGATGCAGCTGGCGCCCTTCTTTTTTTAATGGAGCTGCGAAGCTGTTGTGCACAGGGAAGTCTTTTTGCGCACTGAGTGGCTGCTCGAGCCTTTTAATAATGGCTTGACAGTATAGGCCTGGTCAGGTGCGCGTGGCGCGACGGAAGGAGTTTCTCGGCCCGATCTCTACGCGTAGCTCCGTGGGGGGACGTGCTTTGCTTTTCTTGGCCTAGCCGCTCTTTGCGTGCCGCTCTGGAGTTTCACCCTGCGAACGAGCAGCGCAGGGACTCAACCGGGAAGCTTGGAGAACAGGTTGTTGTGAGGCTTGCTTCTGCCCAGCTGCAGCGTGCCGGGCCCGGTGGGGAAGGCTGTGGTCTTACTGGGGCAGGTTGCTCTTCAGAGGGGAGAGGATGCAGCCTCTGCGTGGTAGTGATATATATATGTGTGTTAATTGAGAAAGCAATGCAGCTTCCCCCTCCCCAACTCTACTCATAGGCTGGAGTTGATGAAGGGTGAGGCCCCCGGCTATCTGGAAAAGGCATCTCACGTTCCCTTGGAGTCAGCCCTGCTCCTGTCACAGACGAGCGGGATTGCGTTCGAGGAAGACTAAAGCGTTCTGGCAAAATACTGCTTGGAGCAGGTAGCCCAGGAGTTTGCCGAGGAGGAGACTGGTTAATGTGTTAATGGTTGCCTCGGTGAGGGCCATCAGGCTTATCCTGAGAGAAACGCTGCCCCGAAAACGGGCTCTCTTGGTACGCGGGGTGCCCGGCTGCAGCGGTCGGGGAGCGTCACCGGGGCACGTAGGTGCAAGTGGCCGGGGGCACCGGGGAGACGGGGGCGGTCCCTGCTGGGGGCCGTGCCGTGCCGGGGCGACCGGCTGCGGGACGGACGGGGACGGGCTGCGCTCGGATCTGCACGCGTCCCTGCCCGCGTCCG
>VXBL01009327.1:126892-158597 GCA_013400195.1 Aramus guarauna
AATTGGAGGGAAGCGGAGTGTAAACACGGAAGTGGGGGCGCCGCCGCTGCCGCCGGGCCGCACGTGGCCGCCCCTCCCTGCGGGGGGCCAGGGGCGGCGGGAGCGCCGACCCGCCCCGACCCCGCGAAGAGGGGCGGGAGGCGGGAAAGGTGCGGCGGGAGGAGGTGCGAGGCCCCGGGAGTGCCGTTCACCGCCGCTACCCCGCGCAGCTGCCGCGCACGGTCGGATCTTGCAGCCCCCCCCGTCCGCTGCCGGGACGAGGGCCGTTTACCCGGGCTTTGGCACCTTGTCGGGGACGTGTTCGGAACCGGGCGCGGTTTGGCCTCGTTTGCTTGCGTTAAGGCTGCCGGTTCTGACAGCAGGACGCTCCCGTGATCCCGGGATTTGTCTTTTCAGTGTGGTACAGCCCTGGAGAAACCACTAGCGAGGTTACGTTGCTCAGAAACTCAAATACGATGTCACACCTTCAGTTCTCCATGGAGGTTGTACCCGCTGTGGCTTATTTTTGTCTTTATGAGGCGGAGTTCAACTTTGTAAAGTAGTCCTTGGAAGTTGTATGGTGTATAGCGTTATAGGTAATGAATTGCGCGGTTACTGCCGGGACACGAGCTAATTGAGAGTATAATTAATACTGGTTGTGCCTTGGCATGGCAGTAAGTTTGTAGGAGCATGAACATGCGCTAAAGGTAAATGCTCTGTCATTTACCAATGTGTTAAGATACCCTATTAAAAAAGGGGGGCAAGTCGCCTAATCTTCATAATGGTTTGTTTTATTCAATGTGGAAAAACACCTAGGGGTTTTTGGAGGAGGAGGAGGACAAACCCCAGTGTTGTGGTTTAGCCCGCGGGGCAGGCAGCTGAAATAACCGCTCTGTGTCCTCCAGTGGGATGGGGGAGAGAATCGGGGGAAAAAACCCGTAAAACTCAGGAACTGAGATAAAGACAGTTTAATAGGACAGAGGAAGAAGAGAATAATAATAATAATAAAAGAATATACAGAACAAGTGATGCACAGCACAGCTGCTCACGACCTGCAGGCCACTGATGTGCAGTTAGTTCCCGAGCTGCAGTCTAAACCCTCAGCCAGCTTCCCCCCAATTATATACTGAGCATGACATCATATGGTATGGAAGATCCGTTTGGCCACTTGAGGTCAGCTGTCCCCTCCCAACTCTTTGCGCACCCCCAGCCTTCTCACTGGCAGGGCAGTGTGAGAAGCTGAAAAGTCCTTGACCTGGTGTAAGCATTGCCTAACAACAACCAAAATATCAGTGTGTTGTCAGCATTATTCTCATCCCAAATCCAAAACCTGCTACTAGGAAGAAAATTGACTCTGTCCCAGCCCACACCAGGACTGTGCACAGGATGCACACAGAAACCCCCACCACAAAGCAGCAAAGAACTGTTCTGCTGCAGAAAAAGCGGAGCATGTCATAAGCATTTAGAGACTCCTGTGTACGCCGGAGAAGATCGCTTCGCTTTGCCAGTAGAACACACCTCCTGTTTCTGCAGGAGATTCAGTCAGTTGTTTTTTACTTTTGATTGTCGATGGTACTTGATGATTGTGTCAACAGCTTCGTAAGTCACTGTAACTAGATTGCTTGTGAGCCAACCCTTAGATAAATAACAAATGACCTTTCTGATGTCCTTAGCCTAGTCAATTTTTTTTTTTTTTAATATATTTGCATTGCAGTGAGGGATACAGATACCTACGCACGTCTAGCATTCACATCATCATACTATCAGGATACCGTATCTGTTTACTTATTTATGTATGTAGATAGTATCACATGGATTTAAGAGAGGAATCCTTTATCCTAAGGGCTTATATTAATTATACCTTGCCTTTTCCTGTGGCTGCTGGCCTCAGTGTTGACAAAACTTCAGAGTGTTTGATAACTGTGGAAAGAGAGCTGGACCCAAATTGTTACTGCTTAAGGTTATCTTAATTGCTGGTTGTAAGAGCAACTCCTAAATGCCTTTACAAAGACATGTTTTGGCTTTGTAGCTAGTATTTCTCTCAATATCGGGCAGATAACATATGGCTCACAGGGAAACAAGTGTTTTGGGATGATTGCTCTTGTCTTCATTATTGATTGCAGGTACCCAGTGGGTTATGTATCATCCTCAAATTGTTCTGCAGCTGAAAGTTTTGAACTAACCAAGCAGGCTTAGGGAAATACTCAAAAAACCCAAGGAATTGCTCTTCAGTTTCTGAACAAATGTCTGCCGTAAAACAAGCAGTAAACTGAAAATGCTCTCTTTTCCAGTCAAGTGTTGCATACAGAAAGATTTCTGGGTATTACCTGTACGGGCAATTCAGCTGTTTTTAATTACAATGCGGCTTAAGCACTGTTACTACCTTCCACTGCTGTTTACTGTGCGCTTTTAAATGCTGAGATAAAACAAGCATGTGAATGCCAATAAACTTTAATGAGGTCTGTTAGCGTATTTGTAGTCACTCTTGACTGAGTTCCATGCTTGGAATTGTGAATTCTTCATTAAAGTATTGCTCTGGTTGCCTGATAGTATTAAAGGATAAGCTATTGTAAATCAGGTGCTAGAGTTAAGTGGTGACCTTGTAAATGCAGACATTGATAGCTCTTCAGATAAAGGGGGGGGACACACACGACAACTGTATTGCAGTTTCAGAAAGTACCATTTTGAAAATTTCAGTCATTTTTTTTTCCTCTCGTTGCTTGCTTTAATTAATTTTGTTATTCTTGTTTTATGTTAAAACTGGGGGCATTGTTACAAGACGGATAGGTTGCCAGTATTCTCTTCTGTAAAGCTAAAGTACAGTCCTGTCAAACTTAATTACCAAGTTTGGTATTTTGTAACAGCTGTTGAGAGTCTTGAATAATCTACTGTACATGCTATTTGTTTAGAAAGTGGAGCTAGAAGACAACAGTGAAAATAGGCATCAACTAGCCTAGTTAACTGTTTACATTTTAAAATTGAGGTTACTTTCTTTTCTAAGATTTTTTTTTTTGTTCTGAAAACAGAACAGAAACCTTTTTAACAAACTATTTAAAAATAAAGTGCCCAGGAATCAGATTTCTTCATAAAAGCAGTAAGATCACATTTGGTTGGAAAGAATGAAAGATAAATGGTGGTGTTAGCTCTGATGCGTTCTAGATTGGTAAACAGCAGTTCTCTTGTTACTCAGTTAGCAAAGTCTGGAAAATTTGCTTCCATCCAAGTAAACAACTTTGCTTCATTCGGGCAAGCGATATTCTTCCTGAAATGAGTACCTAAGGTAACAGAGCTACATCTTAAGTTGTATACTTAAGCAGTACAGTCTAATTCTAGCTTTGGGGGTTCTGTGGATGTGCACAGTGGTACCATAGTTGATAGTCTAAATATAATTAAAAAAACTGTGTATCGGGTCTTTTTAAAGAAATGGGTCATACACATCATTCTTTGGTTAGAAATTTTTCTGCCTGCTGTGATACAGCGCTTGTGCATCACAACCTTGGATGTCCTGAGAGAAGGTTGCTGTGATGATGCATGTTTGTATGGCACAAGCTGTATGAGCCTGAAAGGTACTGCATAGTAAATAACTGCCCGTGGTTTTCTATGGCGATGGCTTTTGACTGCAGTTGGCTTTTTTTTTTAAATTTGGAATCCTAGTCCTTTGTTTTGTGCCCCCTGACCCCCCCGACCCCCCCATCTTTATTGTGAGAAGTGCTACCAAGTGTTGTGATACAAGTGGAGTTGAATTGATGACACTTGATCTAGTCATCTGCAAGAACAGCCGCCTGGTTTTTCTTTGTCCCATCTCCTCTCTAAGAGAACCTGTTCCCCCGCTTCATCTTTTGCGATATATTTTCTAGCAGTATTTTTCATCAGTATCATGTCTCCTGATTGAGCACTCTGACTTGCTGTCTTCTATTAGACATTTTCTAGCGTGGCAAAAAGACATCTTATGTAAAATTGGTGCTGAGATGGGATACAAATTTGCACTTTTCCCTTCCAAATGTGTTGGCGCAGTAACGTTGCCTGAGCACAACTGATAAGCCCTAATGCTCACTGGGTAGACAAACGCTTCTGGGGCTAAAACAGTGGACTGGCTAAAGGAGAAGGTAGCTAGCTGAGAAGACTGGAAACTTGGTAATAGCACTCATTTTAGTAAGTACTTTAATATAATTTTTTTGGGTTTTTTTTTTTTTTGCAATGTTAGGTTAGTTTTTTGACTGTCATGATAGACAGCCAACATGTGTGTTGTTCCAGCCAAAGCCAGAAGTGTTACTATTTTTTGCTTGATGTTTTTTAGGTGGCAATTTCAGTGGAGTCCTGAGTAACTCGTGTTGCAGAAACATTTGTGAGGTGTGTATGTTCAAATGTCAGAGGCTTTTGAGGAGTAGATAGTGCTATTTTTATTGGAAATGGAAGAGTTACTTAGGGCAAAGGTTGGGTGGCTCCTTTGCTCCTTGGCTCTGTTGTTAGCGTATTGCAGCCTTAGTCCCTAATGCTGGGAGGGGGTTTGCAGCTCCTTTCCCTCCGCTCTAGCCCCTCAGCAGGATGCCATTGTACTGGAAAAGCACAGAGATGACTTTCAGCTGTCTTTTTTAACCTTGTCCCTGCTCTCTGCTAAGTACCTCTTACTCATAGTGTAGAATCTGAGGTGTTTCCTATGGGAAATACTTTGGATACAAAAGTAGGAAAATTTTGTATGCTTTTAAGCATTCAGGAGTAGATGACTTCAAGAAGCTAGTTCATTTCTCTCTTACAACTGAAATTTGAGTTTCTTTTTAAAGTCCTTTATGTACTGAACTGCATATCTGCACAGAAGCAAGCTAACTAGTTGTCCCAAAAATGGTAACCGGCAGAAACAGAAATGAAAATTTTACAGCTCTCTGCTGCGGGGGAGGCAGAGGGGTTGGTGGAAAAGCTTTGTTGAACTGCTTTAAATCTTTCTTCATACTTCAGAGTAATAACATGGTAAATGCTGATTTGAACTTTCTAATTTCAGTATTGGTGTAGAATTTATACATTTATAACGGCTAGCAGAATATTGTTCCAGGAAAGTTTCATCCGGTAGATAAGGGGAAACTTAGTCATCAATTCCTGTGCAACTGAAACTTCTCTTTAGAAATAAAAAGGTTTAGGTAGAGGGTTTCCTGCAGGGCCACTCAGGTTCAGTGCAGGTGTTCAGCCTCCAACTCGGGACACCCCCAAACTGCTGCTTGGGAAAGAAACGGGGTGTGGGGAGCACCCAGGACCTGGGAAAGGGCTCATGCTGCAAAACTCCTGCTGATTGCCACATATTTATCCAGGGCCAGAGCTGCAATAGAGACCCTTTCCTTTAGCGCCTGTTTCCTGTGCTTTTAGGTAGGCTTTTGTTGTTCTCAGCCTGGGGTGAAGCGGTGGTGGAATGCCAGCTTTATCAGGCATCTACTGTTCCCAAAGATAAAGCCCCCTAAATAGCACCCCAGGAGAGGGCTGTACTGGGAATCCCAGCAGCCAGCCACTGGCCGGGCAGCCGGGCCAGTTCAGTGAGGGGTTTCAGTCACCCTGAATTTTGCATTTCTGCATCTTCCAGATTTTGTTCACTTTCAGCTTCTGGTTTGTATGTTTAGTCTGTCGGGTGGTAGATTTTTCAAGTTTTTCATCTTTGCGTTTACATAAACTGCGATATGCTGGAAGGTTTATTCCCCATGTGTGCCCGCACAAATCTGTTTGTATCTCGTGTTTTCTGAAGTCAGAAGCGACGCTAGCAGTATTTTCCCTGCTTTTCACTGAACGAACCCCAACTTGTATCTTAGACGTTTCCAGTAACAGGATAGGTGCCTTGAAGTTCTTGCAGAGAATTATTACTGAATCCTCTTTAGTTCTCTGACGCTGGAGGTAGGTGACCCTGCTTACGCTAAAGATAGATTTCCTGGGCTGCCGGCTGCCTCGCTGGAGCGGTTCAGCTTTGAGCAGATGGCCATAAATGGAAAGAGCAACTGGAGAGAGCCCAGTACCTTCGGGAGCGCGTGGATGATGTGCAACAGGTGTTTCTGCAGTCCCCGCTTTTAAAAACCTTTGCAAGGGTGAGGAATATAGAGTTGGCTGTGAATGCGATCGTAGTTTTAATTGAGAAGCTGGGTTTTTTTTAGTGCTGCTCCTGTGTTCAAGTTGCTGCGGTCTGTGCTGTATCAAACTTAAACGTGCTCTCTTGAAGTTACTTTACATTATTTTTAAT
The DNA here is from genome assembly GCA_013400195.1 of Aramus guarauna. Classification (NCBI taxonomy): domain Eukaryota; kingdom Metazoa; phylum Chordata; class Aves; order Gruiformes; family Aramidae; genus Aramus; species Aramus guarauna. The sequence goes on from VXBL01009327.1 coordinate 133,083, forward strand.
TAATTACTTAAGTTTTCGTAAACTTTCAGAACTTGGAAAAAAGAGATATTTTTACTTTCTTCCCTTAGTTATTTCTTAAAAAACCACCCTTGCATACTGTTTGTTATGCTTTGTGTTTTGTTTTTTAACAAGCCTGCTAAACCCCACTCACAGATATTTTTAATGTCAGAAGATGAACCTGGATATATCTGCTTTTCAAACTAATCTCATATTTTTTTATATATATATATATTTATCCAAATAGACTGAAAATCTGAAGAGAGGTGACCTTTAGATTTTAATGGTATAATAGCTGGAGGTGGTACTACTTCCCTGCTCTGCTGTGTTAGTTTGTAACCATCCTCATTACAATCTGATTTGTTCTGGTTAACTTGAAGACAGAAGACAAATCCCAGAAGCCTGCTTGTGTAAGCTCTGGAACACCTCATGGAAGTGAGAAGCTTGGTTGTGAACCAGAAATTTAATCTCAGAAGCGACAGCGTTGGTTCTGCTTGTCTCTGTCTTCCCTAAACATTTCTGTTGACAGGGAGGTATAAAAGGTCTGAAGACACCTGATGATTTGGGGATTTTCCTGTTTAAGATTGAGTAGTGCAGTCATACAGCAATACCTGTGGACTTTTATAAGTAATCTAGTCTCATTAATTATTTTTTTTTTCCTGTCCTTCTGCAGTGGAAGCATCGGTTCATGGAAGTAATGTGCACTGCACGGATAAGACAATTGAAGCTGCAGAGGCCTTGCTTCATATGGAGTCTCCTACCTGCCTGAGAGATGACAGGAGTCCTGGTATGTCAGCCACCGTTTCTGCTCTGTGGGTCGTTTCTCCTTCCACTAATTAGTAAAAGAAGCAATTTGGGGAACCTGCTTCTGTGGAGAACTGTATGCTGTTTAAAACATTTGTTTGCTTATTTTAAAACTACTGATTTATTTGAGTTTTTACGTGATGTATCCACCCTGTAACAAGCATACTTACAGATTAAATAATTTATCTGAGAGAGGTTGTTAGGTAGAGATCCTTGAGTAGCTACACATTTAAAATTAACTTCTCGTCTGAACAGCAGGAAACACTTTTTCACTGTGGGGGTGACCAAGCCCTGTCACAGGTTGCCCACAGGGGCCATGGAGTCCCCATCCCTGGAGATATTTAAAAGCCATCTGGACACGGTCTTGGGCAGCCGTTTCTAGGTGGCCCTGCTTGAGCAGAGAGTTGGACCAGGTGCCCTCCAGAGGTCACTTCTGACCTCAGCCGTTCTGTGAATTTGACATTTTAAATTGCTAAAATAAAGAGTTATTCTAAGGGAAAAGTATTTTTATCTGTTATTCTGTTTTAGAAAGAATATCTGAATACACTGTGTTGCAAAGTGTTTTCAGTTTAAAAACCCAAAACTTGATGTTGATTGTGACTTTAACGTGATGTTTTTTCTGAAGTTACTTAATAGATGTTGGATGAAATAATGGTCAAACTGAAACCCAAAAGCTACAAAATAGGAAATGGAGATTGGAATAAGGATCAAAGATTAAGCTCTAATTTGTGTAATTTAAGGTTGAGTTTGGTTCTAAAGAATATTGGTGTGATACCCTTGTCTTAAGCCTGACAGTACTGACAAGTGTGCATGTTTTGGGTGATTGGATTGATTTTCTAGATGACAGGTTGTTGGAACAGAATCTTGCTATATGATTACATATACTTTATTTAAAATAATGTAAGATATATTAAAATAATCAGGTAGAAACTTAATCAGATACTATTCCCCCCCTCCCCCCCACTTCCTTCATAGTGGAAGTTTTTGTCCCTCCTTGTGTGTCAACCCCAGAATTTATCCATGCGGCCATGAGACCCGATGTGATCACAGAAACTGTGGTAGAGGTATCAACGGAGGAATCTGAACCAATGGATGCATCTCCTGTTCCAACTTCCCCTGATATCCATGAACCAATGAAAAAGAGAAAAGGTATGTATGGCTCTCTGTAGCAGCAATCTCAAAATTGATTTCTGATATGCACTGCTGCAGATGGTACAGTTGATACTGGTGGAGATAGGTCAGATGATCTGATTTCTCTGCTCATCTAATGAGACTGATTGGAGCCTGAAATGTTAGTTCTTAGAAAATGAGGCTGCAATGAGAAGAAAGAAAAAATGTAGCGAGAGAATGGGCTTTGCCAAGCCATAAAGGGAAATGATGTTTTTTTCTGTGTTTTTAAGCCCTGTTTACGAAGCGGAGAAAGGGTAGAGAAGGACTCAGAGAGGAATTGTGTGGGTATCTATTGGTGTCTGAAATATGGGTGCATTTGGAGAGCAGGTGGACTCAGGGATCTTCCAATGAAACAGCAGTGTAAATACTAAGTTACAAAACCATAAATCAGTTTACAAAATCAGTACAAGACCTTCCTTGTGAGAGAAGTATCTTCTTTGTCTGATCAGCATGTCTTGGAAGAGAAGCTATTCAGAACAGCATTTGAGTTCTAAGCATTCAGCTACCAAATGAGAGGTTGGCACCTGGTGAGGTTTCTCACTGGTCTAGCGGTTTTCTTACAGGCACCAATACAATGCATGTAACTATAGGAATGTTGTTTTATTAGAGCTTCCAGACATGAGAAGATGGAATATTTACTTGTAATTTAGAGGGAAAAAAAATGCAACATACAAGATTCAGATTTAATAAAAACACACGCACATAAGTCTACTATAAATTACATGAGCAAGCAAATTATTATTAAAGTTTTTCCATAGCTGTAGTCTTACGTGGGATTTAAGCTATTTCTTTATATTCTACTGTTTTTTTGAATGGTCATTACTGGGCAGATTGCATTACAGGGCTGTGCTCAGGAAGTTCTGAAATTTTATAAAAGTTATTTTGTAAATATTTTTTTCCTATTACAGACTCCAAATCCCTGCTCTTAAGTGTGTAAGGTCATTCAGCCATAGATACAGAGCCGTAACTTTGGTCTTCATAATTAATGCCTTTTGAAGTTCAGTGGTTAATGAAGAACATTGTTCATCAGCAAAAATTAGTGCTCTCGTGCCTGAGGTAGGAGAGCTAATCATTGCTGCTTGCCTTTAACCAGAGGCAGAAGCATGTACTGTTGACAGCCTGCTGCCGTGGGGTATGATCCTCTTCCCTTGCTTGGGCCTGTTTACCTTGAGTAAACAGGTCACTGGAGTGTGAAGGGATGAAGAAACCGCAGGTCTTGCTGGGGGAGGATTTCCCTGGCAGAGGAAGGTAGGCAGCTCTGAGCCTGCTGCCTGCTGAGGAGTCCCCCCCTAAGCCTCCTCGTGGGAGCCCTGCCAGCCGGGGCAGGAGGCAGCCGGGGGCTGCGGCGGAGGTGGGCTTCCAGCACCGCCCAGAGCTGTCCTGCGAGTGCTGTTTGTAGCCCTCTGAATGCTCTGCCGTATGCGAATCCCATGAGGCACCACTCTTATCTATAGCTTTTAACGGACAGGTGCAAGGTGGAAATGAAGGATTATGATTTCAGTAGTAAAATTTCTTTAGGAAAACTGATGCTTTGATCAACACTCATACTGGAATACCAAAAACAAAGCAGATGAAGAAATAATGCATTTCAGAGGAAAACAGACACTGGACTACAAGAATGCAAATAGATTGAAGTTTTACATTATTCTTTGGTGCTTACCTCACCTGCCATTAACTTGTCTGAATTTGAGTTAAATCTGCCTATGAAATAAGCAACCAAATGATGAATTAAACTGGATGTGCCATAGTAGTAATCTCAGAATTTAAGTTTATCCATACCTGTAGCAAGGAAATGGCAAAGGAAAAAAATGTGTGAAGTGCTTCTTTCAGCAGAGACAAACTATAGAATACTCTTATTCTGCATAAGATTAATACTTCCCCCCCTCCCGTGTTTTATGTGCAGCTGGCCGTAAACCGAAGACCCAGCAATCGGCGATATCTGATGGGTCTCCAGATCTAGGTATAAAGAAGAAACCTAGAGAAGGCAAAGGTATATTTTTCCATTTATCAAGTCTTTAAAATTATGCAATGTACAGGTATTGTATCTGTCCCAGGAAATACACAGATCTTTAAAGCTTGATGGGCAAGTTTGTACTGACTTCATTAGAGTTATAATTTTATTTGATGTCTTCAAATTTGTTTGTACAAGATCTAGCGCAAGGATGTGTGGAACTGCTCTAGAAGTGCAGAAGTGTCATATACCCTGCAGTTAATAGGCTTTCTGATTTCCCATTTGCTTTGCTTTGTGTTTATTGACTTGTGCTGTCTTCTGTGGTTTGTGTTAACTTAACTGCTAGAGACATAATTTTTTAAGCTACTGCTGAAGGGCTTGTTCTCAAGTAGAAGCAGCTTTATGGGTGTTTATCATGGTGATGGTTGAAAATATGTTTTCTTAGTTGATTCACAAACTTCAGTGGAAATAGGTTCCTTGACTAATAGATTCAGCTTGGCTTAAGGAGAGAAACAAGTGATGGTATGTTTCTTTACTGGTCGAGTGAGGGATTTTGTGCAGGAGAGTCATACTTTCCTGATGTTTCTCTTGATAAATAGCGGGTCCTTTCTTGGACTCCTGGCCCCTGCTGTTAACCCAGCAGGGAGACTGACTAGGGCATTTGCTCACAGGTTACCTTTGAGGTGCTGTACAGCGCAACAGCTCTCCCCCTGCTTATGGGTGAAGAATGTGGATCTCTTCCCCGCTTCGGCACTGAAAGTTGTTTGGAGATGTTGCTGTGGCTAGGAGAAACAAAGTTCAGTGACTTTCAGTGGCAACATACTAGCTGAAAGAGTGTGCAGTGGTTGGCTCCGCTGTTATTTTGGGATTTGTTTGGAAGCAAGATCTCCGCTGTTTACATAATTCCTTATGTGGGTACAGCTCCTGACTCATCACATTTGTTAGCAGGGCAAGGAAGAGAGGTTAGCTTATGAAAACCAGCACAAACAGTAATTAAACTTCCCTGCAGTGACCACTGTTGCTGTCTTTGGATTTGGGCGTAGCAGTGGGCCTCAGTGAAGATCACAGATTTTGCATCTGCTGTACTTAATATTGCATCTTGTTTAATTTCCTTTTTTTTTTTTTTTGAGTATTCTTAAAGCCTCCTTAGCTTTCTTTCAAATTCTGATTTCACTGCTGCAGCTTTCCATTATCTGAATAGTACTTATAAATTGTCCCAGTTACTAGTTAGATGCACAAATAACTTTGAGAAAGGAGGCCTGTAATTCTGTCTCTTCTAGTTTTTGTTTGTACTGGTGATTTTACTCTACAGCTGTTTGTTTTATGAAATGGGAGATAGTACTGCTTTGGGGGTTTTTTTTGGGGTGGTTTTATTTTTTTGGGTTTTTTTATTTTATTTCTGTGCACCCTCATAATGATCTATTTATGTCTCTTGTTCTCACAAGGTATCTCATTCTGTATTTTACACTACAACTGGCATAAAATATTTTTTTTTTCTTAATGTAGGCTAACAATATCCTGCAAAATATTTTGTTACCGGATTTATTTTTTGTTATCTATTTTAAAAAAAACACTTGCAAATATAGGCTATTGTACATGCAACATTTTTGGAAAACCAGGAATTATCCCTAGAGCTCAGTACTGTCAGCAGAATTAAGTCATGGAGAAGGAAGACAGCTGGTCATGCACATTTGGAAAAGGGATCGCTTGTTGTCCATGTAGGTACTCCTTCCTTTGCCCATTCCTGATACTTTCTGGTGCAAAGTGAAGCAGTTGTAAATCTGATTTAATTGTGTCCTTCAGTTTATTATACAGGAGGAACTGAAGACTTCAGTGAGATAGTAGTACTTTCTTCACATTGTGGGTTGGCAGTTCAGGCATGATTTCTCTTTCCACATTTTGTTTTTCACTTGTATAAATACTCTTTTTAAAGTGTAGGCAGTTGGAGGGAGCAAAACAGGCTTTGAGCCTCTCCACATAGATGCTGGTACCAATGTGACAGTTCATTGATACACACAATGCCTTGTATCATTCACATACTTTCTGGCCATTAATCCTTCTATTTTGAGATGACAGCTAACATTAAAAGTGGCTGGCAGCTGTAATAATCAGCTAGCCACAAAATTGTGCAAAATCTACTCTGCATTGAAGTTAAGATAGATGATGGTAAAAATAACAATAATAATAATAACAGTGTTAGTTTACAGTACTGGTTAGTGCGAGACCTTTCAGGAATGGAGATGAGAACTGTACGCTATGAAATAAAGCTTCTGTCTTCCTACCAAGGTGCAGTATGTGTTTGTCTACCAGGCTGGACTTACAGACACTTAAGACTGGTACAAATGTAAACCTGTTCAGGTATTACAGGTTTTACAGCCATGTCTTCCTCTGCCTTGGGAGCCTGTAAGTTTGGATTCACAGTATAAGGAAAGTCTGGTTCTAAGGAGAAACTGTTTAAAAACGGTTCAAAATTGTATTAAACATTCTTAAAGTAAGCCTTTTTGGCTGCTGATGCAGCAGCCTACCTGAAGTATCACTGGATCTTACTGGCAATGGTAGATGGCTTCTGCGTAGTATAGGTATTGCATAGTCCTCCTGTGGAAAAAAAGTTGTTATTTAGGTCAGTATAGAGTATGAGGGGAAATAAAAAAATGCTGAATCAACAGCACTGTTCCTGCAGAAAAATTAGGCACTTTAAGGAATGATTTCTCTTGAGGCTTCTGTTTATTCTTAATACTGAAGCCCACTTCTGTTTTTGCAAAGAAGCTCTTGCAGACCTACAGCATTTTGCGGTGGACCCAGAGATTCTATTTCTGAGGAGCGAAGGGGAAAAAAAAAGGGATTAATTCCCTAAAATCTGGGATGATTTCAGGATTCCTGAGTTCTCTTGTTGACTCTTTTACTTATATAGGTCCTATTCAAATGTCTCTGAAATGCAGTGGAAGCTGGATTTTGGTAGCTTTTGAATCAATAGTTGCTGTTTGTTGGAGTATGTGGTAAAATACATTTATTACCTGTCTATGAGGTGATCTTCCAGAAGACGGAAGCTATAATTTTTTTTTTTACCCTTTGAGTTTTTTCAAAGGTAGCTAATGTCTTGAAGACCGCAACAGTGGTCTTTAACCTGCCTCAATGTATTTTAATTGTCTTCAGCATGGCATAACAAGGGCTATGCTGGGCCACTTAATGACCCTTTTTCACAAAAAAAATATTTAATATATTTTTATTTGGCCCATGTCATCTGCTGGAAGCGTGATCTAGTGAAGAATTTGGATTAACATTCTGAGGTTATTATTCTCTTAGTTCTCCCTTCTCAGATAACTTGAGGAGTCTTCTCCAGCTGTACAAATTGGAATGTGAACTGTTTTTTTTCTTCTGCTTCTCTTCCCCTTTTCCATCCTGATAGTCGCCATCATAAACCCTGTCTTGGGGCTCCTCCAGTGGAAAGTTCTTGAATACCTGAGAAGTACATTATTTTTTTCCTCTGTAGGCTGACTTCATTCTGTGTCCCCCTACTTACAGACCGGTACATGGTATTTCTGCCAGGTGAATACTTGTAGCAAGAAGTTAGGCTTTGAGCCTGGAATGACGTTGGTCACTATGCAACATGTATTTGGGAAGGGTCAGAACACAGAGCTGTCACCAGTCGGTGTGAGAGCCCCACACCCTGGACAGGAGGTTACGTTACAATCTTACCCCAGTTGAGATGAGCTCTCCTCCTTGTCTCTGCTGAACTGATGTAGGTTGTAGTGACTTGGAATGCCCTCCCATGCTTCTTTTCAGGAACTGAGAATGAGTGCTGGATTGAAGAGGCTCCTGTGCTATATAGCAGATCCCTTGGATTAGCTCCTTTCAGAATGTAAATATTTATGGAAGCTTTACTAAACTTAACAGAATGAATGGATATGTGCAGGTTACATTACATACCATCCTCTGTGCAACATTTGCTTGTCATGCAGGTCATTCAGAGTTACCTATACACAGGAGAACTTCCTGTTATCTTTAAAAGTGGGTCTCTAATATTTAAATGCTTTCTGATTATAGGAAATACAACATACTTATGGGAGTTTCTTCTGGACCTTCTCCAGGACAAAAATACTTGTCCTCGATATATTAAATGGACTCAGCGAGAGAAGGGAATCTTTAAACTTGTGGACTCGAAAGCTGTCTCCAAACTATGGGGAAAACACAAAAACAAACCTGACATGAACTATGAGACTATGGGAAGAGCTCTGAGGTAAAAACTTCTAGATCCTTGAGTTATCTACTATAATTTTGAATCTGATTCTTAATTTTGCATATAGAAATGCAACAGTTCTGAAATTTTAAAAGCTTTGCCCTCTTGCTGACTTAGCTGTTTAAAAAGCATCATAGTCTTGCAGTTCCTATTGCTTTTTATATTACCAGTTAATTCCTGAAGTAGGTATTTAAAAGGTCAGGTTTTTTGCCAGCTAGATCCTTCAGATACTTTGCCAGTATGGTCTGCCAGGTTCTTTCCGTGACTTCTCACATCGTAAGTTTTACTGTGGTTACTTCAGATTTTGTTGTTAGCATGGAATAAGGTTTTCTTTAAAATCTGTCACTATGTTGGTTACTACTTAATTGTACTTTTCTTGCAGATACTACTATCAAAGAGGAATCCTTGCAAAAGTTGAGGGACAGAGGCTTGTATATCAGTTTAAGGAGATGCCAAAAAATATAGTTGTCATAGATGATGACAAAAGCGAGTCCTGCAATGAAGATTTGTCAATGCCTACAGATGAAAAATCATTGGAAAGAGTGTCTTTATCTGCAGAAAACCTTTTAAAAGCAGCAACGTCTGCACGTGGAGGAAAAAATTCTTCTCAGTTAAGCTGTACCAGAACAGAAAAAGCCGTCACCAGAGTTGTGAATATTGCCTCACCAGCGCATGATACATCGTCATCTCGTCCCTCGAGTACCACTACTACTGTCCCAGCAACGACAGCTCCCAGGTTTGTATTAATGTGGCCTGGACTTGTCATTGCCTAATGACAAGCAATTTTTTTGTTAGGAAGCTGTCTTTTTTAGTTTTTTTGTTTTATGTTTTAAATGTTGGAAATCATTACACTGCTGCTTGCAAATCAGAAACGTGTTAGAATACTGTGAAAGTCTCGTTTATGAGATCAGAGCCAACTGTCATTGCTCTCGTGTGTATTTTAAAATTATGTAGAGAGAGGGAGGCTAAAAAAGAGATATGAGTGCTGCTAAATTTCCTAAGTCTTATCGCTAGATGTGCACAAGGTTTGGATTTTTTTTTTTGTTGTTGGTTGGTTTGGTTGGTTTTTTAAGAGCCAATTAAAAATCTGTAAATCCTAGATCTGTTGTCATCTCTAATGGTACCCTGTGTTTTGGCTTAAACACACACATCTATCTTTATTTTGCAGGACTGTACGTGTGGCAATGCAAGTGCCTGTTGTAATGACCTCTCTGGGACAGAAAATCTCAACTGTGGCAGTGCAGTCAGTAAACGCAGGGTCACCGTTAATAACCAACACGAGTCCAACAACAGCAACAACTCCAAAGGTAGTAATCCAGACAATCCCTACTGTGATGCCAACCTCCGCTGAAAATGGAGAGAAAATCACGATGCAGCCTGCCAAAATCATTACGATCCCTGCCACGCAACTTACACAGTGTCAGTTACAAACAAAAACGGGCCTGTCTGGGTCAGGAAGTATTAACATCGTGGGAACCCCCTTGGCTGTTAGAGCACTAACCCCGGTGTCTATAGCTCATGGCACACCAGTAATGAGACTATCGGTGCCTGCTCAGCAGGCGTCTGGCCAGACTCCTCCCAGGGTGATTAGTGCAGTTATAAAAAGTCCAGAAGTTAAATCAGACACAGCGGCTTTAAAACAGGAACGTGAAGTGAAAACACTGCAGCTGGTAAAAGAAGAGAAACCAGCAGATGGAAGCAAGACTGTGACCCACGTAGTAGTAGTTAGCACGCCCTCAGCTATTGCCCTTCCTGTAACAATGAAAACAGAAGGAATCATAAAGTGCGAGAAATGAAGAATAGCTTGCTTCTGGCATGGACTTGTAGACTGTTACGGTTTTGAATATGCTGACATAATTGGGGGAGGGAAGTGGATGCGATCACCAAGTCGAAAAGGAGAGTTTTGAAATGTTAATAAACGTGCACATGTTGAAGACTTACTGGAAAAAAAAATTGTTTTCCCGTCTTTCAGTGGGATTTGAACCACATTCGATATGCTGACAAAAACTGTCTCTTCCAGTTGGGAGACAGCTGAACCTATGGAGAAGGAAAGATAGAGGGACTGAAAAGGGACCAAACAGTTCACTACGTTACCCGTTACACTAAGACCTGGAACACTAAAAGAGGGTTGTGTGAGAGGTTTGCCTTGGTTTTTAGTTTTCAGAGGGAGAGGAAAGTCTTGTTACAAGTGGCAAATTTGATGCATGTTATGTGCATACCAGCAATTACTACTGTGTGCCCACAGTACTCAACTGGTGCTATGTGAAAAACTCTGCTACTAGGTATTGTAGAATGTGAAATAAAGGAGAAGATTAATGAGCTTCTAAAAGAAGACAGAGACCTAGAGGGATTTTTGTATCATACAGCTTAAGCAAATTCAAAATGAAAGCCTTAGACTGATTTTCAGTTATCTTTCTTGAAATAAGCTAATGGCTTGTTTGTGTAAAGCTTTTTTATTAAAACAAATTTTTTAAAAATCTTGTACCTAGCACAGTATTGTTATAGAATTACATGTAACATATTTTGTATGGTAGTTAAAAGTCTGTCTAAATTTCTTAATTGTGGACAAAATAGCAGCAGGCTTTCCGCCTTCTGCTGTAACATGCCTGTGTCTCTCACTTAGCCTTGACATCCGTGCATACATTTCAGTTTCAGCTCTACCCTGTCACTTGAAAGGTCACGCCCAGCATGAGCTTTTGTCAGGTAGTTCTAAACCTGTAAATTTTTTTTAGTTGAAGTTAAGAGGGAAGTACCAGTGTTCAGAATGAACTATAATAGTTTGTATATTCAACATTTGAAGTATATTCTATTTTGTTGTACTCTTGTTTCAAAGTGTATTCAAGTAGGTTTTACTGAAATATAGAAACGAAATTTAATGGTGTTTGGTCTGCTTTTTATTTTTTACTTTTTCCTTTCAACCTATTAACCTTCTTTTCTGCTTATTTGAAATCTTCCAGGCATTCAGCCTAAGATAGCCGATACAGTGTGGAAGTTTGGAACTCCTCACTACTCAGGTACTCCGAATGGCTGACCAACTCCCTCACACAGTACACTGAAATATTTTTCATTGAAATATCTGTGAAGCTTGCAGTAGTTGGTGAAGTAACTTCTGACGGGGCTCTAGTTCTCTTACGCTTTTTCAGGATGGTGAGCATAGGCGGTGTTCTTGCATCATGACTAATCACGAGTGCTTGTGGAGTAAGTTCAGTAGCTTAAGACGTTGCTGCCTTCCGGCTGGTGATAACTGTGTGTGCTGCCAGTTTTAGTGCAAAGAAGACAGGGTTTGCTTAAATGATTCTGAGAGTTCCGTAACTTCTAGAGCTCTGTAACCGCTACCTAACTGTTCCTCCAGTTACACCTTAATTTCCTAAGGCTGGACTGCAAAGGAAAGGTAGCAATGAGCAGAGTTGGCTGTGCCAGTGTGCTAATCTCTCTGACGACCTCATACGGGCAAGCTGAAAGTACCAGTAGGTAGAAACTGTGAAAAAAGAGAAATACTAAGTTATACTGCTGGTCCTTTTGATGTTGTTGCCATTGACGTTTCCAACTGTTTACTTTTTGGCTTCGGCACAAATACCTAACTTTAGGTATATGGGGTTTTTTTTCTGAATGAAGTAAGTATCTAAATAGGTTTTCCATTTATAATTGCATGAAGTTATGGGTATCATGATACATTACTACAGGGTAAAGCTCGGGTGAGGGCACGCAGTATACAAATTTCTCTATAGTTGCAGTCCATGTGCAAGAGTTTGGCTTAAAATAGATGCAGGGTTGCTTGGTTACCCTGTTTTCCTGGGGACCACAGTGGCACTACAAGTTACTGGAGAAGCAGCACATCAGCTTGTGGGTAGCCAGGTGCCAGCAGCACCCCCAGTTCCTGGTGAGATGCCCTGGAAAGTCCTTCAGAGCAGAAACTCAGGTGATCTTGAAATAATTTAAGTCTAAATGACCGTCTGAGTGCTTCATGCCTGCAGGAGCAATTTTGACAGAAATCTGGAACTGAGGTCTTCAGTAGTGATAGAGGAGATCAGAATTAAATACTTATATTGGAGTTTATTTTTTTCCTCTAACTTTTAATACTGAAAAACTAGTTACCTCTAGAGTCCTAGTGGTAAGCTTCACTCGTCCCTTTGACTGGTAAGAAATGTGGGAATAGCTCTATACAGCCAGGCCAGCATGTGGGAAACCTTTCTGAAAAAAGGGATTCTCCGCAGGGAAGTGGAGTTTAAGAACAAATGAATGAACAAGCTGAAGCAGGTAAAAAAGTGTGGTGCAGCAATCCCTTCCACCAGCAGTTAAACTAAAGAAGCAAAAGTTCTTTTTTTACAGATGAGCTGTGTTTCTGGCCTGGGGTAGAGGACAAAGACTCCTTCACAGGAGGAAATGTAGGAGAAGGAAGAGGATTGATGTTGCCAAGAAAGAGGTAGGACAGAAAGGGAAGCAGAGGGAAGCTGGGCACTGGGTTGACTAATCTGGTAGTCTGAGAGGCACTAATGTTCTGGGTAAAGGGAAATGGAGCAGTGTGAAGAGACGCAGGTAGAACAAATTGGAGCTGGAAGACATGAAGAAAGAAAAGTAATAGTATTTTTAAACTCAAATTTGTAAGTCTTTTCTATAAGAAATCCTTTTCTAAATGGCTGTTATTTGATCGTATATGAAAGAGATGCTGTACCTCAGAGCTTGAAATACTCCAGCTATCTCTGGAGTATTTGTAGTTAAGACCTTTCTGACACCGAATTTAGATACACTGGAAGTCAAATGGGGACAAGCTGTCTTCGTGGAAATAGATAAGGATCTCCAGCTGATGATCTCCTTATCTTAAGTTAGAGCCAAGACTTTTCCACGTAATGGCAAAAATGAAAGGAATGAAGGCATGCATGTCTGCTGCTGGCGAGACGGGCAGCTCGCAGCCGTGCTCTGAGGCGCTGCCGTTACTGTTGGTGCTGCATCTTGGCACAGACCTGGTGATGGTCCTTTGGCTCTCTCCCCTGGCCACCTGGCGAGCGGCACAGATGCTACCGGCTGCCAGAGGATGTTTATCAGAAGTTTGTTAAATGCTGTACAAGGATGCGCTGTAACTAAAATGGAAAGGGTACTTAACCTGGCTTCAAACAGTGAAGACCCTTTTTGTTAACCTTTCTGTGTATGCCTTTGTACTCCTCTCTTTTTTTTTTTAATTTAGCTGCTAGCTAGAAGTACAGACAGGCTTTTTGTCACAGCCAGGTAGTGATTTCAGCTCTTCAGCATTGCTCTGTGTGTGCGTGGTTCCTCTGAGTTGTTCTGAGATCCGGTTGTTCTTCAGAAGTGATGTGCAATCTTACCAGAGGCATACTGTCCCTGGGGAATTCTACAGCTGAATGTCAGAGGGATGAGATTCCCATCTGTAACAGTCTCGGATCATTCTCTAGGTCTGTGCAAGCTTGTTCTTCAACATGGTGCTTTGTGCCAACATAATACTATGTGGGCGAGAAATGTTTTTAATAGTGGTGGTGGAGGACATGACCTCAAGATGAGGGAGCTTTGGTCAGGTTTGTAACATCTGACACAGACAAAGGGACAGTAAAACATTGAAGAAGTTGGTATGTAGCTATGCTCCTAGACTTTTGCTGTCTTGGTGAAAAAAACTTATTTTGTCCATGTGTGAAAGCGGGACTAGCTTTTACGTCTGAAGCTGGTGGCTCCTAAGAAGGCTCTGGGCTTAACTCATCCTTGGCAAGTAGTAACTTTTCTGGGTGTCTGAGCGGAATGAAACTAGTGTGAGCAAGGCATGCTTTATACAGAAGGCATCAAGACATACACAGCCACGGTATCGCTGATTTTACAGATATAAATACAAACATGTTTATTTTTCAAGTAACTACTACTGAAAGCTGTAGGACAGACAGAGTAATGCTGTGTAATCTGCAGGAAAGCATCTAACTGTGAGTTGCAACTCAGAATGAAGATCTGAATATCAAAACTTCTGGCTTGTGGCAGGAAAAGTTGGAAGGAGAACACCATCCCGGAGACCACTGTTTTTGTTACTCTCTTGGACAAAGCCCATCTTGCTTAGCAAAGGGTTCTGTGCCTTGACACGTCTCAAGTGAGGGGGTAAAGCACGCTGCAGGGAAGGCTGAGCTCTTGGGATCCTCTGCTAATTGATTTCATCAACTGGAGGAGTTTGGAGAATTACATCTGAGCTGATGAAGGATCAGCGAGCCGGGGCAGTCAGAGTTGATGAGAAAGTGGAGAGGTGCCTGAAGCCTCAGCTCTTGCTCACCGTGACACGTGCAGCGGGGATCTCAGTTATGTGTGAAGATTGTTGCAGCCAGAACAAGCTAAATTCAATTTCTGCCTCATAGAGACAGTTCAAATATCAGGTATTAAGCTTATTAAGTGAAGAAGATCCAAGTGACACTATCTACTTCTGATCTAATTGTTCTCTAAGAGAGATAGTGTTTTAATAAGCTTGCAACAGCTTCTGCCTTTCAGCAAATTAAATAAGTGGGTCATTTCTTCCTTCAGCTAGCTTGAGGGTGAGGGAAGACTGTCACTGCTAAAGCTAATGCAGCTTTTATTCAAGATTAGAGCAAGGGATTTGTTGAGACTTTTTTTAGCCTTGGTGTGCTTATAAGGCAGCCAGCCACAAGAAGAGCTTTGAAGACATTTTTACTGTAAGAGTCATACTGCTACATAGGAAAAAAAATAAAAACCTTCCTGCTTCTTCCCATGAAAAATATTTAGTGTACTGATATTTATAGCAGGCAAAAGCATTTCAGTCCTGCAGGCCTGCCTCTTGCTGAATAAAACCAAGCGAGAGCAGTATTTCATTTAAATTTTCTAAAAGTGTCTGCAAAATACATTTTATAGCAAGTAATGGAATAAAAGGGTGAAGCTGACTGGGAAGTTACCAGTTAATTTCTGCGACTTGTCTACCTTTTATTAAAATACAGCAGGAAGGGTTCACTGTTGTGCTGTTGCAGGGATGTGTGATTTTCTGAGTACGACAGTGTTAAGAATTGTGTTGTGATGGGGAGAGTCCCCAGCCTTTTCACAGTCATTCCACCCTCCTCTCGCCTTCAAAATTACCCTTTAAGGACATGAAGCAGTGAACGTCTACTGTCACGTGTCCGGGGTGCAGTAAGAATCCCAGCCCTTTCCACTTCAGCAGAGCTCTGCAGTGATGGCAATATCATACAAATCATGCTGTTTCTCCACAGTTTGAGTTCTTCTGTAGAAGAGTCAGTGTTGAAAGCAAGGGTCTGAGTAAAATGGTGTAAGAATGGTCCAGATACCGAGTATCATCACCCTGTGAGAGTGATGGCAGGAGTTTTGTAGCTCCTGCTGATACACAAAGCCTACAATAATAGGTGCTACGGCTTTGTGCCCTGGCAGTGGTGAAGTGGTACCACATTGATGGACACCCTCCACTTCCTTAGGAAAACAGAGCTGCTTATGCAAAAGTAAAATGGAAATTCAGGGCTTTGTGGTGGTGGTGTTGGTGTTTTTGGTTGGGGTTTTTTTTTTTTTTTTGTTGGTTTGGGGTTTTTGGGGGTTTGGTGGTAGTTTTTTGTTTGTTTTTGAAATACAGCTCTGAGTACAGTATTATCTTTGCTCTGAAGTGTAATCTGTGAGCTTTCTAGCACAAGTGTAGTTTCTTCCAGAAACTGCCAAAATGGTCTGAATGGAAACTCCAGCTTCTGGCATGACTTTTTGTGGTAGATGAGCAAGGATTTGACTTGGTACCCTCTTACAGGTCTACATCATGGCATTGCTTTTAGAAGCATTTAGCTACAGATGACTAGATACCTCCGTTAACGGACAATTGTATTCTTTCTCCTCCTTGCATTTGAGGGAAGATCCTACAAGAAGGCAGCCCTAAAGAGAAAGCACTGCATCTCACCCCTGAGAGAGCAATTGAGGGCAGCCAGCAGCACGAAAAGGAAGGTGTCTCAGCCTAGCCGGTATGAAATGCGTATGGCAGGGATGCTCAAATCTCTTGCCTTTTTCTAGGGCATTAGGAGTGTCTCATCTCTGGCCCAGAATCTCCCCCAAAGGAGACACCTCTTGTGGCTTCCAGGGACACAACTAAGATTTATTCCTGAAATTTCAGCTGGAGGTGGCCCTGGCTGGTAGTAGTTGATACACATCTGTCTGGTAAGGGTATTCACCAAGGAAGTCGGGCTCCTCGGTTGTGAAGTCCTTTCTGTCTGGGAAGTTTCAAATCCACGCTTGCTAGGGGAGTCCAGCGTCCCAGGCTGGTTAGAGGGGCCTCAGCTCCTCTGCTTGGAAGCAGATCAAGGCCCTCATCTCGCAAGGATTAGGAACACCTGCAGAGAGTGTGTTGCGGCTGTGGAACACAGCACTTCCTTCGTCTGCCTGAAAGGGAGTTTGTGTGTTTGTGTGGGAATATGAGACTTCCATTGCCAGACGCTGTATTTCACTTACCAGCAACACAAGTACAATAATTTATGGGCTGTGTAAAGCACGTACCGGTGGTGTATCTTGCTCTTCAAATGATGAACAGATATGGCTGCCTGTTGTGAGGAGCTAGGCATGCTTAGCACCCCTCAGGGAGGAATATTTGCCCCCTGCTTTGCAGCACTGGCCAGGTTTGTAGCTCCAAGCAACTCTTGGAAAGAGTCATATTTACAGTAGTACAGTGCCTGGGCTTCATCTTTAGCTCGGGGAGAGAGCAGCTTAGCATTGCTAAAGGTAACTCCCTTCCCCACAGGTTTGCTGTGGAACTTGGGCATTTCAAGTTTGAGAAAGAGCCCTCTCCATGAAAGCAAAGCAACTGTGCCCATTTGTCAGAGTAGGACTGTGGAGTCAGGGGAAAGAGGTCTGGGATGGGGCATCACCACTAACTTGAAGCTTGACCAGTCACTAGTTGAGCCAGATTGCCTGCCTATCACAGGGAAATGAAAAAGACAGCAGCAGAGACATTCCTTTTTTTTTTTTTTTCCCCCAAAGACTTTTATTAATAAACACCTGGAACATTTAAGAGTTACTATGGGCCTTAACTTTACATAGAAATACTGCTTTATTTGCTCTGCCTCATCTTTCCCAACTACCTAAAAGTCAGCCCAACTCTAACTGTTGTTTCGTCTCTCTTCCCTCCTCTCTCCCTACCTCATCTTCCAGCGTAATGGCGTGTTTACAATCCATATATGCAATACCTATGTCATACCAAACGAGCACAAGAAGTTACTATACTAACATAGCTCTGTTGTAGCCTAGGTGCTTAGCCAGAGTTCTCCTGGGCAGCGGAAAGAGGCTCCTGAACACTGTCTGTATGATTTCAAGTCAGATGCAGGATCACCAACTTCTCTCAATAAATAAATTTTATTTTCTAACAGGTTCCAGTGTAGCTTTAGATTCTGAAGATAAATAAAGTCTTTCAACATGAAGACTGGCCCTCTACTGAAACAGGAAGATTGACAAGACTATAAATTTAAACCATTTAGAAAAGTAGTAACTGAAGCAGAGAAGGAAATACTCCCTGGTTAGGTGTGTCCTCTGGAGGGAAGCACAGAAGAGACAAAGGTAACAGTCACTGTGTATACATACCTACAGGCTGTACGCCTGTAAGGGACTCGTGCATGTTCGTCTGGAAAAGTGAGGATATTACTATATGACGTAGAGCAGTTAGCCTCTAGATCCTCACCTGCTCTTACTGGGCGGGGGGGGTGGGGGCTTCCTCACACTGCACTATTATCCATTCACTGTTAATGCAATCATCATCTCAAGTCGTGTAAAAATGAGAAGAAATGAGTTTAGATTTGTTCATACCTAAACTGCATTAAACTTTGATTGTATTGCAACAGAAAAAAGATTGAAGAGAATCTCACTGAGTGGTTGAGCCTCGTTCCCTTTGGTACTTACACAAGCTTAACATGAAATAAATAAAATTAGCATGCTGTCAGGGCAAGTTGTTTTACAACCACAAGTGTTTTGATTTAAATACTAAGGCTTCCACATTCATTAGAGGATTAAATCCTTAAACACAGGGGTTAGTGAAAGGATAAAGCTCATTTGCCTTCTGGTTTTCAAAGCCCGACATGGCAAGAACACCACGACGAGAACACCGACTCCTTTCTTCCTCCCTTGGAGGTTCCAGATTAACAAGCGCTGAACCGCAAGTGTAACTCCAAACAAGTGCCTGAAATAATGTTTAGTCAACAGTGTTTCTTCATCCTTCAACAGCTTCCAGAGTTTTCTCTAAAATAAAACAATGGTGAGTTAAGACACTGCAATACCAGGTGGCATTCCAACACATTACAGCAGTCTGTCGGGGTCTTGATTAAAACTAAAGTCACACACCAGCGACAGGTGATCGGAAGGGTAATTGAACGATGGCAGCCTGTTGGGCCCAATTTGCTCTTCAGTCAGCAAGCCCAGGGCTGAGTTCACATTCAAGGCGTGCTGGGAATACCAGATATAATCCAGCGTGTGCCGGCACTCTCCCGAGGGCCGGATCTTCCAGGTGGTGTATGGGGGCTCCGACTGCCCGTCGGGGCTCAGCAGCTTGTACGCACTGTTTAAGTTGAGGCTGGAGTTGGAAAACTCTCTGTAGACCTCCTCAGTTGGCTCCGCGTTGAAGTCTCCGCAGATGATCAGAGGGATCTTTGCACCTTGGGTAATGCTCTTCAGGTTCTGGAGAAGATCGCAGCCCTGCGCGGACCGAAACCTCTCCCAGCCAGTACGGGCTTTCAGGTGAGTGACAGCAATGCAGAACAGTCTTCCAGTTTCATTGCACTTCAGCGTCTGAGCTATGGCCACTTGGTTGGTCTTCAGCTTCATGGCGGTTAGCCGGATGTTAGCGCTGTTGATGAGCTCAAAGCGGTCTTTGAGGAAAAACAAGGCGCAGCCATCCGGCCCGTTGTTCTGCTCCACATCTAGGCACGGGGACCACGGTTTTGGGAAGAAAGTACACTGGTAGCCGAGTCGGCTGAGGAGTGGCTCGAAGGTGTCAAAGTAGTGGTCGACTTCTTGCAGGCACAAGATGTCAGGCTTGTACGCAAGGATTTCCTCCAGGATGAGGCACTTCCTCTCTTCCCACTTCAGAGCTTCTATGGGGCACTGAACAAAGTTGTCTTTGCCTTCGCCGAGAGCTGAAATTAGCAGAGAGGGGGAGAGAGGAAAGAAAAGAAAAAAAAAGTTAGCGATGGCTAGGCAGGCTGTCTTCGTCCAGGTTTTGCAGAGGCTGGAGGCAAGGCTCTGCTCTCAGGAGCCAGCTGCCACCTTGCAGCACCCGGTGGCTGCTTGCAGCCCCACGCGAGAGCAGGCATCTGTCACGCAAGAGATTGTAAAGGGAAGTGGCGTGAGGCTTTCACAATGCTTTGCTTTCTCTGCAGAACGCATGTACATCAGTTTACACGCAGGTGATGGGGTTTCCAGGAGTAGCTGCTGACTTTCAGGGTGCCACGCTTGCCAACGGGTGCGAGACGGGCATTCAGAGCTACCTTTGGCATCCCGGGTTGCAAGGAGAGACCTTCTTTCCTTCCCTACAGAACAGAAGGCAAGCCACTAATTCAAGCACTGAAAATCTTCCCCCTGGCCATCAGTCAGTTGTGCCTCATGTAATTCACCTCCCTCCCTTTGCTCTGCCTGTCCCAGGCATGCCTAACTACGCAGATACACCTGCATTTAAAGGTTTGCACTGCTGCACTTGATCTCAAGGTCACACCTTGAGCTTAGAGGCAGCTCCTACCTTGGGCAAGGATGTTCCACTGCATGACCCGAATCGGACGGTGGTTACTGGTGGCGTTTTTCTTCAGGTCCACAAAGTTCCTCTGAAACCGGGGCGGCCGTTTCTGCAGAACGATCTGACATTCCTCCAGCAAATCCTTGGGGTCTATAGGATCCAGCTGTGCCAAGTCTGGCTGCTCCAGGCAGTTCTGGTGCTGGGACACGGCACTGCTGCTCAGCGTCTTGGCGAGCGCGCTGTAGAGCCGGCTAGTGCTGTTTCCCATGGAACACACTGGAAAGGAAAAAATGGTGTGAGAGATGTCCACCGCGACTCTTCTCACCCCCCGGGTGCCTTACAGATAACCCTGTTACACTGCAATTTGTGGTTTGTGCAGAAGCCTGTGCCTGAATCCGAGATAAAATAAGGACGCAGAGACAGGGTTAGCTCCGTCCGCAGCCTCACTGTGTTTTCCTTAGTATCAGGGACCGCTAACCTCTGCGGCGTGCAAACACTCTGGCTTAAGACATTGTGCAGGTGTCTTCTAAAGGAAGAAAGGAGTCTTTCATCCAGAATAGCAGGGCTAAGAACAACTTCTGTGCGTGTTGTAGGAAAAAGAATAGCCTGTACTTTTTTCCTCCTCTCAGAGGAGAGCGCCCAGCCGGCAGACAAACGCTACCTGCTCCGTATTTCGTGTGCAGCGTTTGTCTCTGACGGAGATGGCACTGCCCAGCCCGGTACCCTGTGCCCGTATGGGACGCTGCTGGGCTGTGGGCCTCCTGCCCGCTGAGCGGCGAGCAGGGTGACCCGTTCCCTCAGGTCAGTATTTAATAGGAATCTCTGACCAGTGCTTCCCTTGCCCCAAAAGCAGCAATTTCCATGAGTGCGGAGCAGCCAGATGCTTCTGCTGGCTCGGACCTCAGGATGGAGAAGGGGGTCTCTCCAGCTCCCCTTCATACCCCTACGTTCATCCCCCTCACCCTCCTTCTCCCGTCGGCTCCTCGCTCCTTCACGCTGTGCCCCAGCTCGGCACCTTCCAGCACGCCCTGCGGCCGGCCCCAGCGACCTGCTGCTCCTTTGGCCATCTTAAACACACGTCCTGCAAACACGCAGCTGCCCCCCCGCTCTCCCCGTCAATGCCTGCTAGCAGTTACACCCCCCAAACCCCGTGTCTCCTGCAGGGAGGTCCCCGCACTGGGTCACAGGGGTGCGTGTCCCACTGTTTGGCCCTTTGGCTTACGCACAGGAGATGGCTGCAGCCCTCTTCCCCTTGCGGGGGTCCAGCAGCCCTCGGGACTGTTGTGCTATAAAATACCTGCTCCTCCCGCCTCACCTGAGCACAACCAGTAGCAGGGTGCAGCTGTGGAGGCCCCGAGCCTTGCTTACTGCAAACGGGGGACTGTCGGGGGTGAGGGCCTGGCGTCGGGGTAGCCGTGGAGGAGTTTGCACAGCGGTCATAAAGTTCCTACACCTCCCCGCAGCAAGCCCTTGGCACGGCTGCACGTGCCCCAAGATCTTTTCCAACGCTTCTTCAGGGGGAGGGTTTTGCTCTGAGGTGCCACGACGCGTGAGGAGCACTTGCACGGAGGCTGCACGTGCACTTTTCCGTGCTCGGCCCGAGTAGCGAGCCCGGACACTTGGTTTCCCCTCAGACATGGGCAGGAAGAGCCGCGCTTGCACCACAGCAACTTGTGCAAGAGGCAACTCTGGCAGTTTCGTTGTCTCAACTCACCTACTCTGAACGCGTTTTTGCAAAGCTAATCCTGAGCAAAAAGAACTTCAGTGTTGCATTGCTGTTGGTCCGCAGCAGTTTTTAAGTAAGTTTATTTGTACCTTTGAGTTACATAAAAATGGAAGGGACTTGTCATCTTGCCCTCACATCTCATGGCAGATTTGGGTGCTACCCAACACTCTCGCACGTTCAGCCTTTGCTAGCCCAAACTACAGCCTTACCATGCGCAAAGGCTGGTGACAGACCTGGTTAGAGGGGAAGGCAGGACGATGGAAGCTCTAACAGTTCCATAAACGTACTTAGAAGGAGAAAAAGAAAGAAACAATCTACAGCAGGAGCCTCATGCCCCTGTCTTTAGGAAAATGTATACTTTTAAAGCCACTAAAAAAAAAATTCTTGCTTTAACATATGTTTCGTACGTGTAAGCCAGTGGAACAGCATCTCTGGACGGTTCTAAGTTGTAAATGGGGAATTTAAATTGGATGTAGGATGTCTCTCCCCACCTCCACCCCCATCTCCATCCTTTCAGTTAAAGTACCACGAGCTCCTCAAACCGAGACACGAGCTTGGGCTCGCAAGCACAAATGCCTTTCTAGGGGAACTGTGTTTAAAGCATTTCCGTTTCTGCAGTCTTTTTCAGTTTACCATTCTTGTCAAGAAGCCAAATACGGCTGAAGTAGACGAAATGCCATTTCCTGGTGAGGGAGGTGGCCCAAACATGAAATCCCTAAGCAGGACCCGGACGCAGCTGCGAGGGGACAGGGAGCAGGAACAAAAGCACGGTCTGTACCGGCTACAGGAGGGTCCGGCTTAGACGCTGCCGGGCAGCCATGCAGAGACCCAAAGAAATGGATACAGCTTTTCATGAAAGCTCCCAGGGAGCTCCTCGCCTGGTTTTGGGGTAGGTACAACCTACGGGTAAGCGCTGTGACTGGAGAGAAGCGCACGGTGCCTTCTGCTACCTCAGGGATGCTGTCAGCAGCCAAGTTCAACCACAAGCCCCCCGCCCCGCGCCCCCCTGCCCTCCTGGCACGGCACTGGCCAGGCAGTGCCCCTGCCGCACCATGGATGAACACGGCTCTCCAAAGGAGTAACAGGGAATTATCCTGCTCCTGTTAGCAAGAGCCTAGGCTGCTCATGGCTTGACCCGAGTCAGAGGGAGAGCATTTGAAAGGGAGAAGCGAGGCGCAGCGCACCCGGAGCCAGAAGTCTACCCCGCAGCCCCGAGCAGCGTACCCGTGGTACGGCAGGGTGAAGTCTCAGCTCAGTCGTGCGCCTGCCAAGCTGCAAACAAAGCCAGAGCGTTGTCTCCATCTCATCCCTGGGGTCACGGGGTATCCGGCTCTCTACAGGGGAGCCGGGCACAGCCTAACCTGCACGGGATGCGCTACGGCCCAGCTGCAGCACAGACCTGACAGCTTTTCAAGTCAGGAATGTCTCAGGAAGGAAAAAGAGCTTCTGTTTTCTTTTGAGAGCCCAGGGAAGGTTGGGTGAAAGAGGGCCTGGGCTGCAAATCAAACGTTTTCAGGCCTGTTGGAGGTGGCTTGGGAGTCCTCGGCTGAAGGGGGACTCCCGCAGGAAGACTCCAGCTTCAGACGACTGACGAACTGCACAAGTTCTTTGTCCCCAAAGAGCTGAAACCATCACAGCACAGACTGAATTGTTCTGCAGAACAGGAGCCAGACCAGCAACCTGAACATTGACACGCCAAACAAAATCCACTTGTCATTTTTGCAATGCTTAACATATCTGTGGCAGCGAGGCAAGTACAAGGTCACTGGTTGAAGATCCTTACAGTCCAAGTTAAATGACCTGTAACTTGCTGGGATAACGCCTGCTGCCAGCGCTCTGACACCGTGGTGCCGCTGTACGCAGAGGAACAAGCGGACTCCTGAGCTTGCACTTCAGCAGTGGGTGGTGAACCTGGACGTGATGCAATGTGGCAACAGGGAACACCAGCTCAGCAATTACCATTCAAGGTGCTTAAAATAAAATAAAAAAAATCTTCCTCTCAGCAAGGGTGGTGCCCCAGCACAGTAAGGGCGGGGGAAGAATTTAAACTGTTCATTAACCTTCAGAAGAACAGGTTGGAAAGTTCAAGGTTTCTTGTGTCATCCAGCAGTAGCACTGAGGAGATGAACTTCCAGGATCTCAGTCAACAAGCAGTCACAGACTTTATTTCAAGGACTTTGCTTCGAAAGACAAGGGTTGCAGTGGGGTACTGGCGCCAGGGCCCTCACCTTTTGGGTAAGGTGCACAGCATTCTGGTTTCCTTCCATCTCCGACCTCCCAGAACTGCTTTTGGCTGAGAGGTTCCTCCCCTCGTTCACTGCAGGGATGTGGCTGCCAGGTGAACGGCTCCGCCACACCTGCAGCCTGGTCTGTGGTTGCATCAGCCTCCGCAGCCGGCAGCGGCCGGAGATGCCCTCCCTGCAAACCCAGCTCTAGGAGAAACTTGGCAGAGGCCCCCCGCCATGTGACAAATCCTGTGCTACAGGGTGTCGTACTACATGTACAGCCTGGTCTGGGCCAGCCATGGGTGGCAGCCCCGGGCCACCGGCACTCGGAGCTACTGCTTGGAGTTCAATTTCGGCACCTGGGCCAGTCAGGACCCTCACACAGGGATTCAGAGAGCTCGTCGCAGCAGGGGAGGTGCTGCCTGGTCAACAGGCAACGCCAGGAAGGGGGGAGCCTCGAATCCTGCCCCAAGTAATACACAGCATCAGTACTTGGCACAAGCTCTGGAAACCCTTTTTCTCACGAGCGCTCTGATGGTGAGCACGACTCCGCCAGCCCGCAGGCGCGTACGCTCCTCTCCCCTGCAGCTCCGTGAAGCTCCAGTCCTGCTGTTTGGCATCCTGGCCCGGCTTCAGCAGGAGGAGCGGAAGCACCCTGCCCCAGCCGGGCTTGCGGACCCCTCCTGTAACAGCACCCACGGGGAACGAGCACACTTCACCCCAACCCCGGCCGAGGACAGTAGGGAAAAGCGGATCTCCCGCATGCCGGGTAGGTAACACGGCCTCAGATATTGCATCAAGGCTGTCGGACATGTCCCTTTCCCACCGACAGCGGCTTGGAGCAAAGGCGGCCACTGCCCCAGCTTTCACCGGGAGCGCGTTTTAGCCAGGGTCAGAGGCAAGCTGCGTGTCAACAGACACGGCTTAAGGCCGCATCTGAACTGCAGCGGCCTGGCAGGTGCGTCACCGCTCCGCTCTGAGCCTCAGCGCAGTCAGCGGGCAGCGAAGGAGCGTGGTGCCTGCCAAGGCATCGTCCTCACATGGACCCCAGGCAGAGCGTGCACCCGAGGACACACGGGACCTCGAACGCTTTCCAAGTCTGATTTTGGGAATGAGGAACAGGGCGTTATCATGGATACCTGACGGCACAGGCAGGTAGGAACCGGATGGCTCAGCATCCCCGCCTTCGCCTGCCTGAGGGTAAGCTGGGCTTTTCCCACACGCTGTCTCGAGTAGACAAAAACCCCGCTGCGAGCCAAGTACGTCCTACACAAAGTGCGACGCTGGAAGAGAAGAGAACGGTTCAGCTAACGACGGCACACCTCTGACAGCGCAATAAAGGCGCTGGCCCGTTCGGACGGTCACCCCACGAGTGCCTGGGTTTCGGCGGAGCAGCCAGCCTACCTCTGGGCGCAGAGCGCGCCCCGTCACCCAGCCCTGGCCGCATCCCTCCGGCAGCGCCCGTCCTTCCGTTGCCGGACGTCACTTGCTCACGCTTAGCGAGCAAAAGCCACGGCTGCTGCCTCAAAATTGAAGGGTCTGTTCGATTTTTGGGGTACGGCACAGCACGGAAAGGCTGTTTGCAAAGGAACAGGTACCCGCGCCGCTTGCGGGGTGGCCCGGGGACGGCAGCCAGACGTCCCCGTTCCGGCTGCCCCGGCGGCCTGCCGCACCGGAGCGAGCGCTCCCGCCGCCTCCCGGCTCCCACCCCGCCCGGCG
>VXBL01009328.1:3800-17611 GCA_013400195.1 Aramus guarauna
TGAGCAGGGCAAAACCCAGCATGGGGCAACATAGGTTTAGCGTGTTCATTGGACTTCTCACAGCTGGAGGTGGGGATGAACAAGGGCCAGCCTTGGAAGGGTTCCTCACCTCAGCCATCGTGGGATCGAGCCCTGAGAAGGCACCGCAGGGCAGAGACGCTCCCAAGGAGACTTCCCTCCACCCAGGCCTTGCTGCAGTGAGTCCCGAAGCAGGGGCAGGCACCCTGTGTGCAGGGACGACCTTAACCCTTGCAGCACCTGGGTGGTGACAAAGTCCCCTTGTCCCCAGCACTGGGGCTGATTCGTGACATTAGCTAAGGGAACAAGGAGCATTCAAACAAGCGCAGACCCGCTGGGCGGTGTTCTGCTTTATTGTGCTACTGTAAACAGCTGATGTTTTGGGCAGCTTCCCTTGTGGGCTCATGTGAGCCTGACAAGTAATTCAGGCAGGGAACATAGATGAGGCTGATGCAGTCTTGCTTTTTATGAAAAGACAACGTATCTATGTGTGTATATAGAAATGTGAAGGTGTTGCACGTATATGCACACATATCCACGCCCTCGCAAACTATACAGGTCAAGCCTGGGGCGCAAACCTTCCCCTGACACCCACACCCTGCTCATGCAGCCCAGGGGCCTTGAGTCTGTTTGCACACTCACGCACGCTCACAAGCGTGGCTTGTGGTGCAGAGGGAGCGGAGCTGGAGGTGTGAGCGTTTTCCTCCTGTGCCCCCCACAATCCCAACCCAAGGCAGCAATTAAAGAGGCCATTTTCTCTTTGCAGAATCTGAACCTGATTCTGCACTTGAAAGCCAGGGGGGATTAAATCCGGCAGAGGCAGGCTCAGGTCTTTGGCTCACAAATGCTTTGTGCAACTTCTCTGGACTTCAGCAGGGACTGCATGTACAGAGCTGAGAGCAGCCCCTGGCCCTGGCTCTTAATTTCTTTGCACTGGTGCATGAGAGGAGATTAACAGAGAGAGCAGAAGGCTGCACCTCTGAACTCTTTGCTCACTCCTCACACAGCATCTTTCTTTGTTTTCCCTCCCATCCACATCTCTAACCCCGTGGAACCCAGGCGCTGGCTGGCTGCAAACTGCGGACACCAGTCCTGCGGTGGGCTTGGTACAAATTTTTTTTTTTCTTTTTCTTTTTTTTTTTTTTCCTCCAGAAACATAAGGGATAAACACAATAATTTCAAAGAGGCAAAAGCTTCCCACTGTAGAAGCCAACCGGGACCTGCCGTGAAGTCCTGGTATGGTGTGTCACTGACACTGATTCAATCTGACACCTGGGTGTCTCCAAAGCCATCACATTGTGTGCTGCAAATGTATATTAACATTAGTATGCATTGGCACAATATGGATCCATTATTCCAAATGCTTATGAGAACTAGGTGCTGCATAGGAGCAGCTGCTGCTTTTTAAGCCTCAGAGCATCAATAGATTCATAGATTTTAGGGCCAGAAGGGACCCCGACGATCATGTAGTCTGACCTCCCATGGAGCACGAGCCGTAGAGACTCGCCCGGTAATTTCTGCATCCTGCCCCGCGACTTGTGGTTAAGCAGCAGCCTCCCCTGTGAAAGGCAGCCAGCTCAGGGATCCCTAGTGATGGAGAAGTTGATGTCTCCTTCCGTAAATTTGTTCTCTCCTTTTATCGCTCTCCTCGTTAATCATAAAGGGGTGATTTTTAATTTCAAGGCTCAGCTTGTGTAGATCCAGCTTCTCACTACTTGGTCCTCTTGGGTTCCTTCTTCTCCCATACCAGAAACATGCCTTCCCCCTTTTGTTGAAGTAGTGGCTACACAGGAGAAAAGAAAAAAAATCAATGTCTTGGAATGTCATCTGAAAAAGGATTGGTACTTCTTATGGGTGGAAATGGTATCTGACAGATGTTCAAATCTGGGGTGATTCCCTGACTATAAGTGTTTAGTCTTTGTTACCAAAAAAAAAAAAAAAAAAAAAAAAAATCTGTCTAAATGCATTTTGCAGCAAAGGGGTAATGCTGTAGAAGGGGTTTGGTTTCTGTTACTTCTCTTGCTCCTAGAAAATGGAAGAAAAAAAGCGAATGAAAATCCACTAAATCAATTAAATAAAAATGGCTGAAGGTCCTATATTATGGTCACAAAAATTCTTCAAATGAACACGGCCCGGGTGACAGCTGAAGATGGGTAATTATCATTCAAACCACCTCTGATCCCCACATCACTGCCAACACCTCGCTGACAAGGCTTTAGAAGCCCGGAGTGGAGGGGTACGGTGGTGGACGCAGAGCCTGCAAGGCATGGGACAACTTTCCTGCGGTCGTACGGGACTGGGGGAGCAGCTCCAGCACTGGGACAGGGGTGGGGAGCTGAGGAGTGGACTGGTGGCTACAAGGCCGGGGACCCCTCCTGTGTCCCCATTCAGGTAACACCCAGTCCCTCCCCATGCAGGGTGGCCTCAAGCTGGAAAGATGCACTTCTGCATTCCCAGGGCAATCTCTTGGCGGACCTCAGGAGTTTTTTGCCTCCTTTCTGAGATTATGTGATGCCTCTGATAGCATTTCCTGCATGAAACAGCTAGTAGGTGACCGACATAAATCTAAAAGCCCTTTCACATCCTCAGGTGAAGGTGGTAGAAGCAAGGCTTACAACAAACTGTACTTCCCACAAGGAGTTATCTGTGGAACTCCTCACTGCTGGAGCTTAATGGATTAAGAGGAAACGGGACAAGCTCATAGGAGAGAAATTCCTTGAAGGATGTTAAGAACAATGAACCCACAGCTGGCTTTGGTGGTCCCCAAGAGCATCCCAGGGAACGGTTACATATGCTTGCCCTGCTCTGCTGCTCTTCCCCGGATGATGGCTCCTTGTGCCTCCTGGGAACAGCAGCCTGAGAAAGGTCCTTTCCTCAGTCAGGATGTGGCCATTCCTCTGTTCTTATAAGATGTTTGTTTTTCTCCAGCTCAGTATTTTCTCAAGATCTGAGAAAGTAAGGAACAATTGCATTCCTGGAAAGGATGTCTCTGGCACGTCTCCTCCTATCCCACCTTGCGTGAATAGCTTCTTTCTTGGCTGCTAAACTGAATCCTGGTTTGCCTTTTCTGTTCCATTGCTCGGCTAATGTCACAGCAGGCATATCCCTCACCTCTCATAATCTCTGACAATGATGAGAGGAAATGAAAAAAGATTATTTAGTATCATTTTTTTCCTTCTACTAGACGTTTCATGTAGGAAACACTTTCAAAGAAGAGGGATGAATCACACAACCACAGAAATTAGAGATGGAAAAGACCTTTTAGGTCAGCCAGCCCATTTCCCTGTGAATGCAGAAAAGCTTCTGAGTACAGTTAGATTTTTCAAGGACTTTGTCCAGTCTAAACCAACTTTAGCAAGAAAGCTTCAACTTAGTCCATTCTAAGATGGCTGTAGCTGGAAGAGGGGTGGTTTTCAGCCGGGTGTGATTTGAACGCTCCTTAACTTTCTTCCAAGGGAGGCGTGGACCTCTGCCGAGGTTTCCTGAAGAGATGTTGCAGAGCTGAGCGCATGGAGCAGCTGGGTGGTCTTTGATAGCTGAGCTGGCTGGGGAGCCGGCCCCTTCCCCACCCCAACAGCAAAGCCATGAGTGATTGCGTGGTGCAGATCCCAGCGGTGTGACAGCGAGGGGCTATGGTCGTGTTGCTACGGGGTGATGGACAGCAGATCTGCTGTGGCTTGCATGGGTTGGAAGCCAAGGGCCCAAGCTGGATGGTCACAGAGCCACCCTGGGCACCTCTTGGCAGCTCTGTTCCTCAGTTTCCCTTTTGGCTAGCTGGGCTCTCAGCTCCTTGGGCCTCTCAGCATCAGGCTGGCACAATTCATGCTACGGATGCCAAAAAAACCATTCGCACCCTTGGCTCTGAATCAGTAGCCTAGGCCACCTTCCCATGGAAAACCTTCTCAGAGGTCAAGCTACAATTAACTAATAATAGAGCTGGAAGAAAAAAAAAAAATCCTCAGATATTTCATATCCAAGAGGAATCACTTCACACGCAGTCGTGTGCTTCCAAACTCCCACTGACGTGTGAGCAGTGGAGGAACATCGGAACCCAAATACAGACAAAGAGCTATCCAGGTCCTACAGAAAACTGCTTCCCAGGGAAGGAAGGGGGGAACAGAAAATGTAGGGAAGGGAAAGGAGGATAAATTCCTAACAATGTTAATGTTCAAAGAAATCCCTGGTCCAGGGATTTGCTGTTGAATACAGATTTTTGGCTGTGTGAACTTTCCCCCAGTGACTCTGCAAATCCTTATACTTACATTTTTTGGGGTCATTTTCAAAAGACATAACGTCTCCGAGCATGGGATGCAGGCGAGAAGGGTCTTTCTAATTAACCCAGGAGAGAGAGCATCCCTCTTGCCTGCTCCAACCCTGCACCGTTAGGGATGGAGCAGGATTGCCAGAGCTCACCTCCAAACGGTGCCTTAATCCCCCTCCCCAAAATCCCCGACCCCTGATCCGCCCAGAGACAACCATTTTAAAGAAACAGCATCACGATGTGCCACCTCCTTCTCATAAGTGGTCACCTGCCAGCTTCGACTGGAGGCGTAATTACCATCCTTGAGGCCTGATCCATCTTATTCCCCTTGAAGTCGATGAGGAAACCTCCCAGACTCTGCTGGAAGCAGTATTAAGATTCTCCCCCTCCCCATCTCTTTTTCCCAGGATTTATCTCCTTGCGAGGACGGAGGATCCACCCAGCGTTGAGGTTGGCCTGGCCGGGGATGGAGGGGTCTGGAGGGAGGCATTGCCTTGGGAAGCCGGTGAGAGGCAGAGAGAAAGAAGAGCAAACACAGGTCCATTAATCCGCAGTTAGTCTGCCTTTTTTGTTAGGAAGATGAACTTGATGAGTTAATTAAGCCACAGCCTGTAAAACCAGTTTATTTGCATAGCAAACTCCTGGGCCAGTGTGCTGTGAGCGGGCATAGACGTGCAGACAATTCTGGGGAAATTACAGCCTCATTAATATGCTAATCTGGTTGCAGGCCTGGAACGAGTTTTGGGTTTGCGGTGCNGGGAGGGGGGGCTCTGCTGTCACGCAAGAGTGAGCAAAGTGAAAGGCAAACACGGGGGGCTGAGGCGCAGGGGTGCATGGCTCCCCTTGCACGGCATCCAGGCAAACACCCCCAAACAGCGGCAGGCAGCTCCCCGCCCTCCCCAAATCAAGGTACGGAGGCGATCGTTGCAGATGCGCAGTTGTCTGCAAGCGGGGCGTTGCGTGCAACATGCGTGCGTGCACGTAGGTGGGCACGGTTGCTGGGTGAGGAGCGCTCGCAGTCCCCGAGCACCCAATCTCCTGGCCACCAGTGCTCCCCAGCCGTGCGTTGGCACGGGCTGCTCCCTGCTGATGGTCTTCCCTTGGCCCATGACACCCATCCCTGGGGACACAGCTCCCTGCTGAGCACCCCTCTCCATCGAATGGTGCTTCTCCAGCCTGCCCTTCCCATGTCCCCTACAGCTGCCCTGTCTCCCTGACTGTCCTCCCAGAGTGGCCCAAGCCCAGAGCTCCTTGTCTACCCCAGCTTCCTGCTGCACTTGTCAGGATGGGAGCATCAGGCATCTGTGGGAGGAATACAGCATCTCTGCCCCCACCCGCCCCTGCAGCTCCTCGACCCACCCCCTCAGGGGCTGGAAGGGGACTGCGTCTCTGCCCCAGGTTGGTTGTACAGTCAAGAGCTTCCTCCTGCACCTCAACCTCCAGTGACACATCATGACAGCAGAGCGAGCATCCTTCCCCCATCCCATCACCAGCTGCCAGAGGAAGGGACGTGCCCTGGGTGTCCTGCTGTCCCACAGGGCCGGTGTCCACCAGCCTTGGACCACAGAGGAAAGTGACAGTACAGCTTCTGCGGCAGTACCAGGGCTTTTCCAGCAAGAGGACTTGTCAGAAGTGGTAGGGGACATCTGTACCACGTAGGTCAAGAAGACCAAGTGCCCGCTGTGGAGCTGTAACAGCAGATCAAATCTGGGCAAGCCCTACATGCTCCGTCCAGGGGGTCACACTCGTGTTTGCCCTGCACCCTTTTCTGCCAGCAAGGGCTACTATCTGCCAGGTCTCTGTGACAGGTAAGCAATGGCAATTCACATGCTGCGGTGTCTGCTCTCCCAGCACAGGTTTCAAATCCTTTCCCGGGTCACCAGACCTACTCTTTCTCTCCTGGCATGGTATTTGTTCAGGATCTGGATTCCTGTCTTGCTGTGGAGGGGGAGTTTGGATTAGAAGATTTTCCACATCCCTTCTGGAGTCCTTCCCTGCAAGCCCACACGGCTCTGGGGTGAGCTGGGGCTCTCTTGTGGAGCCTGACTGAATGCCAAAGCTGCGTGACTTTCTTCCCAAGCCCCATTCTCCATCTTGCAATGCTTCTTTTGTAATCCAGAGGTGATGTGCAGACTTCTGCCAGGTCCAGCAAGGTTTTTCACCTGGATCTCCCAGCAGCCAGGCCTTCTCACACTCAGCATCTGCAGATGTTGTTCTCAAGGTGTTGTGTGGATGCAGCCTGAGAGACAGACATCAACAGCCCTTTGAGTTAGACCCAGTGCCTGCAAAATAAGGCTAGGCCAGAAGCCTCAGAGCTGATGAGGACATCTGGGTCAGATCCATCCAGTGCCTCTGCCTCTAGACCGTTCCCTCAGTGAGACGGGAGTCAACTGGAGTCAACCGGAGTAAGAATGGCTGGAGGTGCGTGCTCAGCTCCCTTGCTCCACCACGGAGCTTCTCAATCCAGATGAATCAGGACCTAGTTGCAGTAGGAATTAGATGTCTAAACAGCTTTGAGGTTGGGAGCTCTTTGCTGACCAAACCTGGCTCTTGGTCAATGGAGACTGAGAGCTTGTGCTGGGATGGAGGAGACTCTCCTCTCTCCATACCTTTGTCCCGTGATGCCTGGAAACCTCCACCTCTACTTATTCACCAGCCCAAACACTCCTATTTGAAGTGTGAACAAGTATGCCAGGCAACAAGTTTTTGCGTTAGATGTTTCCCTGCCAAGAAGCAACTCTGACTTCTCTGGAGGAGGCCGATTCCCTGGATCGCTGCTGGAGACACCGATATGCAGAAGGGAACTGCTGCCTTCCTACCCGGGGAGTCCCAGTCTCCAGGGCTATCCATCCGTTAACCTTCATGAGCTCAAATATTTATTATTCATATTACCCTGAAATGTGCTAAAAAGATGAAAAAAGGAATTAATGTGCCAGATCTTGCATCCACCTTTTAGCTTATTACAGTGCTAAAGCAGTATTAACATTTACAGTATATGAGCTCTGCTTTGCTTGTGCCTGAGGCCAGGGGGTTTAAGCCAGTGCCGAAGTTAATAGCGAGCGCTGGTTAGAAAAAGCCCATTATGTCATAAAGTTGGAATTTCACTTGGGCAGTGGCCACTGGCTCTTTCCAATTGGGATGCAACGCCATCCTCTCAATCCCTTTCTGCTCTGTCGCCTGCTCCAGCTCGCTCTCCCTCTCACATTCAAACAAAAAAAAAAAAGAATGGGGGAACATTGTGTTTTTCTTCTCAGTGCTGGTGAATCGAAGAGCATCACGTTTGTCAGAAGATAATTGGTTTAGACTCTGGCCGAGAGGCCTCATCCCCTCCCGGAGCGATGCTAGGAGGTGCCATGCTACAGGAGGTGTTCCTGGGCTCCGTTCTATCTGTCGTGCTGGAGATGCCGGGCTCCTGGACGTCTCCTCCTTTACGGCTTGAACATATTGATTCATCCAACATATATGTGTTCTGCTTAAGGTTGTCTCTATGAGCATCTTCTGTCCCCCACTAGGAAGGATCTGCCCGCAGAAGCGTGTGGAGTCTGGTGGTGCGGTGGCTGTGGTCTGCTGCCATGCCATGCCATGCCATGCCATGCCATGCCATGCCATGCCAGCCTCTGCTCCGGGGATGCCAGAAGGAAACTCCACAAGCCACGTACGTGCCTGTGGCTGCTCCTCACAGCTCTGCTTCGAGGAGACACTGTGCTCTCCTTGAAACCCAACAGCCTCATCACTAGGCAGGGTCTGTTGGGGTGCCCTTTGGGGATCATTGTGCTACACAGTGGTGGTGATGGGGCAGATGTGTCCTTACCTGATGGATACCCCTCCACCCTCTCCCCGTACACCTTGTAACCCTGGAGAGCCCTGGACCTTGCAACTGGTTCATGCCCTCCGCAGAGAGGTACCTCAGCCAGTCCTGTGGCTACTGAAACTCACTTGGCTCTGCCACCGCCAGGAGCTGCCAAATCGTCCAGGCTTCAGCCTAGCCAAAATGGTCAAAGTCCACCTGAGATCCACTATCTTTATTCGCACCAAATAACACCTTTTAATTTCACTAGGATGCTGGGCAAATGCACAGCCTGAGGAGTAAGAAAGTTTCTGCTTTGATACATGCATACCATTGAGACAAGGCTCTCAGCCCTGAAGATGATGGGTGTCAGGCCTGTGGGCACTAATCAGCCTTAATGGCCCTGACCAGCTTCACCTGGGGCCTCCACCCACACCCTCTGTCCATGGGTGGGAGGTCTATTTAAGCTCAGGCCTGGGTCTTTGTTTTCTTCTTGAGCTTTGCTGTAGGTGTACCTCATCTAGCCTTGTCTGTGCTGGACTATGGACCCTCTTGGTGTGAACTGCAACCCATGGGCTGACTTCCCAACTTGGACTCGTCTTGTCTGATGATTGCTGACCTGTGCCACTGGACCTGACCCTGACTTGTGTTTCCAGCCTGATGACAACCTGCCTCATTGCCATGGACTTGCTGCTGACACAAGCTCATGGCTGACCCCAGCTGCCAGCCTTGGGTTCCTCTTGCTTGGAGAGCGTATGACGGGGTTTGCTGTGCCCTGGTAATGGGACATCCTCAGCTCAGACACCAGGATGAGTGCTATGTGGAGCCTTTGCTGCTGTGAATGTGAGTTTGGCACAACCGAGTTTATCTTTGCTGTATCTGAGGCTCAGCTGACTTTCTTCTAAGCACAGAGTATTAAGGTTATTGCTGCTTTTACAATTCAACACTTGCCCTGTGTTCCTGTGCATGGGGCAGCTGTTTAACTGATCCCATGGAGGAAGAGTTTGTGTAGAGGTGGCTTCACCCTTTATGAAATCAAATATTACTTCTGGCTCCTCATCCTCAATGCATGTGACTCAGCAGTCACAAGCTGGGAGTAATGAGTGTCCGGCAGGATGAGTGACAAATTCACAGCATTATGTACTGAAAAAATAGTTTTCTGGAGGACTTGCTATCAGCTTTTTTTTAGCAAACATCTAGTTTTGCACACAAGCAGGCGTGGAGATGTGGGAAGGTAGTGGAGTGGTGCTTGGAGACCCTGGTTGTACTGGGTCAGTGCAGCAGGGCTTACACTAACCTGAGCATCCCCTGCACGTCCTTCTAGCCTGATGCCTGGCTGTCTTCTGCAGTTCCACCTCTGGTGATGATAAGTCCTTTGGAGCAGTCCCTAGTGCTGGTATTGAGCAGAGGACCGTGGCGATCACTGGAGACCTGAGATACATTGCTTAAGCCCCTGTGCAAGGTGCCAGCATCACCATGAGCCCACCCAGAAGTGACTTGGAGCCCTTGGATCTGGGGAGCAACGTTCTCTTTCCAAATGAAGAAATCAGGTCTTAGCTTTTTGGGGTCTTTCTTCTCTGTCAGTTTTCTGGCAGAGCCACCCAGACTATCAAAATAGAGCCGAGTCCTATTTGAAATTCAGAGGGCACCATCAGCCCATGTCATTGGCAGGGAATAAATAAATACCTCCTTTGAACAGTCAGGAGTGATGCGTTGCTGGGCTCATTCAAGGTCACACCCGTAAACATGTGATGGAGGCAGGAAGCAAATCCAAACTGCGTCCAATCTCAGCCCTCACTTTCCTGCAGGGTAAAAATCCCTCCCTGCTGCAGGAATACCCAGAAAACATGGGCCAGAGCCCGGGGAGAAGGCAGTGCTGGGTGGCTGTCTGCTCATGTCCTCGGTGGGAGGCTGAACGGGACTGTCTGGGGGGTGTGGGAAGGGCCACTGTGTCACTGGGCAGAGAGGATGGCTTTCTGGGGAGTCTGATGGCATAGCATGTTGTGTGGCATCCAGCATGTGAGAATTTTCTAGTGCTGGATCGTGGTCCAGAGCCTGCCTCAGCACCCTTGGTACTTTGTGGGTTTCAATGCGACTGGAGGATTTCTGAGTATCTGCATCTGGGGCAAAACTTCCCTGGGAAGGAGCTCCATTCCTGGCATGGCAGGTAAACCCCAGGCAGTTCTGAGGATGTGTCCACCTGCTTGGCCACACACAGCTCACCCCTTCTGGACATTTTGCGGACCTCCTTATGCGCCCTTCCTCCGAGGACAGTCCCCTCACCCTCTTGGGTATAAAGCTAGTCCATCCCCACACTCCCTTTCTCCATCCCCCGTGCCTAACCTATGGGAGAAGCAACCAAAGAGGAGAACCCAACACAACCCCCACCCTTGCTCCGGAAAGAGCCCTTCCCTTCCGTGCTGAGGCTCAGACCCCAAGTCCAAGGCTGCTCAGCTCTGTCTCAGCAGTGCTCCTCACCCTTTGACGAATCCTGGCATTTGCAAAGTTATTATACCTCATTATGAATTGGATTTTAATCTACTGTAAATAGTCCTACCATTATAGTGTCATAAGAAGCAATTAGCCCCCCTGCTTGCTTCTATGCATGAGGGGAAAGCTTTAATATCACGGAACTGTGAGGGCTTGATGGGGCTTCAGCCTACATACGTACATGCAGGCAGAGGCTTCGCTCTCGTGGCATTAACCTGTTCGGTGCATGCTGGGGATGTCCCCTCTGTGTCCTTAGGAGGTCTCCAAAGCGAACATCTCCCGAGCTCCTGGTTTGATTTCAGCCTGGGATCTCTGCCTCTGGTTGGGTGTGCTCTGTGGCACAGCTGGAAATCTTCTTCCGGAGGATGGATGCGGTTCAAGCAGATGATAAATCGTGGTTTCCTCGCCTTGCCCTTACCCCAGTCACAAAGGGGATTATCATCCGCAGGGGTGAGAGGCGTCCGGAGTCCAGTCCTTGCCTCGCCTCAGGGTGATTATTTCCAATCTCGGCGAAGCTTTCCTCCTTTGCCTCGTGGAGGAAATTCATTATCTGGAGCTGGCGCGCTTGCACGGTTATAAACGGATCCTACCTTCTCTGTGCCTGTGTCACCTGGAGCCGGGCCGGGGGAGCTGGCGGGAGCCCGGGCACTCAGATGTCAGGGCTGTCCCTGCTGGGTAATGTCGCATGATTAATAACAACCCCAGGTTAATGGGGGTTTAATATTCCTCCAGCAGCAGGGAGAGGGGGTGGTATCCTCAGCTCTGAGCTGGCGTGGTGCAGAGCAGAGCCTTTGATCTTTGTTTTAGGGAGGAATCGAGGTGTCTTGGTGCTGTATGTGTGTCTGTGGAGAACCAGGGCGTGCATGGGTTGTACAACAGAGCCAGGTGTGCTCTGGGGTCAGGAATCATACTCGAGTGATCATGGCATGATGGGACAAGCATTAAATGCTGTCGCCAGTGATGATATGGGGATCCTCAGCACGTGGTGGGGGACTGCACAGAGCAGGGGGTGCAAGCACGGCACAGGTCCTGCATCAGGCTGCTGAGCCCAAGGAGCAGCGAGATCCCCCCCCCCCTTATGCCATTTCCAGCAGAGAGGGGCTCCCTGCACTGGGGATTTAGCAGGGAAAAGGCTTTTTTTTCCTCTCCCCGAGGACGGGAAAGGTCCCAGGTTGCACATGGAGGAGCAGCAGGGCTGGGCAAAGGAGCCAGTGGTCCATCCCTCTTTGCCCCTGGGGTACTGTTCACAGACTGGGTTGTGGTCCCCGCTCCTGTGAGCAGTCCTGCAGAAATCTGCTCACAGGGGATGGGCCCAGAAAAATACTCCCCCCACTGCCCATCCTTTTTTTGCCGTGTGAAAGAAAAGCTGTCTGCCTGTTAATTACGTGAACCTTCTCATGGGCAATTGAGCTGGCTGTGTGTGTATTCCTGCTGCCTGCAAGTTCTTGTCTGATTCATGCTCACAGGTGACTGAAAAGAAGCCAAATTTTGCAACAAAGCAGGATGCTGCTGGCTGTGTCCAGCTGCAGCCAGGCCCTGTCCACCCAGTGAGGCAGCATCTTTCTCCCAGGGCAGAAACAGTGGCCACCTCCATCCCAAACTCACTTTCCAAGTCCTGTGATGACTTGTCCCCATGGCCAAGATGTTTCAGATCCTCAAAGGGGTGGGCATCACTCTGCCTGTTACCTCCCCTCCCTCTGCTTTCCCAGGCAAGGTCCTTCAGGTTGAACTTGTGCAGAGCAACATGCTCCATCCCTGGCCCATGGGCCACGTGAAGGTGCAGCCCCTTCCCCTTGCTGAGGTGAAGACTGGTGTTTTGGGAGATGATGGGTTGTAATGTGGAGGGGGGCGGGGGAAGAGCATGTGCTTGGTGTGGGGATCAGTGCTGCTGCTCCACGTGTCTACAAGCAGAGCCCAGCAGTGAGCCACCGTGCTGGCTGAAGACTGTCCCTGCAGTGCCAGCCCCTGGCCAGCCTGGGACCTGACTCCCTGTCAGTCTGCCCTGTGTGCGCAGAGGAGGTGCTGGTAGCCCAGGGAGATGCTGGTCGCTGGCTCGGCATGGTGTGTGCATCAGGGATGCTCTCCAAGGACACATCCCTCCCACTGGAGTTTGGGGGTGTTGGCCAACAGGGCTCCTGTATACCTCAACAGGGAATGGGTAAGAGCGATGGCCACCTCTGTGCGTGTATCCTGGCACAGTTCTGGCCCATGCCAACTGGTACCCTCCCAGTCAGTGTCTGGGAACAGATGAGGGTCTGGGCACAGGACACGCGAGGGGACAAGCCATAGACCTCCGTGGCTCTGCAGCATCTCTCTTTCCTGCCAGATTGACTCCAACCTCTTCAACACTGAGTTTCCAGACCTCAACTTCCAGTGCTCGTTGCTATTCATCGGTGCATCTGAATATTTTAATCCTTGGGGAGGGGGGGGCTGCCCCCCCTTTCCCAGCCACCTTCCCTTGCTTATCTGCTGAAACCAGGGCCAAACCGTTCCCGGCCTCAGTGGGTGAGACAAATTGTAGAAGCTTAAAGCAAGACCAGCAACTCCCACCTTGTGCTTGGAGGGGGCTGGGGAAGAAGAGGAGGAGGGGGTGAGGGAAGCAGCTTGTAATTACAGAGTAAGAGGCAGCGATAAAATGATAATGGAAGAGTTCTGACCCGGCTGAGCCAGTTCTGCAAAGCTGTGAAATAAATTTAGCAAAAGAGCGAGGGCACGGGGGCTCCCAGGCTGGGTTACAGCTGAAATGCTGGTTTCACAAACAAGACGTAAATTGGACTGCAAACATCTAATTAACCTCTTTGCTTATTTTTTTTTGTTGTTGGGAAAGGTGACAGATTCCAGCCAAAGCCAGCACCGTGGCTTGGGCTCCCTTGCAGGAGAGGATCTGGAGGAGAGGGAAGGAAAGTGGTCTGGTGCTTTCACCTGCTGGCTCCCTCCTTGCTGCCCAGACATCAGGGAGAGGAGAATTTCAAGCTCTTCTGGCCCCTCTGCCTTGCAGTGGAAGCTGTGTGTGATGTCCACGATGCCCTCGCTGTGGGAGCAGAAGGTGCTGGTGAGGTTTCTCCTCGTGTTTCTTNAACCTCTTCTCTTTTTCACCCCACCTTCCCCTAGGGGCATCCAGCCAGTGCAAATGGTCCCTTGGCAGCAATGATGAAGATGGATGTCTGATTGATTCTCTCTCCTCTGTGCAACCCCCTCTCCAGCCCCCCCCTTTCCTTCTCTCCCCCTTTCCATGCCCTTCTGGCAGAAAATTAA
>VXBL01009328.1:18970-31081 GCA_013400195.1 Aramus guarauna
AATTAAAAGGCTATTTGTTAAAGGGTGAAAGCCCTCAGGTGCAGCCCCCGGCTGGACAATTTGTCTCCATGAAAAGGATGCTATTATGAGAGCGGCTGGATCCAGGAGGAGGGGGAGAATTTGCCAGGAAGAGACGGGAGAGGTGGGGAGGGGGAAGGAGGCATCTCCCGGGGAC
This sequence comes from Aramus guarauna, assembly GCA_013400195.1. NCBI lineage: Eukaryota > Metazoa > Chordata > Aves > Gruiformes > Aramidae > Aramus > Aramus guarauna. Next base: position 19,146 of record VXBL01009328.1, read on the forward strand.
AATGAGGTTGGGCTGGGGGGGACGGGAGATTGTCGGGGCTTGCCGGCTGGGCTGCCGTTCAACAGGGAGCACGGAGGGGAGGGAGAGCCATGTGCTGGAGGGAGGGAAGCCAATCCTCTTGTTATTGAGGCCTGCCGCAGAGCAGAAGTGCCGTCCTGCCAAATCCTCTCCGGCGGCAGCTCCGCAAGTCACCCGCTTCAAAGGGAACAGACGTTCGGGCCGGCCGGGTGTCCCGCTGAGCAGCGGTACCCTGACAGCCCGCCTGTCCTCAGGCAAGGGGGGCAGAGCCCTGCCACTGTCTGGTGCCACTGTCTGATGCCCCTGGTTGCTCCTGGGCTGGGTTCGGGCAGCCCTGTGTGTCCCCAGGGCTGGGCATCCTCTCCTCTGCTCTGGGGAGGAGGAAGAAGAGGAAGTAACGTACTGATGTGCTGCCTCTTGTCTATTGAATCCATCAGCCAAGTGTCTGCCTGCACAGCCATCCCATGGTACCCTTTATCCATCCGCATCTGTATATGTTTGCCATTCCCCCTGCCCAGCTCTTCATCCTTCTATTTATCTTCTCTCTCTCATCTAACACCCATTTGTCCATCCACTCATCCATTTGTCTCTCCAGTTTTAGGTTTTAATATGAGCACCCAGTTGTGTGGTCCCTGAGGATCTGCAGTACTAAACCAGAGGAAGGTCCCCAAAGGAGCTTGTGGAGCTTCCAGCCCTTTTCCTCTCCAAAATACTGTGAAAATCCTTCGAGATTTAGGCTTGGTCAATAAAAAACCACTGCTGTGAGGAAACTACTGCAGGAGCGAGATCTCCTTATCCAAGTTTGAGGTTGGCTCTGAACTGGAAGAGGCTGAACATCACTGAGCTCCCCTGGGAGGGACCAGGGCAGGACCGAGACCTTTCATTTACTGTTGATCCCTCGTAGCAGCTGATAGCTCTGTGCAACTCCTCGAGGTAACGGCATTGGAAAAGTGTCTGGGCAGAGGGTCCTGCAGAAGCTGGGCAGATGCATTGGTTGTGCTGCTGTGCCCAGCAGGATCTTGGCCACCCCAAGGGTGAGGCTGGTTGTGCATCCTTTGTGTCCAGGGAGGTTTTGCCCTTTTGCTCTTTGACTCTGCTGCCCACAAGGAAGAGGAAAAATGAGGGCAGAGTCCCACTCCACTTGGGAGCAAGCAGAAAAGCACTGATGGAGGGTAAGAAACAGCCTGGTGTGGGATAAAAATGGCTTTGCTGGAGCAGCATTTCCATGTGGAATGCTACTTTCCAACAGCTGGATGGGAAGTTGATGTTGCAGCTGGTGAGATGACAGCCCTCCACCACGTTGTGAGGCTGGGCTGGAAACAAGCTGCAGGTTTTGGTGGGTTTAGCCTCACTGCACAGGAAGTGGCACCCTGAAGGGAAAATCTGGGGAGGGTGAGTGGGTGGGAGAGGTCAGAACCCTGAGATGAGCTAGTCAGCTCTGCAGTGGACAGTTTGCTCTGGGGAGAAGACATCTCTGCAGGGAACTCTTCCTGAAGGTCAGTCTATGGGACAAGAGCCGCTGGCCATGTGGCTGTACAGAGCTCTGGGTGTTCAGGTGCTGAGCAGCAGCATCTCCTTGCAGAGTGTTGAGGGTTGCCTCCCCTTTATCTTACCCTGTCCCTAAGGTGCCTGCTTGCTGGGACACAGACGTGTTTGTGAACACCACGCTGGGCAGAAGGTATCTGCAAGGTGCTTGACCAAGAGTGCAAATAACTGACAATAATGCCTGGATCCAGCAGCTTCCCTGGGCTGGGATTGCTCTGGGCAAGGTTCTGGGATCTTTTCAAAATTCATGTCTCCATCTAGTGAGGATGGAGGGGAAAAAAGGCAGCCTGTGAATTGTGAAAGAGCAGATGCTGTGTCCCAGCGCTGAGTTTTCCCTCTCGCTTCCCCCCCTCCCCAGCACTGGCGTGTATTTATGGGATGTGAGACTGGGAGAGGCGTGGGGAGGACAAGTGCTTGTAGGAAAGCACTGTGCCAGTCCAGGCATCCCACCTGCACCTCCCTGTGTTGGCAAAGTAGGATTACACTAAGTGGTGGCTCATGCTCTGACCTGCTTGACCCTAAGATGTAGCCAGGGCTCAGAAAGCAGCTCTGAATTATTTGCATTATTCCCATCAGAGCTGGCCCTGACTTAGAAATCCCCACTTAAAAAAAAAAATTTAAAAATTCTTTTTTTAGTCTTAACTCAGGACAAAGTTCTTCACAGGGGAAAGAATTTTTCCCTTCAGACAGAGAAATTGGCTGGAGCCATCTTGGCCACAACCGGGAAAATCAGGTATTGCTCTGCTTTGGCTTGGATATTTTATTTTGGTTTTGGCTTTAGAGCCCACTGACTGCATCTGCGATCCTGGATACATGTGGATGGACACACTAAGCTATGTGTGCTCCCATGGGACATGCCAGCCTTGCAAGGTTAGGAGCTGGTTTTACCTCTTCACAAGCAGCAGGGACTTTGGGCAGAGCAGGCTGGTCTGAGCTCCAGTTGCTGGGGAGATGATCTGGAGGCATCTTCTGTCTTGGGCAGGAGGGGAAGGAATAAGGCCGTGGTGCAGCCGAGACGATGAGGGCAGGCAGCCCTCTCGGTGCTCTACAGCTTGACCACCTCTCCGATTTGGGCAGTCCTGGAGCCTGAGCACAAATACCCCCCCGACAGACATGGGGTCAGGCAGGGAGCTGCTCTGAGGTGTACAGCCCCATAGCATGAGCAAATTTGTTTGGTTTGAATGTGAATCTAGCCAAAGCCTGTAAAAATGGGTGGAGAGAGGGGAGAAAAGGGTGTTCATGTTCTCAGGACAGAGATGCTGCCTTTCTCCTGGGGGCATTCCTGTCTCAGTACCGAAGGCTCTGTGTGTGTGCATGCTCTCCCAGCAACTCCTAAACCCAGCTAAAATAGATTACAGCATAAGATTTAATGATTCAGCACTTCTGTTGCCACTGATTTACTGACTGATGCTCAACTTTTTTATCAGCCGAAGAACCGCTTGGCCATCAGGAGCTGCAGGCAGCTGCAACGGGAATTAAATAGTAATACCTTTTGGAGGTAAAAGTGGATGGATCGAATGCAGCAGCACCACCCAGACAGCAAAGGAAAGGTCAGGATAGGAGCTCAAATACGAAGGAGGAGTCTCCATGTGCTTCTGTCGCCTGACAACACTAACACAGACTTAACCCACATACATGCCAAGGTCTGTCGTGCATTTATTTTATATTTCCCTCTTTTTTCCAGAATCGCTGATTATTTGATTTGGGGATACAAAGTGATGCTTTGATTCCGCATGAGGTTTGAGTGATGGGTAACCAAATCCCTACATGGCACCTGAGAGCCCCGGTGGCAGTGAGCGAGGAGGGCAGAGCCCCCAGATGAGTTTCTGGAGCCCCAGTCGTGCCCCAGGGTGCCCCACACCAGCTTTGCTGGCTGGGGCCGTGTGGGAGACCCTCACGGTTTGTCCCTGAGCCCACCCAGGGGCAGTTCCCAGCACAGGCTGCCTGGGGGAGGGGTGTCCTTGGCACCCCACACCCTTGGGTGGGATGGAGGGGTCCCAACCGTGCACCCAAAGTCCCGCCAGCACTGACATCAGTGTCTGTGTTTTCCCCATCTAGCTCCAGGTGTTTATGAAAGCCGGACCTCTAATCCAGTCACAGACCCACACCACCTGCATTATCCAGTTAGGCACAGGGGGTTTTGCCAAAAGTCAAACAGCCACCTTTCTGAGCCTAGAGGCAAAGGTTTTTCCCCTCAAGCTCCTGATGCTGAAGTGTTAGAAATAGCTGAACTTTGTCCCTTCTCCTTACCACAAGCCCTCTAACATCTCTTGGCTCTGGGTCTCTTCTCCTGTCTCAGTCCTACCAGCCTTGTCCCCTCAGTCCTGCTGCCCTAGGCTCAGAGAGATGTTTGCACAGCCCAGAGCATCAAGTTTCTTCTGGCCAAAAGGGTGGAGGACTTCAGCGAGCTGGCAGGGAGGGGACCTCCAGGACAGCCCAACCAGCCTGATGGTCCCTGTGGCTGTGACACCAGCCCTGTGCATGGGCAAGGAGGAGACAAGGACCTTCTGTGTGTGTTTTGCAGTGAAAACCCCTGTCCACAGGTGACAGGATTGATGGAGATAAGCAAGCTGAGTGAGAAATGGTTCAGATCAGGAGGAAATATTGCTGGGGACGTGTGGCTTTGCCAGCTGGGGGGGGATGTGGGTGCAGGGGAAGTTCTGGAGAGAGGTTTTGAACTGTCTGAGAATACACCAGTGGATGAAATGATGGGTGGGTGCTGGTGGCCATCCTGGGCAGCTGGCAGCACCTGGCATGGCTGGCCAGGGTTGACTCTTCGAGCTGGCCCAGGGGAATGCTTTTTGAAGGAGCCTGGGGGGAAAAAATCAGGGAAGGGAAAAAAGAAAAGGGGGAAAAAAAGATGGCCTGACTCCAAAGGCAAGAGCTCTCTGGAGATGGTGCAGAGCTGTTCTGCGATGGTGTCTGGAAACCATGAGGAACGTGAAGCGGAAACCAATGAACCACAGTGAGCATGCTGGAAATGAGGCCTAATTGATGGACAAAAACAGGAGCAGATGGGCAACCCTGCCCACCACCCCTTTCCAGGGGTCTAATTTGCCACTGAAGCCAGGAGAACGGCCATCCCTGAATAACCGAGCGTCGCTGCTGCAGACGAGGGGTTGCCTTGTCCTGGCATGCTGCTGGAGGAGACCCTGGGGACATCCATGTGGAGGGTTAGCCAGCAGCATCCCACATCCACTGTCCCTGCGGGGTGGTCAGGGATATCCCCCTTCCCCCTGCCTGGCACAGCCATCCCGTGCTGGATGCCTCGGGACGCTGACACGTAGCAAAGCCCGTTGGGGTGGGGATGCTCTAGTGCTTTATTCTCCAAGCCAAATTCAGCGACTCAAGTCCGGGACAGGCAGGTGGGGCTTTACCAGGGCTCAGCAAGTTACCGCTTCTCTGTAAGTGAGGCTTGTTTTTTGCTGAGACCTTTAAGGTTTGGACTTGTTCTTCCCTGCCATAAAAGATGTGAGTTAGGTTATTTAGGCAAGTCTGTCTTGCTTCACAGTCAGAAGTAAGACCCTATGTATTACGCTAAGACCCTTTGTGTTACACTGGGACAGGTGGCAAGCAGGTAAAACACGGCAATCCCATCCCAAGGACCAGGGGATGCAACCCTGGCCCCTCTTTGGGGATGCTGACAGTCTGCGTGAGGTGCTTTTCCTTTGACCCCTGAAAGATGGTGCAGGTCCACCTACCAGACTTACTCTGCGCAGAAAAAGTGGTGAGTTCCCTACGGCAACGTTTACGGAGCCGGGGACCAGGGGATGCTTGTGGCTCCGACCCCAGCTGCAGTCCCAGCCGCCCCGTGCACGGGGCTGCTCTTGAAGCAGAGAGCTGTGGCCGTGGGGAAGCTTAATGAGTTAATGCTGATTAAGTGCTTTAAGATAATCAGATAAAGGTGTCATAAAAGTGCTTTACAGTGATGATGATGTGTTTTATGGTGAGGAGAAACTGATGATCGCAAATAAAAATCCAAATTAAACTGGGGGGGAAGTACAAAGGTGTCTTCAGATGTGGGGTGAACTTCACATTAAGGGCAAAAAACCATTCAAGCATTTGCGAAGTTCCCATCTCTCCTCAAACAGTGCCTTGTTTTGACCTCCCCCTTCCTCTCCAAGAGCCTTTCTGCTCGAGACCAAGATTAATTACCTCCCTCGTAGCCCTTTGGGCTTCCCCCATCTGATAACGTGTGAATAAGGCTGACAGGACCTGCTAAGGGTCTCACTGCTTTCTCTGCTCCCTGTCGTGCCTCTCAGAGCAAGCGAGCTCCAGCGGCACATCCGCAGGGTCATCGCATCCCTGTGCCTCCTCGCCGGTCCCCAGCCTCCTACCTTGGTCAACACTTGACTTGCCACTCAACTTTTGGCATCCGTGGAGGGGGGGAAAACCACCGGGATGGTGCTCCTGCCTGCTCTCCGTGCTGGGATAAGAGAGAAATCAGCCTCAGATCCTGAATCTGCTCACATTAACTGCACCAGCACCAGGTCCAGAGCATGCCAGCAAGACCCTAAATAAATCAGGTAACAGCATTTCCCCCCCCTTTGAAAGCTGGCTTTGTCCAGGCTGCCAGAGACACCGCAGTTGAGGGACACATGTCAAGATCTGCAGCAATTAAAAGGGGCACGAGCCTTAATGTGCTCAGCTGAAAGCCCAGGTCCCCAGGTTGTATGCTGGAAATTGGCTGGTAATTTAGCGGCTGGTGCCAACTGCTGCATCTGTCCAGCCTTGCGATCGCCTTTTCTTTCTTGCTCTCTTCCAACCACTTCTTTTGGCAAGGGGGCCAAAGCCCCCAAAGCCCGGGGAGGAGGCAGAGACATCTCAGGGTTTATGGCCGCTATTTTTTTGTCGGTCCCCGGGGTGGCACAGACGGGGCTGTCACTCCTGTACGTCTCCCTGGGAGCAACGGGACCTTCCCGGCTGATCCCTCTTGCCAAAATTATAACTAAAGTCAGTGGGATTTTGGGGAAGTAAAGCGAGTTATGTGGTGATGGTCCTGCTGAGGGTCCAGTCCAGCTCCCGGAGGTCTCTGAGTTCCATCTGTGAGATACCTGGCACGAGGGAATCTCAGATCCCGGCTCATTTTGGGTGGCTCATTGGGGAGATGATTTTCATTTCTTTTTTACTCAAGCAACTAAACCAATTTTCTCCCTGCACCAACAAGGGTTTTTTTATGTTTCTCTTGAGCCAACTGAAATCTTTGGTTAAAAATAAAATACTTTATGCTATTTTTTTAACATACTTTTTCCTTCTTCATCAAAGCAGATGAAAGATCCAAATTTGTTTCACTTCAGTTAAAAACATCAAGATGAAATGATCCAACTTTTCCAGCGTGATATCTCTGTTAGAAAAGCATTTATTTAGGCAAGCTGGTTTGCCGAATTTGTAGCTTTGAGCTGAATTTCCCAGTCACCTTGAGACAATGTTTTGAAGAAGGATGGATTTGTCTAAAATTTTTTCCAGGCTGGAGTCCACTGGATCTTCAACCCAAGGGGTGGGACAACGTCCCAGAGGTATTAGCTTTCATCCTACAAACACGGTGATGCAGAGCAAGCTGAAGGAGAAGCTGAAGACTTCAGTTTGCCTCAGAGAAGGTGCAGGTAGGTGACCCACAGAGGTCTCTCATAAGTTCACCTCCCTGCGAGCTGATGATAAAATCATTTCCCCATGACATCAGTTGGCTACACGTGGTCAAGCCCAGCATGGTCCTCTGTAACAGTCTAGAATGTCCAGGTTCCCAGCTGGGTAGGGGTCAGCAAATTTGCTCCAGGCTGGGGGTTTAGCAGCTCTGGTAGGGCTTGTTCTGCTGCCAAGCTACATCTGAAACACCTCAGCTTGGAGGTCGCAGAGGGGGACTTCAGGTCTGAGATGGGGAGAAGGGATGCAGATGATGGAAGAGCTCTTCTTCACTATTGGCCCTGGGTTTTGCCCGGTGCTTGCAAAGCTCTGCAGTGTAAGTCCCATCTCTGTTTTGGTGCTAATGCAAGGAAGCATTCCACCTGGAATGAGGCAGGATTTGGGATGCAGGCGCTAGCAGTGCCTTGTCACGTCTCTGTCACTCCCTCGGGAATGTTGATGTGGGAGGCAGGAGATTTGGGCTGACTCTTTGCTGCTCTTGTTGGCAGAAAATGAGAAACTTAGCACAGAGAAACAGTGCTGGGAAGTCACCTGCTTTAAAATGCCGTTGAGGTGCTCCAGGGTGCCAGGAGGAGCATTGACAAAAGAGAAGAGACTATTTTCCTCCCCGCTCTCCCCCCAGGTCTAGCTGCTGTACCCTTCAAATGTCCTTGACCCCTTGGCAGAGGAGGTCAGTCCCTCATCTGTACCGCTCACGACGAGCACCAAATGACGGCTCCCCATGCATCACCCCAGCAGTCACGCTGGAGCTTGCGTGTCATTTCAATTCGTCTTTCTCCGAGCGCTCCCTGTCACCGACAGCGCTGCAGGAGATGCGGGGGGAGAAGGGGAGGCAGAGTCAGATGGAGCCAGGGAGAGGCAGGCAGAGAAAGAGAGACTGCTGAAGGGAAGGGGGAGAGAGGCAGGGTGAGGGAGGTAGAACCATCCAGGCTCTATTTACTGAGGGTTTCTTCTTCCTTTCCTGGAAAGTCCCACCAGCCATGTCCGAGCAGTAGCTGCTGGCCACGGAGGTGCCCATCCCTCATCCCGAAGCAGGGAGCAGCAGGGCAGCAAGTTGGCAGAGTGTCTCAGGAACATGTTTTGAGGTTCCTTCGTACACCATAGGGCTCAGGATTTCTTCTGCTTTGAGGCAGTGGCACAGGAAGAGTCATGGCCCCCTTAGGAGAGCAGCCCTCCAGCATCGCGTCTGCTCGGTAGGTCAGGGAGCTGTGGCACAGAGGAGAAACCCAACTTTGCACCTTTTAACGTTGATTTGAATTGAGAGTCATGGCTTGATTTCTGTCTCCTGGCATCCACCCACAGCAAACGGGGTGACAGCGGGGCAGTCCCCGCTGAACCCGTGGTGGCATCAGACCTGCCACGGTCTCTGGGCTGCCCGTTTGACACCCAGGGACGAACAGCCATCTCCTGCTTCTCGGCTGCTCTTTGGGAACAGGCAGGATGGGAGGACACGGGGCTGAGCTGCGAGATCCCTATCCCTTGGATAGGGACCGCTTCTACAACAAATAGGCTCACTCGGCACCAGCTTTGGTCTTCTCCAAGGGAACTTGGCCGGCCTGCCACCGGGGCCGGGCTGCCTTTGTGCCTCGCTGAGCACGGCCCCGCGTTTCATCTCCCACCCGGCTGGGCTGCCTATGTGGGCTGGGGGAGCCGCTCCTCGGGGTCATGTTTGTTATGTTTCCAGGAAGCCCCTCCAGAAAAACATCCTTGAAACACAGAGGTTTCCCTTCTGCCGGCATACAAATGAACCCCAAACAGAGCCCACTTCAAAGCGTCCAGCTAATGAGCCGGTCTCTCCCCCCTCCCCGCCCCGGTTTCAGGAGGGCCCTAACGATGCTGCGGTATTACAAAGGCGCCAGCTTTGCTTTTTTGAGCCTGCTCAGCGGAAAAAAATAGAAGGAGAGGGGGCAGGGAGCAGCGGGAAGCAGGCATGCACATGCCAGCACAGGCGGCCCTGGGATGCTCCCCAGCACCCTGGTACCCCGGATCCCACGCGGGCAGCGCGGCACGGAGGGGCTGAGCGTGATGCGGGGCTGACACTGACCTTTGGTGCTTCAGTGGTGCTGACCCCCACCCCTGCATGAGGACCGTGGTGGTGGTGGTGGGGTGTGAAGGGCTGGGGGTCTTGATATTTTTGGGTTTTTTTTTCCCAGGGACAAGGGGAGGGGGGGCGATGGGGGTAGGGAAGCAGATTAGATGGAGGGAGCACTGCTTGGACTGTCCCCTTGCATCTCAGCGGGCTTTTGTTCTCCTGAGCCAGTCTTTTCAACTTTGCTTGGAGCTACTGGTGCTGGCTGCGGGGGAGTCAGGGCTTTGGCACTAACCCTTCGTCGTGAGTCCCCCACCCCCCATCCCTCCCTGTTCCTCCTCTCTTCCCCTGGGGTCCCAATCTCACCCTAAAACCCCCACAGAACCCCCCGGGGAGTTTGGCTGTGCCCGGACCGGCATCGCTCCCCAGGGTGGTTGCACCTCCCTCCTGACAGCTCTTGGCCCTTGCAGCGGGTACCCCGGGGGGGCTCGGGGAGCTCGCGCACCCCCAGGAGCTGGGGCTGCAATCCCCAGCAGGAATCACCGGTAGCAGGTGTGGGGATCGGCTTAGGGAAAACGGGAACCGCCGCAAGCGTTAGCGGCAACGGCAAAGTGAAGCGCTGAGTCAGGAAACGGAGTTTGCGGTTTTTCCTCCCGAAGTATTTTTGAGGGGGAAACTAACCCAAAATTTTGTCTGGCTTTGTTCAAAAGTTTTCTTCTGTTTCTGATTATTGAAAAGTAGCAGTTTTCTGATTTTGCTTGCAAAAAGAAAAAAAGGATGTTTTCCTACTTTCATTTTATCTACAATATTATTTTTGTCTGGCTGAGAAAGCATTTTCTGCCACAGAAATGTAAAACAAAACTAAAAATAACTCCTTCCCGCTCGTGCGCCATAAATATTCACTGTGCTCTGCAGTTCCCTTTTTCAGGTGGAAGTTTTTCCCACCCAGCAAGCAGAGAGGACGTTTTCCTCGGGACCAGCTTCCAGCATGCACCCCGGATTGCCACCACTACTGGAGAAAGGTTTGTTGTTTAATCTCTTGATCTCAGAGGATTCCTCCATCCAAGTTAAGTCACTTTTCAGGGGAACACCCAGCTCCCTGCTGCAGAGCTGACCGGTTATTTTAGGGCTGCCGTACCCTGAGCAACTTTTATTAGCCAGAGGAGGAAAAAAAAAAAATAAAAAAAAAAATCCTATTTCTGAGAAACTTCATGGTTTTCACATCCTCCATGCTGGAGCCTTTCAGAAAGCTCCATAAGAGAGAATTGCATGGATAATTTTGGATCAAGAGGATCAGAGGTTTCTCTGGACCCTCTCTCCAAGAGTCTTGCATCTCAGGAGCCTTCCTTGCAAACCTGCTCGTGCATACAGCTGCGCTCCTGCAACCCCAACAGTGGCACGACCTGATGGTGTTGAGAGCTTCACCTCCAAATTTTCCAGTAGGTCTCAACGTTTCCTTCTGCCCCAAAACCCAGGGTCTCAATTTGCTGTAAATCAGTGCGTGGTGCTCAGCCTCAGGCAGCACCTGGATGGGTCAGTGTCGAGCAGCAGCGCACACAGAGAGGAGGAAACTCCTTCCTCCATGCCGCCAGCATCCACCATCTCCCCAATATAAATAAATAATCTGCAATCTCAACATATTTCCACCCCCGAGGGCCGGAGCGGTGATGAATATGCCCAGCCAGGCTATTGTTCCACCGCTGGATAATAACAAATCTTCGATTTCTGGCTGGCCGTTAATGCCTTTGCTGTGCTCGGCTGTGTTTAGCCGGGCTGCGGGCGTCCCTCCGGCAGCCCCCCGCGGCGGGGGCAGCCCCTGTGGGCGCGGGGACGATGAATGGGAGCCGTCATCTCCTTAGCGAAGTTGTCAATACCGCTGATCGGCGCTGGCATTGATTTCCACCCCTTGCCTCCTTCTCCCTGCCCTCCCACCCGCTGCCACTCGCTCGCTCCCCTCTGTTTTTTTTCTCTTTTGATCAGGGGATAAATAAACAGGAGCAGCCGGCTCTGTGTGCCCAGAGGTGCCCGGGCTTCTGCTGTGCATCGGCTTGGGTGATTGCCGTGGCTTTCGGAGCGTGCCGTCAGCTCTGACACCGGCCGGAGCTCGGCCAAAACCATCACCTCTCCTACTGAGCATCGCCCAGCCCCACGCCCTGCATCTCCCCTGGGCAGGGGCCACGATGCGAGGAGGGGTCCTGGCATGGGAGCAGCGGTGCTGAGCTGGACCAGGGCAGCCCAGGTTTTCCTCTGGCTCAGCCTCTGGTCCCTGGGATGGGGCTTAAGTTGACGCAGAGCCCCAGAAAATGTCCAGGCTTGGAGGGCTGCTGGAGATCCGGTTTGGTGGCCCTGTGGCTGCATCGGGTATCGGAAAATGAGGATCCAGGCTTGGAAACAAGCCTGTGCTTCCCGTTGCTCCCCATCCCTGGCGGGGGGGAAGCAAGGGAAAGGGGGGAGCCAGCCCGTCGCCCGCACCAGATCCGGGATGGATATTCAGCAGCTACGAAGAGGGAAAAAACAAACAAACACCCAGACCCCCCTCCTCGTCCCCAACTGCCAACGGAGGAACAAAACCCCGCAGCAAAGGGCCCTCAAGTGAGTAATCTCTCCTTCATATGTGTTCCAGNGCAGGTTTTGTCTTTCCCGCTCTGCAGCGGGGAGTGGAGCCGGGCAGGTGGGTTAAAGGCAGCTGCAAGATTTGGGGGGG
>VXBL01009328.1:41644-58061 GCA_013400195.1 Aramus guarauna
TTTTTTTTTTTTTGGGTGGTGGTGGTGGTAGTGTTTATTTGGGTTGCTTTTTGGTTTTTGGATCTTTTTGCCTGAAAGAGGACATTTCACTGTCATTTTCCTGCGTTGCGGGGATCTAAGATCAGACTAATGAGAAAGCAAAAGGCTGATTCTGAGACCTCTGCTTCAGTTACTTGGATCTGTGGGCACAATTAGAGAACAGGTCAAAGGATGGATTTTTTCAGAGGTTAAAAAAAATAAATTAAAGCATTTCTCAATTTTTGACTGACCTCCAGGAGGTTCTCGTTTTCTCCCTTGAATGGAGCACAAACCTAACCCTTATGTCTTGGTCTTTTAATAATGCACTAGCTGTTTCTCATCCCCAGCTCTAGCAAAGATGGAAAAATATGGAGTGGAGGAGGACTGCTGAAAAGCATCACCGGTGAGTAGTGGTTCTTTTGTAAAGAATGGTTGAGGCTTTTCTAACAACCTGATTTTCCACTTTAAAAAAAAAAAAAAAGAAAAACCAAACAAACCACAACTCACAAGCTTATGTAGAGGTTTTAAAACCAAGGACTATATTTGCAGGTCTCAGTGTGTCGTTCTTGGCTATGAAACACCGCAAGTGCCTTCCTCGTCCAGAGAAGAGTGCTGGTGATGGGAGGTTGGGTTGGCCTTTCCCTCCTTCCTCCCACAAGAATCGTTCTCTCATCATCCAGTTCTGAAGTACATGAAGAAGCAGCGAGGACTGATTAACCTCCCATGAACAGCAGCGCTGAGAAGAGTCCAAACACTCCAGTTTCCTTAGGCTACGAGCCTAAGGACCATTTAGACCCTTCAGCTCTGCACAGTGCCCAACGCAGGGTGGGCCTGGCTCTGTCTGGGGGCTCCAGCACATCACCCCCAGACACCTCTTGCAACATCTTTGTAGCATCGTACTGCTGCTGCCCTCTGACTTCAGCAGGTGTGTGCTACTGGGCCACCAGCAATTGGGACTACCTAGTCCTGGTTTGTACTTGGCCAGAATTTGATAGACTCCTAGAATGGTTTGGGTTGGAAGGACCTTTAAAGGCCATCTAGTCCACCCTCCTGCAATGAGCAGGGACATCTTCCACTAGACCGGGTTGCTCAGAGCCCCATCCAACCTGACCTTGAATACTTCCAGGGATGAGGCATCTACCACCTCTCTGGGCAACCTGTTTCACCACCCTCATCGTAAAAAAATTCCTTATATCTAGTCTGAATCTACTTAGTTTTAGTTTAGAACCATTATCCCTTGTCCTATCGCAACAGGCCCTGCTAAAAAGTCTGTGCCCATCTTTCTTATAAGCACCTTCAGGTGCTGGAAGGCAGCAGTAAGGTCTCCCCAAGCCTTCTCTTCTCCAGGCTGAACGACCCCAACTGTCTCAGCCTGTCCTCACAGGAGAGGTGCTCCAGCCCTCTGAGCATTTTTGTGGCCTCCTCTGGACGCCCTCCAACAGGTCCATGTCTTATGAGGGGGTGGTGGCCCTGATTTGTACCAGCCACAGCCATCAAGGTCTCCTCACCATGCTGGCTGAGGAGCCTTCCTTGCCAACTTAAGCTGGCTGGCCTGAAATAATCCAAGTTGGTTGTCCGTGGAGCACCCACCCATGCCCAAAAGAGGGTATGGCCGAAAGCCCCCCCCGTCCCCGCGCTGCCCAACCCCTACACAAAGACTGTTGCCTTTGAGCTGCTGGCACAGGCCTGGGCGCAGCGCTGATTAGATCGCTGTCACCAGGGAACAGGAAGGTTAATTGCCATTCTCTTTGTGTGCCGCTCGGAGAGGAGACCAATTTCAGCTCAGTAGCAACAAAGTGTTGCCTGCTCGCTTTGGATGGGGGCAGGGGGAAAGCAAACCAAAGTGGAAGGGAGGGAGGGAGGGGAGAGGGGGGTGTTGGACAAGCGGGCAGGATTGTGCATGGACTTTGAGCATAGCTGTGTCTTGTCTGGTCTAGCAAAAGAGAAGTGCTTAACAAGTATTAAGAGACACAAATAATTCTCCTTTTCTCCTCTCGCCCATTCTTTTCTCTCTTTCTCTTTGCTTGTAAATCCTGCTTATCGCATCTGAATAGCAGAATGGTTTCACACCGGACCTTTAATCTGGCCAGAGCAGCCCCCAGAGGGGCAAAGTGGCTGAGGATTACCTTTTATTTTATTTGATTTTTTTTTAGCTTTCTTCCACTCCTCCCCTCCCTCGTGTTTTTTTTTTTTTCTTTTCCCCCCCTTGCACTGCATTTGTTCTTGGAAGGAGTGAGGAGCAAAGGCTTAAGGGGGGGAAGGGGAAAAAGAAGTGTGTAGGGGGTGTTACAAACTTAAGGGGATCTGGATCTATTCAGAGCGACTTGTCCATAGCCTTGCTGCTTTTGTTCGCCTGCCATTCTTTAGCTGATTTCTTCACTCTAGTAAAAGAGCTTTAATTCCCTTGTAGATACCGAGAATCCCTCCTTCTCCTGCTCTCCCCTCCTTCTCCTCCTGCAGCCCTGCGCACCCTCTTTCACTTTCTCAGACTCTTTATCCAGTGTCCTCCTAACCACCAACAAAGCCCAGAAATCGTCAAGTTTTCTTTCAGAAGAATGAAAGAGAAAGAAGGAGCAGGAGGAGCCAGAGGAGATGGGGAGCAGTGTGTGCGTGTGTGCACACGTGCATCTCTACGTGTGTCGCACTTGCCCCATGCTGGAGGTTTTTTTTGGCTCTCCCTGACTTTTCTGATGTGGGTTTTGATCCCGGGAAGCTTTATTCGTGGTCTATTCAGCTCCGGGTATAAGACATATGGCAAAGCCCTTTAGGAGAGAAGGGCTGAGGAGTCAGCCAGCATCGGAGGATGCAGGAGGACCTCACACCCATGCCCTGGCTGAGGGCTGCTGGAGCTGGTGCTGGGAAGTGTCACCAAGGGACAAGCCAGGAGATCAGCATGGGCTGGACACCCCACCGCAGACCAGAGGTGGGTGTAACTGGGCCGGTACGAAGGTCAGCAGAGCAGCATCCCCACCAGCCGATGGACAGTGAGGGAGAGGTTACTCTTCTCCCACATTTAGTGAGGAGAAATTTGCCCACAGGAGGAACATCTCAGATCTCCAGGCTATGAATCACCCTCTGCAGATACTGAAGGGCGGTGCTGACAGCTTAGTGGTGGGAATACCTGCCTGTGCTCTCAGTCACCAGCTCTCCGGGATAAAAATAGCTCCTTAGCCCATGATTTTGACTCTGCAGCTCAGGCAGCAGTTCAGCTGCATGGCCTTGTGTAGGACCACGGGGTACCTGACCAGGAGATGCTCAGCCCCAAACAATGATGCCAATGCTTGACATGTTGTGAGGACAGCCTCTCACACTGTATTTCAGGAGGGAAAATGTTGCGACTGAACACCCAGAATTTCAAAAGGCAATGGGGATTTTGGAGGCTGCCCTTGCTCTAGCCAAAGGTTCAACCACAAGGAATCAAGAACAGGGAGCAGATTGAATCTGCTGGTATTCAGTGGTTCACCCCATAGGCATGAAACGAGTTTATCCATGTGAAGTCTTTAGGTGTGATCTGCAAGAACTCACAACTGATCGAGACAACTGGTTATCAGCCTTCGTTAACTGATAAGAGAAGTTACCATGCTGAGCTCTCCACAGAAAGAACAATCTCCCATCCTGGCCAAGGCAAGCTGGCATACAGCTCTGGTACGGGTTTGTGGATGCTCCTGCTGCCAGCTGTAGTCCAGACCCAGCTGGCACTGGTGAAGATAGGATGCCCAGTAAAGGGGAAGGGATTGGCACATCCTACCAGTGGGGGTGGGCTGCTGCTTGTCTTACCATGGGGAGAAAGAGGTTCTGAGTGGGTTTCCAGGGATGGTGAATATATGACATGTGCAACCCACTGCCAGGCTCCCAGTTGGTTTCTCTCTGAGCTGTACTTGCGTCTGATGAAAACCAACACTGTAAACTGGCACTAGATCTGCAAACAGCAAGCCAGTCAACAAGAAAAACATTTGGACCAAACCCGGTGTTTTTGAAGCAGTTCTCTGAGCTCCAGCACAGCCTGTGCTGGGATGTCCCTGTTCACCTTTCAGCCACTGCTCCGCTTCCAGCTCTGCCTGGGCAGCTGGGACCGTGTGATGGAGCCAACGTACGGCATCAGGAAAGCCTGGAGAACGCACAGGGGGAGGAAGAACAGCAGCTTGACCTGTAAAGATGTTAGATAGGCTACCACAACATGTGTCTGCTCTGCCCTAGCCCTAGAGGTTATTATTCCAGTCCCAGAAAGGGAGATGTGCCTTTATGTTCCGATGGCAAACTGCAGCTGATGAAGCGTAGGGAGATATTTCCCAGTGCTGATTCTGCTGCAGAAGGTGGTAAATTCCTTCCTCTCCTCCTGTCCCACCTTTTGACTTCAGTGTAAATCAGAGCCTTGGTCTTGCCTGTAATGCTAAATACATTGCACTGAATCAAAACCATCTTCACGGTGAGAAGATCCTCGGTGCTGTTTTAGCACTTACCACCGTCACGATATTTTGAGCAAAACAGACTGTACCTAGCAGGTGTGTGAGCTAAAAGCACATGTGTGCCTCTTGTCATAGCTCAGCTGAGGACCTCCTTGGACTGGAGAGATGGCTCCAGCGTTGAGAAGAGTCTGGTCATCCCAGCTAATTAGCCCAGCTACTAAACTCAGATTTCTGTGAGACCCAGGAGCTTGCATGGATAGACCTGGAAGAGATCACTGCAGTCTGTGAGGCCGGGATCCTGTTAACACTGCTGTTATCTACACAGGAGAGCAGATGCATCTGCAGAACATGAGTTCCACATGTTTGTCTCACCACAGGCTACAAAGCAAGCGTTAAACTCCATCTGCAAACCAATACCTCTGTGTACAGAGACCAAAACCCTTAAATGTGGTGCAGTGCAAGGAAAGAGCAGGGGACAAGAGCAGGTAAAAAAAATTTGGGTATCTCGCGGGGATCACATCTTTCTTGCAGTTGATATGGGATGGAAGAAAAGTAAAGCCGACTCATGGGGAGGGAATGGAGCTGCAGAGATGAGTCTGGCCAGGGCCCTGATCAGCCCCCCTGGGCCCACCACCTCCACCCATGGCCCAGGTGCTCTGTTTAAGGGCATCCCCGTGCCTTTGCCTCTGCCTTGGGCTGAGTTGTAGGTGTGCCTGCCTCTGCCTCCTGGATGGACCTTGGATTTACACGGTAAGTAGCTTGTCTCCTGCCCCTGATGAGAGCCCCTGGCTAGACCCTGGACCTGGTTCACCCCCTTGTCTTGTCTGGAGCTGCTGGGGTATGCTGTTTTGAGCACCCTGCACTGGGGTCACCCCTGGATCCCCTTTGCTCTTCTCACACCGTGAGCAGTGATGAGATGCAGAGGAGATTTCCCCTCCTGCACACCTTTTGTTTGCTCAGCATGAGTGTGGGTGGCTGTTACTGATGCTGACCGGGACAGTCAGTGCATTGCAGAGTGTTTCACAGGCTGGCCCTGCTGGGTTTTGGTGGGAGAGCCCAGGCATGTTTTCCACGTCTTCCTGGAGCTGGGAAGGTTCGGTGTGCCTGGGCATGTGCTCCTTTGCAGAGCAAAATGTGGGATCAGGACCTGCTTTTACAACGGGCTTTGTTCCCACGTTGGCCAGGACTAACTCCCACCCCTTCCCCTCCCAGGCCGTGGGGAACAGGAGAAGCTGAGGCATTTCCTGCAATGACTAATTAGATCCAGCTCCTAACAACAACACGCACCAGAGAAAAGCAGAGCATTAGTCAGGACAAGGTAATGAGACTGTTCCCCTCCCCAACAATTTCTCCCACTAATCCCAGGCAAAGCTCCCAACGCTGGACCAAGCTGCCAGGCGGTGTAAATCAGCACTGCTCCGCTTCCTTCAGTGAAGCTTTGCTGATTTATAGCAGCTGAAGATTTCTCACCACCAATAATTTACATCTTGAGAAAGAACTAATTTTGTGCATGCTCATTTCTAATCCTTCTCCCCTTGGGTGCCGTGGTGGGTACCAGGGCACGGCTCTTTCTTGGAGGCACGTTAGAGCTGCCACCACCACCACCACGAAGGGCAGTGCCGCTGCTGACAGAGGTAGGCACGAGGGGTGTTACTGCTTTCTCGGATGGCTGGATTTCTCCTGCAGCCACTGTGGTGGCATTGGATTATGCCACAGGCCAAATGCACAAGCAGTTTAATAATGAATGATGCACGCGTTGCCACCGATGAGTAATTCACGCAGCAGTGTGTGTAGCACAGCTGCTGTCTAAGCACCTGGCCTTCGAAGGGTGAATGAACATTAAGATTGTTCCATAAAAGCCAGTCCAGCGGTTGCAGGGGGGGATGTTTTATGAATGGAGGTGGCAACCTGGACCTAGCATTTTTGCAGCACTTTGCCAGTAGTGGAAGATGATTTGCAGTATGGTTCACTGAGGTGATGGCCAAAGTCTGGAGCAGATGGGAGCGTGGTGGGGAGGCCTGAGGAATTTGGGGCAAGGTGTAGGAACACCCGGGAGCAGAGGGACATCAACAGGTAATTGGGGGGGAATTTCAGAGTGGCAAGACAGACCAGTACTTCAGCCAGAGTTTCCAGGTGAGATGTATCTGGGCTTGCTTAGAAGTCAGGAAGGGATGGCTACCACAGCTCCCATCTCCTCTCCTTTGAGCCAAACTCATCAGATGTCACAGGCAGCAGGTCAAATGGCTGGCAGAGGTGTGCTGCTGCTCACAGACCATCAGGGTGTAGGTTTGGTTCCACGTGCATAAGCAAGGAGATGGTGACTGCCAAACAGGGGTGGTCAAAGATCATACTCGGTGTGCAGGCACTCAAGACCAGATGAAATGATGGACATCTTGAGAGAAAGTGAGTTAGCAGCTCCCTATAAGTTGAATGCTGATCAAGCCCTGCCCAACAGGTGAAATCCAGCCTGCTGGACCGTCTTCTCTGGTGGCTTCACCTCTTCCTCTAGTGCCTTCCAGCTCCACCCTTATCTGCCAGTCCCAGCAACAGAGAGATTACATTTGTCTCATCTTGTAACTGTTGTGCGGGGTGCGTGTCCAAGGGACCTGGCCCTTCAGCCTTGGCATGGATGCTTCCAGCCAAGGAACAAGGACTGCGTGCTCTAGTGTGTCCCCACAGCATCTCCAGGACAGGCTTGGTAACTTCTTCCAGATCAATTCCCAACCCCTCGGATTGCAGCCAGGAAAGGGGTTTGAGATCAGCATCAGAACCCAAAGAGTCAAGCGAGGCCAAAAAACCTCTATCTTGACTTGCAGGAGGCAATCCCGCTCTGCAGCAGCCGAGCCCCAAGCCTTTAAGAACACCAGCTTCTCTGTGGCGATACCCAAGTCCCTGCAGTGTGTCTTGTGTTTTGCAACGGCCTCGGTGTCGTCATCCAGAGTGCAGCCCTTGTTTGAGATGGAAAATAGAGCCCAAAGCAATGGTGAGCACAAGGGTATTTTTTACACAAATCCCACCCCTTTCCACAAGCACCACTGTCCTCTTGGCTGAGCCGGTGCAGGCTCTTTGGTGAAGGAAAATACTTCTCCCACGTTTTTTCCCTCCCATGGGAATTTCACCCCTCCTCCTCCTCCTCTTGGGATGCATCATCCAGCCTCTTTGGAGCACAAGCTGGGGAAGGAACAGGGGAGGGAGAGGAGGAGCTGGAGATGTTTGCTAGCAAATAAAGGACTGTGTGCTTAAACACTCTTCCTCTGCCTATCCCCACCCGGCAGCGTTTGCTCAGCAAACAGTGCTAATTCACCAGCTTTCCAACGTTTGATTCAGTCTGCAAAAGCAAACCTCGTATCCCACGTCCCCAATGGCCTCCTCTGCCCCCCTCCTTCCACCCCCAAGATGTGCCGCTCAGCACCAGCCCTCTGAACTTCCCCACGTCGCCTGCTCTTCCCTTCCACCCCCAAAATCTGGGAGCTGGTTAAAATCAGGCTGAGGTGGACAGGTGATGCAGCAGCTTTCCATGCAGCAAAGCTCTCTTGCTGTGCTGCCAGCCCTCATAAACATGTGGGAAAAATCCAGCCTGGACAGTGTTTTCCTGGGATGCCACCCGTGCCCAGACAACAGGCTCCAGCTGGTAAGGGCTGGGCACAACCCTCACAGGCTTCAGGCAGGTTTGGTTATGGGGAAGGGTCACGAGCCAGGTTATGTGGAGGTGGAAGAGGGAAAGCTGGTGTGGGATGTGTTTGTTTTGTCTTGGAGAAAGCTAAGAGGTTTTGCAGAGGGGCTTGGGGAACTGCAGCCCTGATTGCACGAGGGGGTCAGCACCTCTTTTGCTTTTCACTGGTTATTTGTGACCCTCACCTCCCCTAAGGATAGGGCTGAGATTCTGCATCTTCACTGGCCACAGCAGTGGGAAAAGGTTTTCTCACTTGACTTGAAGGTCCCCAGTGAAGAAGCTGATGTTGTTTTAATTTATCAAACTACCAAACACAAGAAAACAACCTGAAATCACCATTTGCATCCAGATGTTGTCTTATATAGGAGAGTCATCAACTACTATGGTATGGTATAGTAGGGAGAATGCAATTGTATGGTCGTGGAGACATCAATATATCTAACGGAACATTCAGATACCAAAATGCTTCAACAATTCCAAATTGTTGAGTTTGAGTCAGAGTATAGCATCCTTTTTGTTTTGGGATAGCAGTGAAAACAATGTGCTGAAATTACCGTTAATTTCTGCTTGTGGCTTGGCCAGGAGTTTGGAAAACCTTTCCAAACTTGAGTTGCATCAGAACTTATTTTATCAGTCATGCTGAGCAGCAGCACTGAAATAAGGAGATATTGGGACTGCCTGGTTCCAGGTCTGCTTGGACAAGAGACTTGAAGGGAAGACCTAAGGTCTTGCCAGATAGCTCCCACCCAGGTGCTGCATCTCGCCGTGTTTCTCCTGATCACACTTGAACAGCGCACAGATCTTTTCCTTCTCCTGCTCAGCTTCTGATCTAACTTAGTA
Source organism: Aramus guarauna (assembly GCA_013400195.1). Lineage (NCBI taxonomy): Eukaryota > Metazoa > Chordata > Aves > Gruiformes > Aramidae > Aramus > Aramus guarauna. The sequence goes on from VXBL01009328.1 coordinate 50,582, forward strand.
CTGGGGAAACACCGATTTGGAGCCAGGATCAAACCCAGGGGAGGCTTGGCTTGCTTGGTTTGCGTTTGCTTTGTGTTGTGGCTTTTGTCGTAGCTGTTGTAAGAGCTGCAGTCCTTGGCCACGCTCTGTTGGCCTTCGTCCTGGCAGGACCTCATGCTATGGGCATCCAGACGTCCATCGCCCATGCTCAGGCTGCCAGCACGTGGGTGCTAAAGGCCACAGCAGGTCCCTGCTGCTCTCCTGGAAAAGGAGACGGGCTCGGGAAAGCGATCCTCTCTGCTCGCCTGTCTGCATGGGAAACGTCCCCCTGTCACTTCAAACCAGCCCCGGAGCCCAGGCTGTGACATATGCTCCCTCCTCGCCTCCTCTCCCGCCTGCCTTTCATCGCAGGTCCTCGCAGGAGGCCCATTAAACACTTAGCTGACCTTGGACCTCTGCCCGCGACAGCTGCCCGTGAGCGCGGGCAGGAGCGTGTTTCCACCGTGCCGTGCCCGCCGGAGCTGTCAGTGGTGATTTACCACGCCGCGGCCGCGACGCTGAGCGCAGGGAGCCGGCATCGCTTGGACAGGGAGGGAGAGCTGGGGTGGCACGGCGATGCCACGGGGCAGCGGCAGGCTGCTCTGCATAGCTGCTGGCCAAGCCGCCCCTCTTAATGCCCCTCTAGGTTCAACCCTGGGTCTTAATTTTCCAGCTGACTACACTCGTTTCTAGCAGGAGTGAGAGGGGAGATGCAGATTAAAGCAGCCACAGCCTCTGGCACTATGTCTGTGGCTGAAGGACGGAGAACAACTGGGATGGGCTATTTTGCCCCCTCCTCATGCTGTCCTGCTGGGACCAACCCTACCACGGAGGCACTTCTTCTGGTGAAGGGATGGCGTGTCCCAGCCGCAGGATTTTGAGTGAGGTGTGTGGACACAGCCGGGCTGGTTTCGCATCAGGAATCGGAGCGGTGCCCCTCAGACCATCCCATACGTGCTGCTGTCCAGGACAGCATCCTTTGGGTATGGTGTTAAGCCCTTGCCATTTTTGTTCTTGATTTTACACCCTGAATCTGAGCTATCACCCCGCTATATCCTGCTCAGCCTTTCAGATTACCTGGCCTTATCTCTAAAAAAAACCAAATTTTCCATGACAACTTATAAAAGATCTTCCGTGGTCTTAGCAGAGCCTGACCCAAGCCCTTCCTGCCCCATCTCTGAGGTCCTCTGCACTGCTGGACCAGAAATCCCCACCCAGGGCAAGTTCTGTCCCCAGGCTACCTCCAGTGTTCCTCAGAGCTGTCCTGGGATGTTCTATTTATCTTGAGTTTGCAATGTGAAACGCTGAGGTTTCGGCTGTTCCTTGGGAGGAGAAGCAAACAAGAGCTGCCTCTGCCAGACTTTGCAGGCAGCTGGAAGAGAAGCAGCAATATGAAAGAAGGTAAGGATGGAAAGCCCCAAAAGGTGCTTCAGCGGAACAAGGCGATGGCAAGCTGCAGAGCTCATCCCTCTTTTTCTCCCAGCCTTATTTGGGGAGAGCCTTAGGGAAAAGGGTATTAAAGCGTTCCTAGCTGTACCACCCTGTTCATCATATGCTCAAGGTCAGAAAGAGAAGTCTTCACCATCCATGCTTCTCGCAGGTCACATTTGGTAGTAATGAGGTTTTTCTGGGAGCCTGGTATGATATACAGTGAGCTACCAAAAGGAGGAGACGTTTCGGCTCTGTGTCCCAGGGGAAATTAGTATGTATGTGGGAAAGGATGGGAAAATGTAAATCTCTCTGCCAGGTGCAGGGTGGCTGCTCAGGGAACCTCTTCAAGGGATGGGAACGTTTTCCCTACAGACAAGCGGTAGGCACCTGTTAAAATCAGAGTAACCTCCCCACAGTGAACCTATTTCCCTGCCCTGTAATGGTGAGCAAACGCTCATCTGAAGCTCGGGCATCCCCTGGAGCCAGCTTGTGTCTTTTTACACAACCCAGCGGGTAGGAATGCCCCAGGGAGACTTTTATGATGTTGTCCCCATCTCCAGCTTCTGTCACCCATCGGACCTCACCTTCCCCTCGTGCCTGGAGGTCAGGAATGGGTGCGGGGAGGGTGTATTTGCAGCTGCGGTGGCTGCAGTCTGGGATTTCTTTGCACCCAGAAATTAGAAATAACCTTTGATTTTGAATGCATTTATGAGCAAGGCAGTTCAAAGGCAGCTCGGCTGCAGCAGGCAGGCTTGCACCACTCCTATGGTATCTCTGTTGGACACAGCAGAACTCGGGGACATGAAAATGAGGATCTAAAACTCGACGTGCCTTTGAAAAATCTTCACTTGGAGACTTTGCTTGACATAGTGAGGAACAAAAAAGGATTTGGAGCTGCGTAGGGGCATGGAAGGAGCAAGATATGACGGAGAAATGCTGCTCCTGATGCTGCCAGTGCTATCCTGGTGCCTTGACTCCGAAATAAGCCACAAAACCCCATCACTCTTGGCTTGGAAAAGAATCACCTTCAAGGCTCTGGGGTTCTGTCTTCATTCCTACTGAAGAATTTCTTGTTGTGGAAGGTACTTCAGAGCCAGACCGGTGTAAGCCATAGCTGGGAGGTGCTGGTGGGACAGGCAAATACAACGCGGTGTGGGAAACCCCTGCCGTGACCTCACCGCTGTCGTTGCAGGGATGGAGTGCTCTGCTCTTGGTGCCTGGTGCTGGAGATGCGTTGCTGAAGCTGGCCAGAGCCTGGGCATCTCCTGGGGGAGCATGGGGAGAGTGGAGGCTGTGTGTGAGCAGAGCTGTGCCATGGTATCCACTGTTGGGAGCATCCTGAACCCTTTTGCACCAGCTCCCATAGACGAGTGCTGAGCACGTCCTATGCTGGTCACCTTCTTGTCTGGGAGAGGCCAGGAGAAGAGGTCTCTTGGCCCCAGCCGTGCCTCTGAAGTGTGCTGCCCTGCAGAAGGAGTCCTCCTTCATCCCCCCCCTGCTTTGTATTATTATTCCCCCCCTCTTTAAATTCATCTCCCTCCGCCATCCGGGGCTGTCCCTGCTGGAAAATTACTCTCACAAAAGCTCCCTCAGCAGTAATTACCTAAATGGGGGGAAGGGAGGGGAGATCCATTTAGAATCCACTTCATTGCGGGATTAGCTAATTAATTAACGGTTTCACTGACAACTCGAAGGGGAAGAGTGTGTTAAATAGGAAAGCTTCGGAGCTTGATTTATGTGATCTGACACTCACGGTCTCTCCGCCAACTTGCCATCCTGCCTTCCCCTGGCCGTGGGGTCCGGCTCGCCGCCTCTCTGGGGATGCTGCGGGGACGGTGCCTGCCCGGGGCTGCCAGAAGGCTGGGGCACGTGTGGCTGCGCGTGGGGAGACAATGCGAGGGTGGATGGGAGCACGGGGTTATTAGCTGGCAGATGAAGCTGGGCTTGGAGGGGGCTGTGGCCACCGAGCTGGCAGGGCCACCCATCTGCCTGGCTCTGGCACAAAGAGACGGGGAGGAGGAGGAGGATGGTCCTGCCCTCTGCCCCCACGTCCCGTCCCACCCTCTGTCACGGGGCGGGGGAAGGAGATTGTGCAAAGTTGGATATGAGCTGCCCCCTCCTCCAAACTCAGCCTGTGGTGATTGCGGTGGGTCCTTGGGTGGGTGGTCGGGGATGGGGTGCAGGGTATGTGTCCCTGACTGTGGATGAAGCTGCTGAAAAGCCCAGTGGCCCAAACCGGTGGATTTGTCCTCTCCTCTGCCACAGGCTCGCTGTGCAGCCCCGGGCACGTCCTCCAGCCCTGCAGTGCCTGCCTTCCCTGCCCATCACCCTTGGCTCAGCGCCTGCAGACCTGGAAGGCCCTTGGGAAGTGTCCTGGACACCAAACCTGATGGCACATCCCCAAACCTGCTCCTCACGGAGCTGGTACCGGTGCTGACCCTGACCCAGTGTCCCTTTGGGGACTGATCCTCATCGCCCTGTGGCTGGGGAAGGCCCCAAGCTGCAGAGGGATGGGGTTGGCCAGGATGGTTGTGCAGACGAGAGGACCAGCATGGTCCCATCCACGTCTGGCCATGCCCAGCCCAACGGGGACAGGGATCCTGGGGACACGGGCTGCCTGGGAGAAAGCTGGCAGCGCTGCTGGCTATCCAGCCCTCTCCCCGCTGCCTGGCCTGGGATGCCCCATGCCACGGCTGGAATGAGTTGGCTGGGTCTCAGATGGGGGAGCTGACCTGGAGTGAGCTCCCAGCATCAGGAAGAGGGTGACCTCAGCTCTCCCTTCACGCATCCTGTGCTTTGACTGTGCTCTGTTCACCTTCCCCTCTGGTTTTTTTTTGTGGAGTTGAGGGTTCCCAAAGCAGGCTGGGGGTCAGGGCTTGCTCTGCCCACCACCCAAATTCAGTCCCTGCTGCCTGGTGCCTCTGACACACGCTGGTATCTCGGGGGACAACCAGCTGCGTGTTTGGATGGGAAAAAATAAAACTCGAGAGTTTCCAGCTGGATTTGTTAATTTGAGCCAAAGGTTAAAACGTGTATTGAAAAAACATGCTTTTTCAGGTTAATTTGCATTTGTTTGTTTGTTTGCATTCTGCAAAGACTGTAATTCCCCTCGGAGGGAACAAAACTGCTAAGTTTCACACCTTCGCTGGAGGTGAAAATTTCTCACGTTGGATGCAAACCCACGGATTGGTCTGGGGAGAGATGGAGGGGGGGGGAGAGCAGCGGGGCCGGGTTTCCTTCCACTTTCATCCGCTTCTGCGAGGATGAAGGAGAAATATTGATTAACAGTTGCACCGGAGCTGCTCATCCTTCCTGCAAAACTGGAAGGTGCTGGGGGGGATGTGGTAGGGGACAAGGTGGGACATCCCATGGGATGGGCACGGGGACCCTCGTGGGCAGGTAGCTGGGCTCATCCTGACCTCTCTGCCCTGCGGTGGTGCAGGGCTGGGGGGATGCTCCTGCCCAAACCCTGCCCGCACCCGGTCCTGCCCCTGCCCCAACGCTGCCCAAAACCTCTCGCCATTGACTTTGACGATTGTTTCAGCCACTTGAACGCTGGAGGCAGGGAGCGGGTTAAATCTAAATAAATGTTAAATGCCAAATAAATAAATAAAGGCAGTTCTGGGGTGGGGTGTGCCTGTGTCTGGCAGGCCTGCGCTCCCCCCGTGTGTGTACCCCCCAGCACTTTGATTGCTTTTTTTGATGGCTTCTAAATAGAGGCGCCCGATCGCATCTGGGAGGAAAATGAAACAGATTTCATTTTTCACACGCGGCACAATGGCCGCGCTGACAAAAGAGGAAGGCGGCCCATTGTCCTGCTCTGCATCTTCACATCCTACCTCTGTCCCCCGAATTAACCCCTTTCACCTCCGCCTTTGTGGCGACACCACTTCGGAGCCGCTGAACAAAGGCGGCAGAAAGCCCTCGCCATGTACCGGGGAGGGGGGGGCGGGCGGCGGCAGGGGGGCAGCAGGCTGAGCACGTTGGTGTCCCTCGTCTCGCTCCCCGGGGCCGGCGGTGGCCGTCCCTGTCCTCTTCCCATCAGTCACTCGCCAAGCGGGACCTTCTCCGGCAGGTCCTACCTGCATCCCTGGCTGCCAGGGATGAGGAGGGGGCATTTCTTGCCCCCCACCCCCACCCCGGCACCTCCTTTTCCACCAGGATGTGGGGTTTGCAGCAGCAGGATCAGACCCAGAGAGCAGCTTCGCCCAAGGAGCCCGGGAGGAGCGGGATGCCGTCAGCAGCATCGGGGCCCCGGCCGCGCTGTGCGGTTGTACGGCACCCGGTTCCCTGCGAGGTTCCCCCTCTGCTCCCCGGCGCTGAGACCTGCGAGACCAGGACCCAGAGCTTTGGTGACCCCATTAACCACATCCTCCTTTCGCACATCAAGGGTTCATTGGGCTTTTTTTGTTTCTTCCTGTTGTGGTTTAACCCCAACCAGCAACGAAACCTCACGCAGCCGCTCACTCACTTCCCCCGGGTGGGATGGGGAGAGAGTCAGAAGGGTAAAAGTGAGAAAACTCATGGGTTGAGATAAAGACAGTTTAACAGGTGAAGCAAAAGCCACGCGCACAAGCAAAGCAAGACGAGGAATTCATTCCCCACTTCCCATGGCAGGCAGGCGTTCAGCCATCCCCAGCAAAGCAGGGCTCTGTCACGTGTAACAGTGACTTGGGAAGACAAATGCCGTCACTCTGAATGTCCCTCCCTTCCCTCTTCTTCCCCCAGTTTTATATGCTGAGCATGACGTCATACGGCATGGAATATCCTTCGGGTCAGTTGGGGTCAGCGGTCCCGGCTGTGTCCCCTCCCAGCTCCTTGTGCACCCCCAGCTCCTCGCTGGTGGGGTGGGGTGAGGAGCAGCAAAGGCCTTGGCTCTGTGTCAGCACTGCTCAGCAGGAGCAAGAACATCCCTGTGTCATCAGCGCTGAGTTCAGCACAGATCCAAACCCAGCCCCATACTGGCTACGGTGAGGAAAATTAACTCTCTCCCAGCCAAACCCAGTGCACTTCCATAGCTTTTTATTAGCAACTCCGGGATGGTTTGGCTTATCACGCTTAGATCCCAGCTGATCAAAAATACACAGCTAAGGGGGAAAGACAAGCAAAGCGCGTGTGAGCAAAGCTCAGAAGCGTGTGGGGTTTGCTCAGGCCGGTTTTGATCTGAGGCTTGTGCCGTGAAGGGGTGCGCGGGAGGGCCGGCACGGCCGCTGCAGCCAGGACCGAGTTACACGCCAGCACGGGGCCACGGCACGGTTTGGCCAGCAGAGATTTACACCCATGGGAAGGTGAGTTCAGAGATTTCAGCATTTCTTGGAGCCGAGGGAAATCTCAGGATTTCTCTCCCTGGCCTGCTGGTTTATCTCCTCGAGGTCTCATTTCGGGCAGGATGCCGTATTTTGTTTCACTTGATCGTTTTGACTCCCGCGCTCACGTCTATCTGACAAGCCATTCTGTTCAAAGATGACACCGCTGCGATGAAGCTGGTGATAATTCCCTCTGTCCCTGCAATCAATGCCCTCTCACGCAACGGCTGCCTTCAGCTGCAGTGGTATTTTTAGATGGAAAAAAAAAAAATAAAAAATAAAAATCACACCCGGAGATTCGTTTTTCCCTTTCCCAGCTCGGTCTTTGCCACAGACCCCCCCATGCCGTGGGCAGCAGCCCGTCGTGGGGACCTGCAGCGGTTTGCTGCCTCCTTGGGCTTCCCCGGCTGGGATGTCTGCTTGCATTTGAGTAGGACAAGGGGAAAGGATCAGGCCAGGCAGATATTTTTTTTGGGGGGGGGGATTTTGCTAGCAGTGGGATGTTCCTCCCCCACCCAGAAGGTCACCACGGGCATTGCAGAGCGGACGACACCTGGCCAGCCACATCCCCGGTGGTACCCAGGGCCGCGCGGTCCCTCTCCCTCTCCGCCGCTGCCTTGTGCAGTTCCCGACTGCAGCATCCCTTTAAATAGCAAGGGACTGAACTCCCACCCGGGGCCTGCAGAAGGTTAGATAAGAGAATACAAACCACAATGCTTGCCCTT
>VXBL01009328.1:58114-68182 GCA_013400195.1 Aramus guarauna
TTTTTATCTTCCATTTTTTATTATCTTCTTATGGCTTTAGAATTATCTTCACAGACACTACATGAATTTAGTCAGGGCAGGTAAGGTCACACACAGACACAGTTGCTCATATTTATGTATATTCACCAGGCAAAGGAGATAAATGGGAAAACAGGCGCAGAGGGGGACGGGGAGGGGAGGCGGGCGGCGGCGGGGGAGGACGGGATGCATCGACCCCAGGGTAGGATGAGGAGGGGCAGCAAGTGGGCATGGGCATCGGGCCGTGACTAAGGTGGGGGTGAGCGGGGTACCGTGGCGTGTGATGGAGGGGGAGCTGGGCGACAGCCAGGAGGAGGAAGAACAGCACCTGGGCGACGGCAAGGCCGTTTCTCGTGCTGTGGGGTTAGAGCCTGCGAGGGGACGGTGGGCAGGATTCCCTGCAAGGCTGGTGGAAAATCACCCACAAAGTCTTGGGGTTTTGGTCAACCGCTATCTTCTGCACATTTGTGATACGGGAGTCAAGCCAGCAACGTCCTGGGTGGGCTTGTGAAGCAGGTCTCAGCTAGTTCAGGGTTTGAGAGATCACTTAAGACACCCAAAAGTGAGGTGAGATGACTCTTACTCCTGCTCCTTGGCAAAGAAAGCAGTGCCGTGATGGGTGACGTGCCCGGGCTCTGGCTTCCGGGCCAGATGACATCATGGAGAGGTGGAGATGACCATGCCATGGCGGGTACCCTGTGACCTTACGCTGGCGGTGGCTGGAAAGCGGGTCATGGCAGAAGGGTGTGAGCAGTGGTGAGCTCCAGTGCTCGGTCAAGGTCAGGCTACAGGGAGCACAGAGAGGGAGCTGACGGTGCGAGTGCCGCTCCATGCTGAACCGTGGTAGACCTGGGGCACGGGGAGCCCGAGCTGGGGTTTTCCAGGTGATGAGAGGTAGCTGGGATCCCCAGAGCTGTGGGGATGGTGTACTGCTGCAGCAGCCTGGGAACCAGCTGGGATGGAGCGAGCACAAAGCCAGCTGGAAGCTCCTGCCTCCTGCGCTGTGCCCTGTGTTCCCCAGGGACACGGGCAGCACCTTCTCCCCGCTGCCCTACACCGGGCAGGCCAGGGGACCCTGCGTGCGGGGGGGCCCCGGGGGTGACGGAGCTCCTGCAGCAACACGTCCCCTTCCTCGGGAAGCCCCATCGCTGCCGGGCGTGCAGGGGAGGAACCTCCATCCTGAGCAATCGCAACCTCGTGCGTGGCAGAAGGGACCTCACACGCGTGGACGGGGTGACAGGGAGGAGCTGGGAGGCTGATTTAACCTGTGCCCCAGCCATGGACATCTGCAGAGCTGCTGAGACGACCAAAACAACGACCTGAGCTCTACGTGACCCCATCCCCACTCAGCCGCTGCTTGCCGGCACCGTTTTGGGAGAAGAAAAGCGGACTGAGGGACTTAAAGGGCCGCTGAAATCAGGGTCAGCTTGTCCAACCCTTACTCATACCGGGTGGCACCTACCCACGCGAGTCTTTTAATCGCAAGCCGTGGGCTCACCCACTCCCGGCATCCAGGAGCATCCCGGGGGATGAGCATCGGCAGGCAAAACTTCCCGTGGGCTCCAAGCCGCGAGCCCACAAACCGGGAGGCGTTGGGCCAGCTGCCAAGGAGCAGCAGCGACGAGGGGGATTTTGCAAAGGTCTCTTTCCCTGGCTGGGAGGGGAGGGACGGGGCAGGGGGCCAGGGCTGGGCATCAAACCGTTAATGGCAGGAGTCGTTCTGGGAAGCTGGGTACCAGAGCAGTGCGATGCTATTTCAAGGAAAATATATAATGCACCTAAAGAAATCGTACAGAAATTGCAAACAAAGCATGCACAGGAGGATATAAAATACCGAGTACAAGGGCACCCACCGATTATAACTTGATTTAAAACCACTTAATTCACTAAATAATAAATGCAGATTTACCAGAGGTGTCAGGACTAAAAGCATGCCTAACAATGCGTTTATTTAATAACTGTTTGCTCTCAATGTCAGGGCACTGTGTCTAGAAAATACGCGCAGCAACCGAAAGGCTGTGATTTTTTTTTTTTCCCTTTCTTTTTCCCAAGGCCTAGTATATCTAGAGGGGGGCGAGGGGGGTGGGGGGGGATCAAGAAAGAGAAGTCAGTAATGATCCTGCCAAGATGAAACCTGGTTTCCTTTTACCCAGGGAAATAGGAAACCCCGACGGGAAGTGGGAAGCAGAACAAATCAACCGAGGACACTAATTCTCTGCTGGTGCGTGAAGATGCAAAGGAAGGAGAAAGAGGTGCCGGTGTAAAAGAAGCCTTCCTGCACAAGCAGCAGCCGAGGGAAAGGGCTCCTCGCTTCGCAGGCGGGAAGATGATTTGTAGTATCGGATCAGACGCCTTTTCGCCCAGGAAAACTGAAGGAGCTGCACGCTCTGCTGATGACTCGTAGCCGCTGTCGGGATGGTGTGAAGTTAAACAAGCGCTTTGTTGGACTGGTTCATCCCCCGCGGTGTGTTGAGGAGTGATTTTTAGTGGTGTGGGGCACCACAGACTTATATTGGCTCTCCGCTGGCAAGATTTGGACTGCCACCCACCCGGATTTGGGGAAAGCAGGAGAACTGGGGGGTGGGCGTTGACCTAGCAGAGTATTTCACCAACACACCCAAACTGAAGGAAAGTCTCAGGGTCTTCGGGGGGTTCAGCTTCACCCGGGGAACTCCCATGCTACCAGCGATGTCTCGGGCTCTGGGGTTTTAGCCATTACACGAGAACGTGGATCGTGCCGCGTATTGCATGATTTTTCAGCTCAGTGCCGCGGGGTGCTGAGCCCAGGTCCTTGCAGAAAGGTACGGACCAGATGCCACCGCTTGCCAACCTGTAGTTTAGCCTGCAGAAAATAAGAAAAGGCCAAGGAGACCTTGTTCAGGAAGACCTGTCTTCTGCAAAGCTTGCTGAGAGGCGTTTGCTGGAGCTTCACACCAACGTGTCTCAGTAAAATCAAAGCAAGCAACTCCCCCCACCATGACCACCACTGCGAGAAGCTCATCTGAGCCATCGTTTTCCCTCTAGTCAGAACTGAGCATCCACGAATATTTTGAAGTCTTTGAACCTGACCAGGAGGTGAACCAAAATGTTTAGCCCTGCTGATGGCCCCACATAGGGATGGGCTCTGCAAAGGCGTGACCTCCCCCAGGAGCCTCCTCCTGGCATCTCCCCCATTGCCTTCTGCTCCATGCCCAGCCCTGCTCAGCGTGGCGTGGAAAATTCCGGCTCATTGCCTTCTACATCCTCCTGTTTTGGTCTTTATATATAAATTCGGTTGCCATCCCCTCTGCCACCATGCTGATGAACGTGAGCTGCTCCTTGCCCAGGTCTTCTTCCCCCAGGTCTAGCCTCGTGGCTCTCTGAGGTTCACACAGGGCAATTTTCCACAGTTCCCCAGGTTCATCGAGCACTTACTTGGCAAGCTGATGTTGGCAAGGGTGTCAGGTTTGCACAAATAGCCCCTTGTTGATATCAGCAGGTGGTGCCCACTTCTGCGGGCAAAGCGTGAAGGACCTGGCAGGGCTACGATGGGACTGGCGAGCCTGAGTCAGTGGGTGACTCTGCTTTGCTCGTCTGAAGGGGGCTCAGCTTTGAAGTAGGCTGTGCCAGGGCAGAAGAAGGTCTGTCAATGAATTCTCCTGTAGCCTTTGAAAAGTCAAAGGCTGGTTTGTTGTTTACCATGTTCCACGTGCTGGGTGTGCGTCTCCAAAGCCATCTTTGCCCCCTGCTTTGGGAAAAACAACACATGCGGAAGCTTTGTTTCCCGTAGCACCTTTCTGCTGAGTGTGGTGTTGACATAAAACCTCAGGGCTGGATGCAACTCTGTCGTGCAAGTGTTGAAGTGGGGGGGACCGGCCCCTCAAGGAGCAGAAGAGCTGTGACTGAGCTGACCTGGTGGGATGCTCGGCTGGGTGACCCTCCGGCTCTGCCCGGCTCTGTCTCCGGTGACGCTGGAAGGACGCAGCACGCCGTGAGAAGTGGAGATGCCTTGCTTTTAACTGCTTAAATCAGGGAAAATGGATCTCTAAAGTCAAACCTCAACGTGGCAGTGCTCCCTGGCCGCACGTGGGTTTCTCCAAGCCCACCCTTTTCCTTCCCACGGAAACGTTGCTCCCGTGGGGCTCCCGGAGTTCGCTCTGCTCCCGGCACGCCCGAGTGCTGCAGGTTTGGCCGAGGGGCACGGGGAGCCCAGCACCGTGCTCCCCCGGGGCGTCTGTCACCCCAGAGAGCTGCCCCTTCTCCGACGAGGACAACCCCTGTCCTCCACGATGGTCCCGGCCCTCTCCAGCCGTAGCGGTGGGGTTCAGGGAGGGGAAAAGAGAAACCCACGTTTCTTGCTGCTCTTAGTGACGCACATCCCTGAAAAGCCGGTTATCTTCCCCAAATCCTGCGCCTGTCAGGGCAGCGACGCACAAAGAGCCCCCAACCCCTTCCAGCGCGGCGGCGAACCCACGGCGGAGGTCTCTGCTGGGCTCCTCTTCCTTATCCCCCCCTCCCCGCCTCCCCCACCACTGTCTCCCAGCCTTATCTTCTGTTGTCTTCTTGTGGAAGAAGAGATAAAAGTAATTCTTATGGATGCTTCTCCAGCGGAGGCTTGCCTCCTTCCCCCCTCGCCTCCCCCAGCATCTCCCTGCTCCGTCCAGATAAAGGGTGAGGACCAAGCACATGTCATTTTCTTTGTGCAAAATCAATATTCAGCAAAGTTTATCTGTCCGACATAGCAGGAAGCGCTAATTTCATCCGCGTCAATTACTTTGATGAACGCTCATACTGTTCAGGGTGCGAGAACAAGATAAAAGNGCCGAAGCTGAGGAGCGAGGGTCTGGGATGCCAGCGGAGATGCCCAGGCAGCACATGCAGCCTGGCTCTACAGGAATGAGCGCAATTTGGGTGAAAAAAGCCACGGTTTGGGTTGGGTGGAGAAGTCAGAGCCCCCCCTGCTCTGGGTACGTGGGCATCCCTTGGCAGCAGGCACATCCCGCGGGGGCTTGCACGTTTGTACGCGGCTTTTTTTGACGTGCAGAGAGGAGGTCTTGCACACGTAGAAGGTTTTCTGACGTGCTGCTTTCCCCCGGTGACGGTCTCAAAGCAGCAAGGCGCCCGTCACGCCCGGCTGGACCCCAGACCCGCGACAGAAATGCCAGGGCAAGTCACAGGGCAGGGCGTGGGATGGAGGGAGGGAGGGAGGGATGGACGGATGGATGGATGGATGGATGGATGGATGGCAGCCCAAATCAAGGCTTGGAGATCCACCTGGAGAGGCTGAAAGCTGTCGCTGAGATTATCCAGGAGAGAAAATGGACTCTGATGCTGCTGGACCTGAGAAATGACCCCAGGGGAATAAGACGAGCCCCTTCTCTCCAAAGTCACCGGCTCCTCTAGCCGCGGCCTCAGCCTCTGTGCATGAAATAGTGCGGAACAATTTTATAGCACTGCTACCGTAGAACTGAATAAGCAGATCTCAGGGCCCAAGTCTTTAATTAACCAGCCAGGCTTGATTTTCCAGCAGGGCTGAACGCACACCCACGCTGTCACGCTGACAGTGTGGCCCAGACCGCGGAGACGTCAGCTCTCCCCATCCTCTGCAAAACCTGCCTGCTCGTCCCTGCCCGTGCCAGCCTGGCTCCGCCAGTCGTGCCCCCAAACCCGGGCTGGCAGGAGGGGTTGAGCCCAGGTTCCCCCCCAGGCTCAGGGCTCAGTCCTTGGAGGACGAGGGGGTTGTTTTTGCTTAGTTTTTCGGAACTCATCCCATCAGTGCTGGGCTTCGTTGGACCTCTGCAGCAAGCCCCCGTCTCCCTCCATCCCAAAGTCAGTGGGAACGGCTCCCGGCTCAGCTCCGCGTGCGCAGCAGCCCTGGCAGGAACGTGTACAAATGGCTCTTTCAAATATCTCTGACGCCGTCCGTCCCAGGCAATTTGTCAGCCTGGTGCTCCTCTCCCGGCCCTTGGGCGTGCTGGGGCGCGGAGCAGCCCAGCCCTGCCGCAGGGGTCCTGGGAGGGATGGGGTTTTTCCGTGTGGATGCCTCAGGTTGTTGTTTTGGGAGACAAAAGCCAGCAGAGCTCTGGGTAAAGTCTCATCCTTGGTGAGAGCTGCCTGATTTTGCCCCGTTTTCTTTCAGGAGGCATCACCCTCCGTGTCAGGCAATCTGGCAGCAAAGCCTCCCCGCGCCGAAGTACCCCACAAACCCGAAGCAAATAAAAGCCAGGGGGAGTGGGGGGGTGGTGGTGCTGGGGGGTGTTCTGCTCCAAAAACATTGAGCTCTACACGAGGCATCCTACAAAAATCCCAAATGCCCGGGGTGGGACGAGGACGGGCGCAGGAGGGACAGGCTGGCCCCGGCTCCCTGTGTGCCGCAGGGGTACAGGCAGATGCTGGCGGTGGGGGCCCCGCGGGAGGCGGCCGAAGCTCACCCCAAGGCCGGGGGGTACCCAAGGGCGCAGGGCCGTGTCCCNTGGCCAGCCCCTGCAGCCGGGTGACCCCTCGGGTGCGTTGCGAGCGGCGGAGGAAAATGTGGCTTAAGCAAAACCGCTGCCTGCACATGTGCAGGGGGCTGGGAACGTGCGCTGGAGCGATTTCCACAGCTCAGCTCGGCAGCGGGAATTTGTTAAGTCACGGCAATTTGCCAGCTCGGGGTGGTGTGATCAAGAGGCTGTCCCCATTTCCTAGCTGGCTGCGCGCGTCCCCGCCATGCCAAGGCTCCCTGAGCATCGCCCTGGCACCTGCAGCGGCAGGATTGGCCCTCGCCCACGCCACGGGGCATCTCCGGCCCTGCTGGGGGTTAAAGCCCATCTGTTGGGTCCTATATGAGGAGCACAAGTGTCCCCCCAGCCCAGGTGTCGGTGCGGCTGTGGTGTGTCCCCCCCCTCCTCCAGCTTGCACCCCGTGCCCAGATGAGCCCATCTCTGCTGGAGACCCAACCCGGGGAGGATGCTCTGCGCGGGGGTGCCCCCAAAGGAGGCTTTTGGGGAGCAAGCGGAACCGGGTGGCATCTCAGAAGCAAGGGGAGGGTCCCTGGGCTGGCAAGGGACGGGGCAGCCCTGGCTCACCCCTCTGCTCGGGGCGGGGGGTGCGGGGGGTGCCTCTCTCTCCACTGGCTACAGGGGGAGCCAAGACATCGAGCTAAGCCGGGATGCACATTTTATCCCTGGATGAAGGTAGGCGAGGCATATGGTGACGATGTGCTCCCACGGGGACCTGCTGATGGGTTTGGGGACAGCTAGGGCAAAGCTGCCAAATCCACGAGATTTTTTTTTTTTTTTTTTTTTCCGGGTGAAGCTGGAAGTGCAGCATCTCAGCGCCCCGGGGGACGCTCCATCTCCATTTCTTCACCCTTGCTGGAGCAGGTAACCCGGCCAAGCGTTCTCTCGGCCAGTCCTGGCCCACCTTTTGCCCTCACATCTTGCAGCGTGGCGTTCCCCACCGCGGCACAAGGATGTCCCCACCCCTGACTCTCTCTGCGAGGGGGTATTCAGCAGGGGAGCAGGATCCCCGCTGGCAGTGAGGGGTCCCAAAGTCCCCGGTGGGGTGGCCAGAGGAAATATAACCCAGATACGGGGCAGGGTCCTGACGTCCCGTCCCCCAGACCCCCCCCTCCTCCTCCAGCCCGACCCAACGGTTCTCCTTGAAGTCAAGACCGAGCGTCTGCATGCTTTGTGCAGCAAAAAGGGACCCAAAGGAGACGAACTGAACTAAGGACGAGTTGCGCAGATGACAAAGTCCTTACAACCGACACAAGTCCTGCAGGACGCTGTCCTCGCCAAAAAGCAAACCAACCAATGACCAGAAGCAAACACAAAAGCCGCAGCCTTAAAATGTGCCGGGTGAAGAACGATTTGATTTTTGAGATAATTCCGAATCGTGTAATTATTTGCTTGTTGGTGGGGTTTTTTTTGTCTTTCTTAAATCAGACGTTGTTAATGGCACTTCAACGGTCTTACCACAAGTGCCAAATCAAAAAAGTCTAATTAGTAATACTTTGTTTGGGAAGAAGAATGCTTTTCCAGTATTATTTGAAACAAGCAGACTCGAGCTGTGTGTGTAAGTGTGTGCAAGAGGGAGAGACCAGCCTGCCAGCTGAATTACGCAACTAAATATTTCAGGGTGGATATCAGGGCACGAGGCTCCAATTTAAGTGCCTGCGTGAAGTCGGGCTTAGCTTTAATCGGGGCTGTCCGGGAGCCGCCTGATTTGTCCCCAAAAAATCTTTGTCACCTCAACGGGGCTCGGAGGGATGAGGCTGGGCTGGCTCAGGATGAAGCCCCGCTGAGGAGGGAGGCATCGGGGCAGGATACGTCCCCCAGCTCCGAGCCTGCCCCATCCCCCCCCGGCTCCCCGCTCCCTCCTCGCTCTCTCCCGGAGAACACAAAGCTGAGACTTGGATTATCTTCATTTCCATATGGAGAGCGATGTAAGCCCGTTCAATGCATGGCCGGGCATTTTGTTCACAACTTTACAGCAAGCGGGAGCAAAACCCACTGGGGAAATCAACTATTCAGCTCCTCTCACCTTGTGTGCACACGCACGGAGCAGGCGGTGCGGGAGCCTGGTTAAAATAGAGCTGCCTCCCTGGGCTGGCTCTGACCACCCTGGATCTCCTGGTGCTTTTTTTGGCTTGAACTCCATCCACCCTGGGGAAGCCACCCGGGGCCCGCTGGGGGACAGATGTCAGCGCCGGGGCCAGCGTTTCCCGGCGAGGGGTGGCATCGCCCCGGGATGCCGCTGCCCTCCGTACCCCTCGGCTGCATCCCAGCCCAGGGCAGACCCAGGCCCCTGCCACCCCCACCACCCCCCCCTTTCCACGGCCGGGCAGCCCTGAGCTGCTCCCCACCAGTATCCCCAGCGATGTCCCTGCCATGTCCCCGCTCCTCCTGACCTGCAGCCCCCTCTGCCGTTCACCGCTCCCGCCTCGCCCCAGCCGCATCCCGCAGGATGCATCCCGTGGGGAGCACGTACCCCCGCCCTGCACAGCACCCCTCCAGCAGCCATGGGTGTCCCTGGGGCCCCTGTCCCCTCCGTCCCTGCTCTGTCCCTGCTTTTTCTCGGGGGACGGAGGCATGTCCTGGAGCCCCGGTGCTCCCTCCCTGCGGCCAGCATCCCTCGTGCAGAGCGGGCAGCATCACTGAGCTGCTCCTTTCCTGGGCCCACGGCGTGCGGAGGGGAATCGAAAGAGCCAAACTCCAAAGAACTCGACCCAAACCGCCGCTGCCCTCTCCCTCTCGCCCTCTTTGCAGGACCAGCTGGGGTGGGGGGCAGCCCCTGCCCCGCTGTGGGGATACTGGGGGCACAAACGGGGCTCTGTGGGGAGGCTGTGCCCCCCCCTTCCCCCTTACCCGCACGTCTCCGGGGCAGACCCCAGCCCATGTCCCTGGTCCCCGGCACGAAGCCCCTGAGCGGCTCGGCCACGGAAGAGCTTGGGGTGCCCAGCCCCGGCCCTGAGGACACCGGGAGGGGCGTTTGCGGGCTGGGTGAGGAGCCTTGGCCGCCTTCTGCCACAAAATTATATATATCAGGCACTAAGGCCTCGTTAACGGCTCAGCTAATCGCGTCTGCTCTGGGGTGCAGGCAAAGACCCCCGTCGCAGTGTGCCGGGCAGCACAGGGCCATGGCCGGGACCTCTCCCGCCGCCCTGGGAACCGCGCTTCCCTCCTGCGTTTCCAATTGCTGTCTTAGCCACCGAGTTTCGCCCCAAACCAGAGCCCGACCACCTTCCCGGCCGACTGCCGAGCCTGGTTTGGGAGCGGGTGAGGCCAGCCGCGGGTGCGTCACCCCTGCCAGCTCCGTTTGCCGCGGAGGCGATGTGCTCAGAGGCCAGATGCTGCTGCAGGGCTGGTGGGTGCTGGCAGCCGCTGCGGTGTGGCAGCTCCATACTACCCACACAGAGAAGCAGCGGTCCCGTCCCCCCCCAAAAGCTGGGACCCCCCCCACCCACCGCAGCCACCTTTGCAGGGAGGAGAACCCTGGGCCACCCCAGCACCAGGCTCAGCCGCAGCCGTGCCCATTCGCTGGTGCGAGGGGCTTCTCCCCCCACCCCCACCCCCCATCCTCATCCTC
>VXBL01009328.1:92040-102962 GCA_013400195.1 Aramus guarauna
CCCCGCCCCAAGGCTTCCTCCAGACTGATGCTCCAAAGCTGAGCAAGGCACTTGTTCATTAAAATACGGCTCCGATCCAGTGGGGAACAGCTCTGCCCCTTGGGTCGTCAGGGAAGCAAGCAGGGATCCTGCCCAGGGAGCTTCTGGCTTCCAACCCCCATTTCCTTAGCAGAGGCAGAGCTGAGAAAGGGGGAAGGCTCCAGCTGAGCAGGTTTCCTGTGCTCCTGGTCCGACCCCCCCGAACCCCCCACCCAGCTACGCTGGCTCCGGAGCTGTACGCAGGCGCAGGACCAGCGGGTTTTGCTGCTGGCAAAGCTCCCAGCTTGCTCGTGNCCTCCTGCTCTGGGCGGAGGCGCTGGCCCTGCAAAGCCAGGCTCAGTATCCCTGCTTCGCCTAAGTCAGACCACCCCCACACCTCCCGGGCTGGACATCAAAGTCCATTCCCGATCCCTGCCCATCTCCACCCCGGCGGCACAAGGAGCAGCCAGCCTGCCAGGCGCAGGATGACACAGCGGGTGGGAAGGACCTTAAGGACCATCTAGTTCCCACCCCGTGGCAAACCCAATCAATCCAGCGCTAATTTAAAAAGCAACACATTCATCAAGCCTCTCTCCTCAAGCCGACAGCTTCGGCATGCTCAGACCAGCCCACCGAAGGCAGCGAAGCCCCAGCAAGCGACGGGCAGGGGATGGGCTCCGGCACGCCACGGCATCGACTTTTCTGCTGACCGCTTCCACCGTCGGGCGCGAGAGCTGCGGCAGCTCTAGCCCAGCGAGCGCTGGGTGATGCGGGTGCACAGAGCTGCGGGACGCCTTGGCCACGCGGCGGGCGCAGACCTGCCGAGGACAAGCCCGTTCCTGTAACGGGTTTGCGCTGTTGATGTGTGCCAATTAAAGGGGTCCCACTGCCAGCACCGCAGCTGGGGCCAGAGCTGCACCCCCCACCCCCCCCAGCATCTCCTGCCCTCCTGCCTCCCAGCACCACCCTCCTGTAAAGCCACACCAGCTTCTCCCCCCAAGCAGGGGGGTGCACAAATCCCAGAGGATGGGCTGGAGGAAGANCGCTCTGCCCCGATGAGAGCTGTGCCGCACCTCACGTTTAAGGAGTACCTCGACACCACTCTGACTCTAATATTTAGGAAATAAGCCGGCAAACCCAGCTACCCACTGCAATGCCACGGACTTTGCCGGAGACACCCCAAATGTTCATCAGTGGGTTTATAATCACGGTGAGCCCCACCAAAACCACCCAGAGGCATCAAGGAGCATCTGCCAGCCGCCAAGCCAAGCCCTGCGCATCCCTCGCCCCAGCTACCGCCACCAAGAAACCTGCAGATCCAAGACCTGATGCACTCCGCAACATTTCTCTTCCCACCCAGTTCACCCTGCAGACAGTCAGAGACTCCATCCGAGGTGGAAGACCACCAGAAGATGGAGAGCCTGCAGAGCTCAGAGCTTGCGTGCAAGACCCAGCGTTCCCATCCATCAAATTCTTCGCCCAAACCGATTGGCAACTGTACTTTGATTTACAGGGTGATCACAAGTAAGAACCAAAACTTGGGGTTAGAATATTCATGACCAAGCCGCACGCTTAGAGCGGTCAGGAAAGGTTCGTTGAATACATTCAAATAATTAATACATATGAGAACATTGCAATTCCCTCTTTGCTGGTCCACAAACAGAAAGAAGCTAAATTCATTAGATTAATATTTGTTGAGACTTATTAGTTTAGCTCTAATTTCATGATCAGATGGCATTTTCAGGAAGTTGAAAAGCAAGCTCTAAAGATTCATTGAACCTAAACCATGGCATTAAAGAGTGAGCAATTTAAAAATTCTCCAAGAAAGCCCGTGCCCAGTTGCTGGTTTGCTTTTCACACCGTTCTCCCACCAACTGGGAAATCAGCCACTTCTCTCCCTTTCCCAACCCCAGGCCAGGGCTCAGGCGTGTCAATATTAAAGCAAATAAACGGCTCCTCCAGCTGACTCAGCGGACGGATGCTCGGTGGAGGGAGTCAATACTGGATCCCTCCCTGAGGTGAGCTGGAGAAGCACCTCGGCCAGGCTCAAGGTGATGGAGCTCCCCGGCTCGGCTGAAAGCACACGTCTGACACAGCTCCCTCCACAACACTTCAACTAACAACGGCCATTCCAGAAGTCCCCACCCAACGCAACCAAGCCATCTCCTGGGGGTAGGTAACGAGAGCAGGGCAGCGCAGGAGCCTTCTCCAAGGAGTCAGCCTTCCTAAAATGGGGTTGCCTCCTGGCTTTGATGGTGGCCATCTCTGTGCACCGCTCATGAGAGGGTCCAGATGCTTTTAAGTCATCTTCTAACTGAAATGGATGAGCAAGACCAGACTGACCTGAGTGGTGTCCTCAGCCACCAAGTACCAGAGTGAACCACAACCCCTTTGCACCAGGAGACAGCAGCGAAGCAAAGACCTTGCACCCGAGTTGAGACTTCCCTGCACTGCATCATCTCCACTGCCTGGTGACCTCATTCAATAGACCCAGTAACTGCAGCTTCAGCATGACAGGAACATAAACCACGGCTGCCGACCCCACCTCAATCTCAGCTGCTCCATGCGTGAAATCTTCCAAGCCCCTGGACCCAGGCAAAATATTTCATCACAAGGAAGACTTTGTACAGTGAAGAGGACTTTGCTGCACGCGTCGAGGAGCTGGAAAGAGCAAGAAATGCCCAGTGTACAGTTGTTCAGCATGATCCCCGCCCCAAACGGCTCCTCCAAACAGGGCTGGATGCTGGAGAGCCGACCTGGGCCATGGTCTGCAGGTGGTGGGCAGATCATGGACCCCGTCCTGAAGGCAACCTGGGACCATCTCTCCTGCGAAGGGCACTCCACTTGGAGGTAATAACATGCTTCATTCCCTGCTCCTCAAGGAAACTTTTAGGGAGACAGAATTGATTCTGAAGTGTTATTATCTTAATTAGAGTGCACATTTGCCACCACTGAAAAAGCTGAGGGCCGGGTACCCAGCTGGTGGAAGCCACAGGAGGATCTCGGTGCCTTCCCACCAGCTGGTAAAACCCCAAAACCCAGGCGATGCCGGCGATGCTGAGATGCCAGCTACCTTCCCAGGGCTCGGCTGCGGCATCCCCCTCCCCTGCCGTGTTTGCTTTGGCCTCAAGCTCCCTCTTCTCCTGGCCAGAAAGGTCAGCACCCCCCTGGCGAAGGGGGGGGGGGGGGGGGGGGGCAGGAGCAATCACCCCCCCACACCCCAGGGCGACCCATCGCCCCCGTCCCCGCGCTGCTCGGGGCCGACGCGCGCCCAGCCAGCTGCTGGGTGGCTGACCTCGGCGGGTCCCCGCGCTGACAAAAGGCCTATCTTCTCTCCGCCTAAATGATTTAAATTCTAATCAAACATCATTTATAGCACATCTCGGAGCCGTCTCCCGGGAGCTGGTCCCACGTGAGCCGTTGCCAGGGCAACCGGGGGGTCTCATTTCAGAAATGTCAGATTGCATTATTGTCTTCACACTTCTCTGATAACCCAGTGTCTCTCCCTCTCCCTCCACCCCCCCCTCCACACCAGCCCTGTCCGTCCCCCCCCATCCCATCCCTCACTGCAGGAAACCGCCGGCTCCGTCTCATTCCTCGTCCTGCCACCACCACCCTCCCAGCGCGGGTCCCCTCTGGGATCTGCTGCCTGGGCCGGTGTCCTGTTGCTTTGGATGGGGAGGAAGAGGAGGGCTTGGATCATGCTGACCACACTGGGGTGGAGGGGGGGGGTTGTCCCTCCGTGCCCCCTGCCATGGTACTCAGTAGTATCGGCACGCCAGGGTGCCGTGGGGCTGGACAGGGCTACTTGCTGTCTCCCAAAAAGTACGAGAAGAAGGGTGGACAGAGTTCAGAGCCAGCTTTTGTGTCTGCCCAGGTGAGCCCCACTCTCCTGTAGCCTCCACAGGAGACCTTCCCCCCTTCAAGGGCATCTCCCAGCATATCTAAAGCAGGTTGTCCTGCAGGATCCTGCACAAGATGACACCACAGGTTCTTCTGCCAGGGCTTCACAACCTGCCCCATGGCAGGGGTGAGCACTGGGACCCTCCTATGGGCACCTTCCAGAGCATGGCTGCTCCTCTGATCCATGGTGTTCCCCTTTGAGCTGCCACCATCGAGGTGAGCCTCTCCAAGCCATCACCCTGTGCTGCAAGAGCTGCCCATGGGTCTATTGGAGGAAAACAAGCAGCACATGGAGGAAGAACACCTTTGCACAAAGGAACTTCTGCCCTAAGACACCTTCCAGCTTCCCCCCCAGTTATGCTGGCCCGTGAGTGGAGCTCCTGAGCCAGCTCCAGCTCCACAGCTATGTGATGAGCCTGGCCAAGTTCTCCCAACCAGCCCTGCTTCCAGCAAAGCTACGGAGCCCAGGTCAACTCTTACCTCACTACTGCCTTGTCAAATGACATACAAGAGCCATTTGACAATGATCTACAAACTACCCAAGCAAGGCAGCACCCCCTGCCCCTTGCACAGTACCAAGTGGGAACACATTGGAGCAGTGAGACATCATCAAATCATCAGACAAGCTTCACTAAAGCCACAACTATGTCAAGCCAAGCACACGTCTGACACAGCCAGGGAAAACAGCCACCAGCAGACAAGGACATCAGCCACCAGAAAGACCACCGACACCTCACACAGCATGAGCTAGATTATAGCCACCACCTATGCACAGAGCCTTCAGCACCATCTCTCCCTAACCCAGTACCTTCTCCTCAATGTGCTGGTCACGCCACTTGCTCTTGTTGCTGTATCACAGCCAGGACCTTCTGCTTCGCCTCAGAGCACCAACAACCCAACTCAACCTCAGGAGTCACATCTTATCCCTTTCCCCTTGGGCAGAGCCTCTATAAGCTTCAGGTGCACCTCATTCCCACATCTTCTGAAGGTGTTGCCAACTCATTGCAGCCAGCTGTGCTGCTTTGGGCCTCCTCCAAGCTGTGTCTACCAGTAAGGTCCACCTCCACCCACCCAGAGGTCCTTGCCTCCAGCTCCCAAAGGCCAGGCTGGTCCATTGACACCATGGTTGGCTGATGAACCTTCAGTGAGGTCTTGCACAGCTCTGAGCTGTCGAAACCCAGCTGAGCCAGGTCCAGCACAGCCGTGGTTGTCACATGTCGGCAAGGATTGCTCGCTGAGCTGCTGGGAATGGTATTCTGGGGGAAAACAGCCCTGTTTCCACTGCCCTGGGAAGGGTTTGGCTGGGAGCCAGAGATGGTCCCGTGATTCTGAGGCAAAACTGGGGTGTTTTTATGATTATTCTGCACTGAGGGGGATAAGCTGTGCCTGGCAGTTGGGTTTCAGGCTGTTTCCTACAGGAGCCGATGTGATGGCACGGGCTGTGCCTGCCTGTCCCTCACACTGTCCCAACAGTCCCAATTCCCCTATTTTTAACCCCGTTTCCCTGCATCCCACCGGAAGGCATTGGGAGGTTGGCCCCAAAGAGCTGGGCTAGTGGCGGTGCCGTCCCTGTGGTCCCTGGGTACCAGCAGGAGCCCACGTGAGCCGTCCTGCATCCATCCATCCATCCATCCATCCATCCATCCATCCATCCATCTGCTGGGCGTCTCGGCTGCCTGATAAACCCCTAATGAACCTCCCAACACTGCCTCTTCCCAAAGAATAAACCAGCCCTGGCCCAGGCGGTTAATATTTAACTGAATAAGGGCCATAAATATGGAAAATGGGACTTTTAATTAAATAAGCAGCTTTTAAAAGGGCCCTTGGGCCAAAGAGGCTTTTGTTTAAATATGATTGATTTGACATGTCCTTTCCCTCCCGCCTTCTCTCGCTCTCTCCCTCTCCTGCTCGGTGCAGGGACGGGAGCAGGCTGGTGCATCGCGGTCCTGCTGCGGGACCCGCCGCCCTGCCTGCCCCCAGCCAAGCTGCCCGCTCCCCTGCCCGCTCCCCAAAAACCTGTCTGTGGCATCAAGCACGCGCGTTTGGGAGCACCCGGGGGGTTGCCCAGCCAGGGACAGCCCTCCAACTCGTTGCAGCTCATCTGATTTTTAAGATCTAAATTGGAGCAGGTTTCCCCCTGCTGCCAAGCCGCCCTGTGCCCCCCCCCCAGTTGGTGATACCCTGCCTTGCACCCCTGCACCCCGACAGGATCTGGCCTCCCCCATCCACACTACTATGGGGTTTTCCCTACTTCGGGCACGGCAGAGGTGGTGGAGGGGAAACTGAGGCAGAGAGCATGGACTGACGTGCCGGGTGAGCAGCAGAGCCAGGGGAAGGGACTTGGCCCAGTGCTTCGGGGCTGGATTCACCCCCCAGACTTCAGCGTGCGCGCACACACACACACACACACACACACACTTCGGCTGCAAACGTGTAGTAAAAACAGGTCTTAATAGCTTTGCTATTCTTTGACATTTGGGTTTTACTCGCTGTAGCAAGCGGCACTAATTACTTCTCAGTTACCCAGGCGTCGCAGAGCGACCGGAGCAGGGGGTTTATGGAGTGCCACGGGCTGCCGGTGGGCACCGGGATGTTTCCAGGTCTGGGAAGACCCTGGGGGGGTGTCGGGGTGCAGGTGGCCCAGACCGGACCGGCAGCGTCACCCCACGCAGCAGGCAGCTGCCCTGAGCTGAACCCACCGGCAGTGACCTGCTGCGTCCCCCCCGACCGCCGGGAGCATCTCCAGACCACCAGACTCAGCTCTGGAAGAAACAGGAGTGGGGTGAAGTAACGGGAGGCTGAAGGTCAGAAATTATTGGGAAAAGATGGGAAGACTGGGAGAAGGACCAAGCAGGATCGTCGCTACGTCACGGTACAAACCAGAGCTGCGCCCACATCTGCAGGACAGGATGCAGCGTCCGTCCCCGGCTTGAACGGGGCACAGAGAAGCTGGAAAAGGCACGGAGAGCAAAAAAAGGACATCCCCAAAACTGAGTGGCCTTGGGCTGAGGGACAGTAACAGAGCGGGAGGCAGCCCCGGCTGGTGGCTGGTCCCAACCCGGGCAATCGCCGCAGCGAGGGTCGCTCTCAGCGGGTTCCTTCTGCGTATTTTCCAGCCGTGGTTCTCCCCCCATCCGTCCCCCGTCGACGCCACAGGCCTCGGGCTCCCTCCGCTCAGTGCAGCCATGGCAGGTTTCAGCCGAGAGAGCACACAGTTAATTATCTCCACAAACAACTCGGGGGAAGCAAAGTATTCCTTGGACTTGTTGCTCCGATGGGATTTCATGAGTGAAGATGCAGAGATGGGGGGGGGAAGAGAGCAGTAACTTGGAGAAGAGCAGGTTAGGCTTCACATCACCTCTTCGGGGTGTCCTCAGGCATGAAAGTGCCTTTCCACAAGGTGCCCAGAAGGACGGTGTCCTCAGTCTGGAGTCAGACCGTGCTGCTGGTGGGACCTTCTCCCCCAGAAATGGCAGTGAGAACCCCTCAGGCCAGGTGGATCCGGTGAGATCCCCAACCCTGGAGGCAACCACAGCTTCTCCACGGCTCTAAGCATCCCCAGTGGTGACACAACTCATGGATGGTGCCCGGGGCCAATCCTGCTCAATGCCGGGGTCACCAGCGGTCTTTGGGAGCAGACGGGACTAGTGTCCGTCGGCGGTGGCACAGAGAGAGCTGCTCGCACCGCAGGTCCCTTCCAGGCACCCTGGTGTGACCCTGGTCCTCTGCGACAGACGAAACCCAGCGCGAAAGGACGGGCTCCTGGTTTGTTTGCTCGGAGATAAATTGAACCCTGCGTCTTAACCTCCAGCTTTCGGCAGGTCGCGCTTCCCCGTGGCACCTAGTCGGGGTTCCCTGTCCCAGACGTCACCCCCCAGCCAACATCCCTCCTGGAGGACACCTTTCTCCTGAGCTGCCTTCCATCTACAGTGACGTACCCTAATTCTTCATGCCTGTCGCTAAACATCTTGTGTTTTGCCTTTAAAGCATGCAAGGCACTGCCTCGAGCAGTCAGCGACGAGCAGACACGCTTCACCCCTCCCGTGGCACCAGCCCACCACAGCTCCTCCTCCGAAGCACCCTCAGCCCCCTCCAGCTCTGGGTGCCCTCGCCAAGACGCTGCAGACTCCTCATTTTTCTCCCTCCGAAATCCAGGCACATCTCAGCCCCGTCGCGCAGCTTTCGAACAGCGCAACATCAGTAAATTCTGGTGTCCCCTTGATTCTTGGTGCCTAAAATCACCTTCTCCCAGCCCTTCCCCTCCGGGTGCCAGCGCTGGGAGGACAAGGGACATTTCTGGAAGGGGCAGCTCGGGAGATGGAGCCGGGAGACAGACCCCCTTCCTGGGCAGGGGTTTCCTGGGCTCTGCCCCTCTCCCGCTAGAGCCAGCTGAGGATTTTAAGGTTTTCCTTTTAATGCCTGAACAACCTGTTTGAAAAGCAGAGCCCACCGCTTTCCCAGCTGGCTCCCAGTTAGAGGAGGTGGGAAAAATCTATGGCCCACGTTTGGGTCGGGCAGGGGTGTCCTGGATGTCCCCGAGGCACCAAGTCCGTCACACACGGTCCCCCGCTGCAGCTGCTGCTCGGCGCTCGGTCCTCGGCAGCACGAGGGCACCCATCGCTCCTCCGAGTCCTGCTGACCTCCGTGGATGCTGCGGATGCCGACGCCGAGGGCTCCGAAGAAATCTTACCCCAAACCGCAGCCGAAACCCCAGGCCAGACCAACCAAAGTGCTCAGCCCCGACAGAATCAGCAGCATTTTCGTGGATTCGGGCTCATATTAAGCTCACGTGAGAAAAACAATCGGGACGCGCAACCCGGAGAGACGCGTCACCCCGGGAGGTCTGATGCCACAAGCAGATCTGAACGTGGGGCTGCTCCCGGGGACACGAGGCAAAATGCAGAGCTCGCCGTGGCAGTGCAGAGATAGAGATTTTTTTTTTTTCTTTTTTTAAAGGTGTTCAGTTCTAAAAAAGAAAAAAAAAAGGAAAAAAAAAAAAAAAAAAAGCCCTGTGTTTGCAGCCAACACGTGTAATCTGTTGCAGCCCTTGTCAGACAAAACAGTTTTGCCGTAAGACAGCGATTCCCAGAGGGGAAAGGGGCGAAGTGAAAATACTTTATCAGCTGCGTACATATGTAAAGCGGTACCCTGGTTGAAAAGCAAAGCCTCTTTCCCTTTGAAAGGCGGGAAGGGAGAGACGGGAGGCGATTGCCTGAGAGCAGGGACAGAAATGACACAGGCACAAAGCTGAACGCAGCAAACCCCAGGCCTCCCTCCTAAAATATGCTTATCTCCCTATCAGACCAAAATAACTACCTCGCTGTGGCGAATCCGTATGAAACAAACTAATCCAAAAACCCCGAGATGTGACTCAGTTTGGAAAACTCTTAAAATATACGCGTGGTGTTTTAATGTACAGAAATTATCACTTAATTCAGACATTAAGAGCAGGTTCTGCCGGAGTGCCCGGGGTCACCAGGGGAAGTGTCCGTCTCCCCAGGTGTCTGTGCCACCAGGCTGGGCGGTTTCTGAGATGAGGGAAATCGCATCCCTGCCTGGATTTAAGAAGCGATTCTCGGGCAGGAGCCGCTGGCAGACAGGGGCTCTTCCTCCCGCTCCGAATTCAAGGTCTGGTTAAAAGGCTGGGAATACCAAAACCTGGACGCGTGGCATAAATCAAGCCCTCGGGTTCACAGGACGAGCGGATTCCGCTGGCAACAAGTGTGCTGGCTTCCGAGTCTCCAGCGGAGGCTTCTCCTTCTCCATTCATCAGCAAGAGACCTGAGAAGATGGAAAAAAAAAAAAAGAAAAAAATAAAAAATTAATGCCTTTTAGCAGCTCCCTGCTACCGCCGGTGAGACAGCGAGGGGGACTCGAGCACGCTGCTGCCGGGCTGGGGGGGGGGGCACGAAGTGCCGGGCTCCATCCCGGGCACAGCCGGCTCCTCCAGCGGGATGGAGAGCCCAGGGAGGGGAAGAGATGCCGGGGGGGCTTCCCGTTGAATACGGATGCACACGGGCTGGAGGGAGGTAAGAAATGGGATGGGGGGAGGAAGCGGAGGAGAGAAAGGCGAGAAAGAGGAGAAGAAAGGGAAGGAGAAGCAGTGGGGGGAGAGGGAAGGAGCACGCGCGTGTGCCCATCTGGGCGATGCATCACATTGAAATTGTCCCGCATTAAAAATTCACCAGCCAGTGAATTTTCAAGGGATTTGTAGTAATTAGATGACAAAATGCTGGCAAATCTCAGGCTTGCCAAAGATGTTACTCAGGGGTCAAAGACTCGACACTTTTGGCTGGGTAATTTGTAAGTGTCAATCACACTCAGCCATCAGAGAGAAAGGAGAGATCTAACGGCTGAATCCTAACGAAGTCCGAGGCTCCTGCCTGCCGTCACCCCCCTCCCGCAGCCGCACTCGCCGCCGGGCGCCCGGGGCTCCAGGCAGACCAGCTGAAACACAGAGTGGGGTGGGGTTGGGTTTTGGTTTTAAATGTAAAAGAACTTCCCCAGATTTCATTTTTTTCAGCCCCCAGTTTCTGGCGGGAGGAGCACCCGCCCTGGTTTGCACCTATTCGGGGGCGAAGTGCCCGTCCGGTTTGTCCTGCGGCGGGGGGGAGGATGGTGAGCCCGCCGCAGATCTGCAGCTGCCGAGAGACGGGTGGTTTTCACCGCTTCTGCTGACATGTGCTTAAAAGTGCTCCTGGGACAGTCCGTCCTCCTGTTTCCCAGGGTTTTCTTACCCCAGGCTGACACGCTGGGCTGTGTTCGGCTGAAAATGAAATTAAAAAGGCTCCTGCCTGCGATCTGCCTGTTTCTGCCTCCCCATCAGGCGTTACGGAGCCTTCAGAGCCACCAGCACCGCCGCACGGGTTGTCTCCGCCTGCCTCGGCTCTCTCCAAATAACCTGGGTTAATTCAGACACGGGTGGGACGGTCCCAGCCCCGGGGGGTGCCGGGGGCAGCCGGGGGGGTCAGCCGTGCCAGCGGAGCGGCTGGAAGGGGGTC
>VXBL01009328.1:113350-171160 GCA_013400195.1 Aramus guarauna
GTTTGGGGGTCTGTGGCCAAGGGAGAAGCAACCCGGGAAAGGGAAAGGCGATGGGGACATGGACGGGGAAGACTCTTCCCACCCCGCCGGGGAGGACACAAGGATCGGGTCCGAGCGGAGCATGCCTTCACCTGCAAACCCTCCGCTGCCAGCAAACAACTGCAAATACACAGGGGCGAGCTGCAGTGGGGCTTTACACCCACCCACAGCCCTCTGCTGAGGCCGGGGCCCTCGCTGGAAACGCTCTCGCAACCGAAATACAAGCCAGACCCCCTCCTCACACATCTCTCATTCGCCCACCCCATGGTCTCCGCATCCCTTCTTTTTACCCCACCCTTCCGATAAAAAAAAACCAACCCGCAAGTCATTCCTTCCCCTTCCCGCCTCTCGTGCAAAATTCCCCATCTGTCAATTTAATTCTTTGATCGATGGGAAAGAGCAGGAAAAAACGGCCCGGCACAGCTGGCTTCCCAAGTTAGCCCTGGCAGGATACCGCCAGCCCCGCTGGTGACGGCTGAGCGCAATGTTTGTGAAGCGCAGAGAACACAAGTCAATAGTAATTTAGCTGGATTGGGAGCAAGTACCTTCCCTGCACGGACTGCGAGCTCCCGGGAGAGAGGGAGCGCGCGCACGCTGAGGGTATCGCCTCCTCGCTCGCAAATCTTCCCCCAGCGAGGCTTGCCGGCGTGGAGCCCCCGTGCCGGGCAGGCGAGGGAAGAGAAGGNCGATGGGGACATGAATGGGGAAGACTCTTCCCACCCTGCTGGGGGGGGCACAAGGATCGGGTCCGAGCGGANCTGTGGCCAAGGGAGAAGCAACCCGGGAAAGGGAAAGGCGATGGGGACATGGACGGGGAAGACTCTTCCCACCCCGCCGGGGAGGACACAAGGATCGGGTCCGAGCGGAGCATGCCTTCACCTGCAAACCCTCCGCTGCCAGCAAACAACTGCAAATACACAGGGGCGAGCTGCAGTGGGGCTTTACACCCACCCACAGCCCTCTGCTGAGGCCGGGGCCCTCGCTGGAAACGCTCTCGCAACCGAAATACAAGCCAGACCCCCTCCTCACACATCTCTCATTCGCCCACCCCACGGTCTCCGCATCCCTTCTTTTTACCCCACCCTTCCGATAAAAAAAAACCAACCCGCAAGTCATTCCTTCCCCTTCCCGCCTCTCGTGCAAAATTCCCCATCTGTCAATTTAATTCTTTGATCGATGGGAAAGAGCAGGAAAAAACGGCCCGGCACAGCTGGCTTCCCAAGTTAGCCCTGGCAGGATACCGCCAGCCCCGCTGGTGACGGCTGAGCGCAATGTTTGTGAAGCGCAGAGAACACAAGTCAATAGTAATTTAGCTGGATTGGGAGCAAGTACCTTCCCTGCACGGACTGCGAGCTCCCGGGAGAGAGGGAGCGCGCGCACGCTGAGGGTATCGCCTCCTCGCTCGCAAATCTTCCCCCAGCGAGGCTTGCCGGCGTGGAGCCCCCGTGCCGGGCAGGCGAGGGAAGAGAAGGGGGATGGAGGTGTTCACAGCCCTTTTGTGGGCTGCGGTTAGGTGATCGCCGGGACGCAGGAGATGCGCAGGTCTGCACCGGGGCTCTGGATGAGATCTCAGACCGCTCCATCCTGCGCAGGGCACGGATGCAGATCTGCCCCTCGCCCCAGGGCCGGCAAATCCAGCTGCAGGGCATTCGGATCCCTTCATCTCTCTTTCGATGGAGCCAAAGTATTCTCCCTGCTGGTTTTGAAGACGTCCACGATCCCTGTTTTCCAAAGGGAAGATCCCCCTCCCCAAACGAGGGCCAAGGTGCTGCCGACGGCAGGATTTGTGCAGCCCTCGCTGCCGTGACGCAGTGTTTGCCATGACATAGTGTTTGCCATGACCCTGCTCCACGTCGTGGGTTGGATCAGAGCCCCCAAGGCCAACCATTGGCCAACCGTTGGCCAACCTCTCTGCGGCTTCTCCTTACCGAGATAAGTAACTAGATAAGGGCTCTCCAGCCACCTTACAGCAGCAGGTCCCACAGATTAATAATGCATGGTGGGGTGCAAGTAAAACTCAAAGAAACTGGATTTTTTTTTTCCTAATACGAGACCATCCTGCCCCAGGACGAAGAGAAGGTACACCCAGAACTGGGCAAAAAGACTTAAACCTCTTACAGACTGCTCAGGGGCAGGAGAGCAAGCACAGGGCGCAGCGCTGCAGTCCCAGCCGTCGGGGCTGGGCTGTGGTTTCACTCCTGACAGCATTACTGAAACCATCTCTGGTAGCCGGTGACCACTGCTGGGGTCTTCACTTTCTCCTGGAACATTACAAAGACTCAGAACAAGCCATAAAGAATGACCTGAAAACTACACAAAATGGGAAGGAAGCCTATTCCATTTTATTGCATCTATTAGACCTATTGAAAAGATGGCTCAGAAGTGGCTTGATTGCCATGACAAACGTCTGCACGGAGAAAAGATTTAGGAGCCCAGACCTCTCTTTAACCTAACAAATAACAGCAGAGTGAGACCTGGGAACTGGAAGCCAAAGCTCTATAAACGGTGTCTAGAAATAAGGTGCCTAATTGTAGCAGGGAGAAGTCAGTGTCAGGACGCATCTC
This sequence comes from Aramus guarauna, assembly GCA_013400195.1. Lineage (NCBI taxonomy): Eukaryota > Metazoa > Chordata > Aves > Gruiformes > Aramidae > Aramus > Aramus guarauna. The sequence goes on from VXBL01009328.1 coordinate 115,954, forward strand.
TCGCAGCCCAGGTCGAGACTTTACCAAGTATTTCCTTGCTAAGACAAAAATGACAGGGCTGACACCGGAGCTGCTGGGTGAGGGGTTTTGGCACTCAAGGCACCAGCCTGAAAGAAGACGGTGGCTCTTTCAAAGCTGGAGATGCAGAAATCTGCTGTGATGGCAGCGGGATGAGCTCCTTGCTCAAGTCAAACTCGCCGTCAAACCCAGGGGAGTGCAGGTGACCGTGCTGTCCCACCGGAGCTGGGTGATGACCACCCGCCAAGGCCTTGTGGCAATCTTCTCACCCTCTGTCAGCACTCTGCAGCCTCTCCCGCACACAGATCCACCACGTGCTAGCCGTGGAAACGTCTGCGCGTCGCTGCCGTGCCCACAGCAAACCAAAAACTGCACAGAAAAGAGGAAATGGAAGAAGAAAAAGGAGGAGCTTTTCAAAATAATTAAATTCCGATGGAATAAAACTTGAGAGAAATGTGTCTGAAAGCCCCGTGAGATGGGCAGTCTCAGTCCTTTGTCCTCCTTTAACACTGTCACCTCTTCTGGTATGGCAAAGTCCTCCGCACGCTCCCTGGTTGCTTTTATGTCTGTGGGATAGCCAGGAAAAAGGGCCAGGAGCAGCAGAGGCCGCACGTCACCCTGTACCGACGGCACAGCACCACCGACACAGCTCGATACAAACACGCGACACCTCGAGAGCAAGACCAGCCTCTCCAAACAGCATGGGTAGCTTGTGGTGTTGGAGGTCGTCTCCAGATCCAAAAGGATCGCAGAAGACTTTAAAAGAAAGAAAAATAAAAGGAAAAAGACTCTCCCATGGGATGGCAATGCTCAACCCTGCAAAGAAGGTCACCAGAGGGACCTGACCACAAAGCCGTGGGAAGACCCTCACAAGTCATCCACACCAAGGCGGGATAGAACAACTCACAGGGATGTCCATGAACAGCGCAGGGATGCCTGAGCTGCTCCTGTGGGGAGAGAAGGAAAGTGGGGGGAAATGGGGATCGGTAGTAAAAAGCGAGCCTGGTTTCTGGTCCACAGAATCCAGCCTGCATCATCAGTGAAATGAGATGCGTGGTCTCAGCCCGGCTGTTCGGCAGGCTGAAGGGGCAGGGAGGATTCAAGGCGGGGAGGCAATGCGGTGCCTGCTCTCTGTCCTCTCCATCCCGGCTCCATGTGGGAACATCAGCCTCCAGCTACGCCGGGGAGGAAACGCAAAGGAGCATCCTCAGGGGGGCTGAAGGCAGAGCGGTAGCTGCAGTTTTTCCCTCGTCATTGCCACCACTACGGCTTTCTGCGCACCCACAGCAAAAGGCCCAGGGCACTGCTCCCTCCCTTCCTCGGGGATGCTGGGCACCAGAACCCCCGCGGCGAGCCCGCCTCGAAATCAGGAGAGGACATTTCCCAAAGAACTAAAACCCCACCCTGCCGCTGCGGTGCGGAGAGCCTGAGACCTGGTGCCAGGCACTGGCGTGCCCCAGGCGGGCTGTGTTACGGAGATCCGCTTCTGGCAGATCCCACTCCGCCCCAGGATTAGCTACCGGCGGTTCTGCAGCAGAGGATGCGCGTGTGCACCAGGCAGGGCTGAAGTCATTGGATGTTATTTCTCTCCCCTCGAGATGGGCTGGAGCGCAAGCGATCAGCGATGACAACCGCCTTCGATCACACTTCCAGTCCCCGGAGATGGGGAGTGATAACCTCGCTCCTGTTTTTCAGCCAAGCCCCTGGAGCCACCGCAGCTCCAGGGCTGCATCCCTCGTGGGACGTGAAAACGCTCTTCTGTCACCCTCCCAGAGCCCCCAGCTCGGTGAGGAAGACCCTGGACAAGCGGGTTGGAGCAAACACGGACAGAAATCGGGCAGCAAGCTGAGCCTGGGAGAAACAGGGAAGCAACAGAGCTCGCAAGCAGCCACCAGCACCTGCTGCAAGTCTGCAGCTACCGTAAAGCCAAGACTATTTTTAACCCCTAGACTGAGCAGAGTAGAACAGGAGAAAGAAGATCCCGAATATAAAACGGGATGCATGAAACATCACACCTGCTGCCTTCTCCACCCGGGCGCGGACTCGCACTACCGTGATCAAGCAGGACGCGTGTCCCCTCCAGCGCTGGGTCCGTGCCCAGCAGCGCCTGTCCTCCCCGCTGCCTCACGCCCGCCCCCAGCAGCACAGCTCTGCGCCCAGGCTATCCCACACACCTACACACCCCTGTGCTCCTTTCCGTCTCCTTTTCGGCACCACATTGGAGATCAGCCCGTGGATCCCATCACATCCCCCTTCGCTCCGCACCTCTCCGGCCACATCCACCCTCAGCCCTTCCACCGCCAAACCGCAGCTTCCCCAGCCTGTAATAATCAGCGCGGCGCATGCTATTTCATGAAATGAGGCTTGCTGCTCTTCCATCGCCGAGGATTGCGCCGTGCAGCCCCAGAACTGCTTATGCCAACCCCTCAGGCGATGGGCACGTGCGTGACAGAGAGGGGAGGTTGGGAGGAGATGCGGGAGGAAGAGCATTGATCTCCAGCTTAGCCCTCCAGCCCAGGGGAGCCCGTCCTACATAAATATTTGCCAAGCAATGCATTTGTGCCTGTCGATGGCTGTCAATAGGAGCCTGCAGTGCTGTTATCTGCGGAGCTGTCATTCTCGGGAACCTGATCCAAACAGCCCTCTCCACATCTCAACCGACGGCCAAATTATTTGTCCTTTTTAATCCGCGCGCAGCGTGCACAGAGCCCGTCCCCAATTACAGAGCACCCTGGGGCGCGGGTGGACGGAGCAAAAGCATCGCAGGTGACATCGAGGTGCCTCGGTAGCGCCGGCACACGGAGAGTTAACTGGCTCACGCGCAGACAGAGAGCTGTCAGACAAAGCCCTGGCCTGGATGCCTCCTGCTTTCCCCTGCGCTTCCATAGTCAGGCTCCAGCAACTACCTGCCAGCTCCGGGAAGCCAGCAGCAGCGGGGAAAGGGCTGGCGTGGACCGGCAGCGTGTGCCAGATGGGACGGCGCCAGCCAGGGCTGTAGCGACAGGCCAGAAGGATGCTGCTACGTTACCGTGGAAATGGTCCGCCGTTTTCCGTCTCAGGGCCTCCACCGTTTCCTCCGTGTCTGCCCACTCCAAGACCAGCCTCCGGCCGTACAAATGCGTGCTGTGGCACAGGGCGTTGAATGCTTTCTGCACAATTAAGAGGAAAAAAATAAATAAAAAAAAGGGGAGAAAATAAAAACAGGCTCACATGAGGAAAAGCAAAGATGTCCCTACCTCTGCCCTGAATCTAAAACGCCCCCAGAGAGCATCCCTACTTGGAGCACTTTGCTCTGATGGGGCAGGATTCATCTCCATCAGTGGCTTTGACTTGATCATTTATCTTCTACGTACTTGCAGCAGAGCAAATACCCATCGCCGCTCCTGCAGGCTGCCGCGGCTCGCTAGGGAGCAGGCTGAAATCCAGCACAGCAAGCGGCTCAAGGTTGTCAGCAGCCTCGCATCACCCTGGGACCACACCTGAGCCGGGAAAGATGCAGCCTGGAAAGGCTGTCGAGACTTTGGGCAGCACTAGGTGGGTCGAATGCAAACCAGGACCCTCGCGGGCAGCGCAGCAGCGCTGGGTTAGCAGGGCCAGAGCAACCTCGCGACTCTCCACCCACCCTGTTCTCTGCTGGCACTCAAACCTGAGTAGAGACGTTGCTTTCTGCTCAGGGGCAACGAGTCTGAAGAAGCACAAGCTCGCTGGGGAAAGCTGCCTTCCTCTTACCAACCCTTTGGTGGCCACGGTGGCAGCAAACGTGGCAGCCAGAAGCCAATGCAGAAGTCCTCCTCTTTTTACCTACAGTGGTTTGCTATGTTATAGAAATCCAGAGGTTTCCTTGTTGTTAGATGCTGCTTAATAACATCCCTACAGCTGTCATCTCTTGCTGATGGGGAATACAAGCGTGCCGGCCAGCACGGTAGCTCAGACAGCTTTCTGTGCCTGCAGGCAAGCCGCAGAGGCACTCAGGAGATGGCGACTCAATCCAGGGAAGGTTGACTTTGTCTTTATTTCCCACAGACTTTTAAGGAAATTCAGGATTGAGCAAGATTAGGCCCATATTGCAAATACGCCAAGACGCCGGTCAAATATTTTCATCCCCAAGGGCCCACGGAGTGCTCCACAGCAGTGCCATGTGTGGCTGGGCACAGAGGCCAAGAAAAGGAGCCCAAAATGGTCTTTTAAAAACCGCGGCTAAGGCTGGGATTAAGTCAGGTTATAAACTCTGCAAACTTGCCCCCCTGGAACAAATACGGCAGCTACAGGAAACACATCCCGCTGTCCCACAGGGACGTGTCCTCCCATCTGGAAGCCCCCAAAACAGCACCCGAGCTGTCCTGGAGAAGCCCGCACCTCTCCTGCGAGCCGTTCGGTAAACAGCAATTCTGAAGCAGCGCGGTTGTGCCCAAACATCCCGTCTCTGTGCAGGGGGGCTCAGCCTGCAAGAGGCTTTGGGTGCCCACGACCGCTCCTCGGCAGACACGACCCCGCCTGAGCCACCGCCGGGCTACGAAACTCAAACAAAACCCCATTTCCAGTGACCAGCCCTCGGTAACGGGCGTTTCCCCCTCCTCCTGACTCCCTTTCACTCTGTAATTCTCATTCAATATAAAAAAGGAAAGGAGGAGCACCAGCTCCACCTCCTCCCCAGCACCTTCGCCAGCTCCCGGGGCTGACCCCCCCCAGGGCAGCGTGCCTCTCCTTTTCGGGGGGCGCGTTCCCCTCCGAGGGGCTGCAAGCCTGGCTGGTGCTTTTGCAGTTACAGCTGTTTTTATTTGCTGCTGCTGTTGTTTTAAAGGCCTATTTTCACTTGGAATGGTATCCAATTAGCAGAGCAATGTGTTGGCTTAAATAAACACTCGGGGGGAGGTGGCAGTAGGGAGTTGTGATGGCTGTTTACGTTGGCACAAAGAGCTATTTCCAAAGCCTGGCAAACAACTGCAGCTCTAATCGCCGGGTCTCATTTGTTAATTTATACTTTTTAATTTCTCACTTCCCGCAGCACAAGGAAGAGGAAGGTTGGAAGACGGGACGCGACTCCGGCAAAGTGGCTGCGCCCCGCAGCTGGTCACGGAGGAGGGCAGACCGTGCCGAATACGTCCATGGTCATGGTGCAGAGTGCGGCGCTTGGTGGGCTTTCGTCCTCAAAGCAGCTTGCTCTGCCACGTCCTCCTCGTTGTGGGATTGCTTCCACGCCCCGACGGGCACGTGCAGCGTGGGCTCAGCCCAGTCCGGGATGAGGCATCCTCCCCTAGATTTGCAGGGAGCGCTGGGAAAGGTCACGGAGCAAGAGGGAAGGCAGACGCTGCCATCAAGTTGTGCTGCGTGGAAGAAACCCGCTGGGAGAGACGCATCTGCCAGCAGCCTGGTGACATTGGCCCTTCCCAGCCGAACGCGCTCCCAAAATCAGCCGGTTTGCACCCGGGATGAAGCAAAGCTCGGGATGCCGGGGTGAGATCGCAGGGATCCTCCCAGCCCACCACCGCTTCTCCAGCCCACGTGGAAAAGGCGATGGTGGGACCCGTGCTCCCCACGTCCCCATCTGCCAGATGGGCTCCCGGAGCTGGGGTGGCAGAAGAGAAGCCATGCATTTCAGGTGAAAAACACCTGAATGGCATTTCCTTTGGAAACCAGGTAAAAAATAAAAGTTACGGCTTCATTGCTTTGAGAGGAATTAAGACTTTTTCAGGGGAAGAAAAGGAGAAGCCACCGATGATTTAAAAGACAAAGGGATGAAGGGGAAAAATGCCATCCCCATACATCCACGTTGCTGGAAATCTTCCAACGAGAGGAGGAAATTTGCCACTGCTGCTATTCCAAATGAAAAGATAGGCAGGGAAAAACTGTATTTTAATTAGGTGAAAAATATGAAACAAGGCCAAGCAGATTGGCTTTCAAAGAAAGCGAGGCTGGAGGCAGGAGCTATTCTCGGGGTACGGCTCCTCCACCCGAGTGTCTGCCTTCCCAGGACACCTTTGAAGACCGAAGCACTGAACGGCCAAAGGTTCGTTTAGTTGTATCCGAACTAGGGATAAAGAGATGCGTGGTATCTGCTCATCCGAGAGAGAAACTCACCGGAAAAGACCTCTAATTACGATGGCTTCGCATTATCTTACGCCTTTAAGAAAAGAGGAGCCTCCACCACACAAGGCTCGGTATCCTGAAATACTGAAAAAGGATTTAATTAAAGCTGCTGCCTTTGGTAATACACCCACCGCCAGGTAACACCGCAAGCTGAAGAGCCCTGGCAAACCCCACAGGTCTCGTTTGCTTTCCGAATGCTTTAGGGGTTGCACGAAAACCCTATGGACTTCTCCCACTGAAAACCAGGATGCAAGTATGCTTAAAAATGTCGTTTCTGAACCCTCCTGAGTATGATTTTGTAGAGTTTGGTTTGAGCTTAACGTCATGGCTCAGGGCGGCAGGATTTCGTCGCTAGCTCCGAGTACAGCTTGAGCTGGGCTAGAGCCCAGGCGGTGGATGGAGAAAAAGTGGAGAGAGGAAGGTTGGAGGCTGGAACAGCAGCTTAAAAATGTTCGTGGGATTCAGAAAGGGAATTTCAAAATTAAGGGGTGGCCGATAAACTCACACGAAGCCCGGGCTGCCAGGACAAGACAGATGCTGCTCTGGAGCACAGCCTGCTGCGCCGGGGCGGTGGAAAAGCAGAGATCAAGAGACCGGACCACTGCCTCCGTCACCCCTGAGTGCTACAGCTCCATCCCTAAACGCCGTATTAATTTGGAGGACAGTGCTGCTCTGCCTATAGATTCCCCCTTGCCCTATTAAATACTGAAGCCGAAGAGCCTCCGGGCTGGAGTCATTAGAGGGACAAAGGGTCAACAACATTAGGAGATTGATGTATTTCCCTTCCTCGCAAGAACCAGTCCCAACTGAGGATGCTCTCTGCGATGCCAGCTGCACACAAGGATTTTTCCTTCCATGCACGTGCATTTTTAAAGGGTTGACTGTCTTTCCCGAACGGGCAATTTCTATTTGGAGACCAGATGTATTTTTATATCAACAGGGGAGAAAAGTAGAAACTCGGCTTCCAGTTAATAGTTCAAAAATAAAAACAATCCCACAACAATTCTGCACAGGGACCGTCACGAAACACATCAAACGGTTAATACGTCCTTAACCAGAGTTAGTTTGTTATTGCTAGCAGATCAAAGTTCCCCTTCTCATCCCCTAACTTCCACGCACTCCCTGCTAGTGGTCAGCTGGCACTGGAGATGTAAAACCACACACTTGATCAGCAGGCATACAAACTCTCTTTGTGAATATTACTTCGTCCCTCCCGTTGCTGTCTTTGACACGGGTTCCCACCCGTTTCCTGGCTTCGCGCGTGCGCATGCTGTGATCTGTTAAATGCTGGCAACACAGAAGAGAGACGACTGCTAATTTCATCTGATGGCGGTGTAACACTCCCAGTCGAGGTCCATCCATCACCCTGGGAGCCGTCAAACGACCCAAGAGACAGCCCCAGCTGCAGACAGCACCGTGGGAAAGCCAGGCGTGAGACCGGGGCTCTGAAGGACGAGCAGACGATGGGGAGAAGATGCCACCACCAGCAGCATCCCGTGCCCCGCCAGAACGTCACCTCCCCTGCAGCAAGGCGACCCGCTGCCTGATGAGCACGGCTCGGGCGCTCACCCCTCTCTCACAACAGCACCTTTTGGCAGGGCTGGCGCTCCTTGAGCGGGTGGCAGAGCATCCGGGCAGGCCGAGGGGGTGAAACCCAGCCCGATGGGACTGGTCTGCAGGCACGGCATGGGGGAGCTGGGAGGGGGAGCCCCCACATCTCTGCCCTGGCTCTGGAAAATCTCCCTCTGCGCTCCCACAGCAGCCATGATGGCTCAGAGAAAAAGACAACACGGGAGGTCATAGGCTTTAAATGCCCAACAAAGCCACCCTAACTATACTATTACAAAAACATCGTGTTTTATAAGACGCTTATAAGCGATTTCCAGATTACCACTCTCAGCAAAACCACCATTGATAGTCACAGCTATTCAGCTCAGAGGTCTCCAGGCCCACTCCCCTCCTCTCATTTCACTTAGCAATAAACTCTAAGCCAATTATGTCCGTGTTTACAATATTCAGGATCCTATTCATCAATAGACAGCGCATCCTTTTCCAGACAGCCAACGGAGTGTACTTGATGTGCCACTTGTGAGACAATTAAATCCCTCAAAGAGATGAGGGTAGAGGAAAAAAAAAAAAAAANAAGAAGGGAAAAGGAAAAAAAAAAAAAAAAAAAAAAAAAAAAAAAGAAGGAAGGAAGAAGAGCTGCTTTGCTGGAAAAGAAGAACCCCCTGTCCTGAGGGATCTCCTGCAGGGCATCTCACTCCCTGCGTGCTCACATCCCACGGCCTCTGCGAGCCTTGGGAGCCGTGCCCCAGGCCAGCGCCCTGCCCGGCTCGCTCCTCTCTGGCTGGCTGCCGGCGATAGATGGGTTTCCTACCATCGAGATCTCTGTTTGTCCAACGTAGCTGGAATCGGCCACCGGGTCCCCAAGAAGCTTAAGAGGGGCGGAAGGCACTGAGCCCGTACCCTGTTTCCTCCAGAAACCAAGCAGAAAAGTGGGTGCTGTCTCATTCACCCCCAAACCGGCGACTGAGCAGCAGTAAAGAACCAGCCAGGTCCCTGTACGCACCTTTCCATCAAATGCTTTGAGCTTCCTTAGGAAAAGATTAATTCAGAAACCAGGCACAAAGCCCGAACGACTCTGGAGTGAAGCAGAGGTTAAAGCAAAGCCGCCCAGAGCCGGGTTTGAGCAGAGCCGCAGGCACAGCTCACCATGCAGGCAGGGGAACCGCGCTCCTGGGGGGTCACTGCACCCCACGCTGCCCGGCGAGCCGTCCCCCAAGGGGAGGACAAATGCTGAGCGGAAGGAAGTCTGAATGAGGATCGATACAGGACTAACAAAGAAACTCTACGTACTGTGTTATACGGGAGGTCAGACTGGAACGGATGATCTAATAGTCCCTTGTGATCCAGGATCAATGAATCCTGTCTAAAAACATAAACACAGGCTACCTCTGCTCCCTCCTCCTCTCCCCTCCATCTCTGCTCACAGGCTCAAAAATTTGGAGTCTCGGGGAGTCAGCGGAGCCGTGTGGCTCCTTCCCTGCAGCAACAACATCCCTTGGCCTGTGCCCACAACTCTGCCTCTTCCAGATGCTGCTCAAATTGCCAGGAGCCAGCGGCGGGGCCGAAATCTGCACTGCTCCGGTGCCGGCAGTGCCCACGCAGCAGCTTACAGCGGGGCCAAGGACCCTCTTCTGCCCAGCGCAGGAGGGACCATGCCTGGTCCAGCCTGTTCCTGCACCTCTGGCAAAGGGTAAGAGCAGAATACTATCAGACAGGCTACAACCCCCTTGTTTCTTCCGCAAGTAAGGAGCTTAAGTATATAGGAAAGCTTTTAAAAAAAAAAAATAAAGTAGAATGTTTTGAACAGCAATCTAGCCCAGGTTAAAATGCTATGGAATATTTTGCAGTATAAAGCGTGTAGAGATTGCAAAAACGTCAAGGTATTGGAACGATGGGTTTTGCATGTTTTGGTTAAAGCAAAATGTGCTTTTGACCTGCAAGCTTCAGGAGCTCAGTTCCTGGTGCTGAGAAAGGCGTTTCCCAGGCACCCCTGCCTGCCGCCGACATTTTCCATATTACTGTCAAACAACCGGTGCAAACCACTCTGAGAAAGCCCCCCTGGCCAGCCCAGCCCAGCGAGCTCCCCTCTTCAGACCAAGACAATGACCAGATTACATCTTGGTTCTTGTGTTCAGCAAGGCAAAGCAGACACAGACCCTTCTCTCTGCTTGCCCATCCTTTTGACCAAATTCACAACTACTGCTCCTCTGTTACGCTCACAATCTGAAAAAACACCAGGCAGGGTAAGGCTGCTCACAGGGTCACAAAGCACAGGAGGAACTGATGAATAGAGACCTCACGTAGTTTACAAAGCAGTAAAGAGCCACAGTACCAAAACCTCCCCTAAAGCCAAAGCAGTGGTGGAGGCGGGACATGTACTCAAGTTTCCTGATGCTGGGTCAGAACTATCTCTTTCAGCTTCTCACCTCGCTTCTGACAAACTCCTGTCTTTCTACTTCACAAGAACTTTTAGCCATTGTGTCAGCTGCACCAAACCTCTGCCCCGTACAGCTTAGGTTGCTGTTTGTGTCACGTAACCTCCAGTGGAGGTTGCCCACAGCGGGGTTTTAGCCTCAGTGCAGCTTTGCCGGTGAATAGTAACAGCCTGCCCCAAATCTGGGCTAAGCCTCAGCGGGACAGAGCCTCCAGGCTCCCCTCCTCACCTTCTGCTCTGAGACTGGGCTGGGAGGGTGCCAGAGGGGGAGGACTACATCTCACCTTGGCATCCTGCTTGGTGAGGAAATCCACAAACCCAAAGCCCCGGTGGGATCCTGTTCCTGCCATTTTCTTGGGAAGCCGGACAGTCTTCAGCTCTCCAAAGGTGCTGTGAATTAGAGAGGGAAAAACAAAGACACTGTGAGATTGAGGGAAGCCCAAAGCAAAAAACTTCTTCAGTAGAACTGCTGCGCTTCTCCTCCCTTTAGAAGACCTACAGAACCCAAGGACCCAGCCCATACACCATGCCCTGTTCAGGGTGGGCAAAGAGCATCTCCAGGTTACCAGGAGGCAGGACTGCTCCTCACCACCATCGAAACATTTATCTGACCTTTGAAGAGGGGCTGGAGTGCACAGGATAGGGGCGTGAGCCAGAGCACAGCCCCACGGGGAGCTACGCTTCCTAGAACGGCTCCTCCAGCCCAGAGCCTGTTGTGCACTTCGTGTTTGTAAAGACATCATCCCTCTGCTCTGTCGATGCTGGGCATCGAAGACTGGACTTCCTCGTTTGAACACTTCACTTGCGTACCTGCATTTCCCATTCTCCAGCCAGCCACCCGACCTCTTTCATGAGCTAGAATAAACTGGCTTTAGTTAAGCTTGCTAAGTGTATAAAGGCAAACAGGTGAATCCAGCAGACCCAAGTCCTGCACAACAACCCCCCAGATCCAGCAGCATTTCAGACAAGTTTCTGAGTGTCAACGGGACAGAAAGTCAGGAAGGGGGGAAAAAAAAAACGGGGTTCATATTTAGCTGGAGGGTGTGGGATAGGGTGGGCAGCATCTGCACTCGGACACGGCCCGGCAGAAACCTTGTCACGATGTGCCTGTCCCCCGAGAAGGAACTTGTCGCTTGAGCACCAGAGCACGGAGCCGTCCCACCAGCTTTGGACCTTGTTCAAAAAGCTGGAACACAGACCCCAGGGCAGCGCTTGCTGGACACCCCGCTACACTGCCGCCCCCCAGAGAAATTCCAAGACAAAGCCGATGCTTTCTCTGCATCCAAGCTCCAGCTTCCCCTTCTCCTCCCCTCCCCTCACGCCCATTTATCAAACACATATGCACAAACTGCAGGCAATAAATATTTAATGTGGACCGGGTCTGAATAGATGTGTTATTTTATTTGAAAATCTACACACACGCGCGCATACACAAAAGGAGCCTGGGATGCAGCAGTGCCAAAGAGCACCTGGGAATAAACACAGTAAAGGCCATAAACGCTCTCGTGAAATGATATAAGCTAAATCCTGGGAGTTAACCTGGTGCACTGGCAGCATGACCAGGCATTCATCTACCCAATTTCCTTAGGCAACGTGGTGTGTAAATGTACCATTATGAAGCCTCAAAATGAATCCGCACGTCTCCTCCTCGGCGCTTTCCCTCCCTCTCTCCCTCCTGCCCCTTTCGAGCTGGCGCTCCGCAAACAAACAAACAAACCCGAGCAGAGGCGAGGGAGCAGCCTCGGCCGGCGGGGATGCTCGGCTCCAGGAGCAGCAGGAGACTCGTGTGGTTTCCAGCGGCACGAGGGTCCTCCTGCAAAGGGGTGCAGGCAATGGGAACCCCGGGAGTTCTGCAGGCGGCTCCTCTCGCTTGCAGCGTCCCTGTAGGATCTCAAATGGCCCAGCTGGGGTAAAGGGAGAGGTAACGGGAGAGGTCCTGGCCCAAAGAGATGACCGTCTAGCTAGGAAAGATGGTCGGTGGGTGGCATGGGCAGCAGAGCCCTTGCTCCAACCTATCGACCCGTGAAAAACATCATGGGCATTGCCTGGGGGGAGCAGAATATTTGCTAAAGGAATATAAGCAGAATATTTGCTAGAAGGAAGAAGGTCTCAGACAACATCTGCTCTGTGCACTAAAACACCACGCGTCTCCCTCTGACACCGACTCAACGCACAGGATGGGCAAGAAAGGGCGAGAAGGTGCCGGGCAGGAGCAAGAGGGCTATGGACCCCAGGGCTGGGGGACCTGGGGAACCCGTGGTGATCCACACCAGCCTGGGCAGAGACCGGAGAACCTGGCTCTCCCCCGCTCCCCACAGCTCAAGCCCCCCATGCTGGGAGACGTGCAGAGGCAGTGGGGACCGATCCGGAGCGGGGCTGGCCACAGGCATCTCCCCGGGGAGAGGGTTGGGGGGGTCCGGCCAGCGGTGCCCACCAAGGGCTCCCAGAGAGACGGGTTGGTTGGAGGAAGCTGCGGGCAAAGCGGGGGGCGGCGAGGAAAGCCGAGGGGCACGGCGGAGACAGGGCTGACCCCACCGGGCTGCGGAGTAAAACACCCTCCCTCCCGCTGTGGTGCTAATTAGAAACCACAACACAGCAATTACCATCCTGGGAGCTGCGAATGAAGTGGAGAGCCCGGGCCTTTAATGTTCTCCTCTCCAGCGCCAGGCAGAGACTCACACCTCTCTTTTCCAATTATTTCCTCTGGATTTGGGGGGAGAGAGGCAGAGGGAACCCAATTACCCCCCGCGGTGCCAGGCTCCCAGTTCCCAGAGAAGCCAGGTGCTGCCGTGGTTCCTCCCACGGCTGCATCAATGCCGCAGCCTTCCGGCTCCGGGACGGTTGTGCACGGATCGCACCACGGCTGCCACTGGCAAAGCCACGGGAACGGGAATGGTGGTAGGGAAAGGGATGCAGCTCATCACCCGGGCAAAACCTGAGCAAGATGACACGGGAAGGAAGAAAGCAGCTTCGATACGCTAAACTGCGTCTCACCTGTAAGATCCCACCGAGCTGCTTTCAAACAGGCTTCCCAGGGAGGGGATGGCTATAGAGGCGCGGGGGCTCACAGCAGCTCAGAGCCGGTTTCGCCGCCACCTCCTTCCCCCTCCAGCACACGGCTTCGATGGGCACAAACGGCGTGAAAGCACAGCACGTGTCCTGGGGTGGGGGTTCCTCTTGGAGCCGAAGTCCCTCTCCTCTCTCCGTAGCAAAGTGGACGGAGATCAGAAAGCGCCGGCACCAAACCGCGCTGCCGGCGCGGAGCACAGCACCGTGCCAGGCTCCTCACCCCAGGCACGACGGTTTACAGGGACGTTCCCAGAGTTAGCGTGAGTGTGACACCTTAGCGGTTTCTGGATTCGTACCCACCGGCATCCACATTTTCTCCAAGTGCTCCTGAGCCCCTGTGCCACGGCTCGGCCCCGCACGAGCGCTGAAGGACTTTGCAGCTGTGGGAGTAAAACCCTTTCCTTCTTTAGACACCAACTTTTCCGCAGTCAGCCTGGCGTAACTTTGCCCAAAACTGTAACCTCCTTGCTGGTGAATCCCAGCCCCGCCAGACCCACGTGCCTGGCCCGGGCTGGATTTCTGGCAAGGCACCCCCATGGATCTTGGCGGCACCGTACCGGGCTGCGATTTCATCCGTAATGAGTGCAGCCAAGGTCTGCAGCAAAAAGAAATGTCTTATGTACGCAACTTCCTCATGGACCTGCTCATGATTAACATACACAGGCATTTTGGGGGAGCAAAAGCAAAAAGCAAGACCTTTGCCAGAGAGGCGGTGGGTTTGCAAAGCCCCCAGCGAGCTGCCATGCACGCATTCCATCACCTCCCGGCTTCCTGCCCCATGTATTCATGAAAAACGGCGTCCGAACAGCAGTCCTCCANTGCCAGCCAGGCTGCCAAAACCCGCCCTCACGCCTGCGCTCGCTCTCCCAGGCTTGGCACATTTTCACACCGCTGGCTGGAAGGGATGACAGCCCCGAACAAATGCTGCAACTAAGATATTTCCTAAATGAGAACCTTTGTTTCGTGCTGATCCAGATTTACAAAGGCAGAGGGGAAATCAGTAAAAGCCCGTATTGGTCCTGGCTGAGCAACGATCCACGCGGCTGCGGAATAAAGACAGCCACAACCTTTCCCTTGACAAGTCCCAAGCTCAGCAGAAACACACGACGTTCCCCGAGATCCCCTCCCTCCCACCCACGTGGGATCTGGCACTTCCACACGGCGTTGCCGGGTATCCGCCGCTCTCCCGATGCTTTGGCAGCTCTTCCCGTGGTGCTGCCGCCAGCCCTTTGCGTCCCTGGCTGAAGAGAGGGAAGAGAAGGAGATTTCTCCTCCATGCTGTAAGATGCACGCTGCAAGCTGGCTGCAGGTCAGAGGAACATCACTCCTTGGGATTGTAATTATATCCTTCTGGCACAGGCCAGCTGGGAGGCAAGTCCTTTGCCTGCTAATTATAGGACATTATATCGCTATTAAAGAGAGCACACTCGAGCTCGGTAGACAACATACTGCTCACTTGGCTTTGCCTGTTTCCTAGAAGGTGCTTGCGCATCCTTCATCAACATGGCCAAGCGGTGGAGGGCAGAGAGGGACGGGGATACAGGTGATCTCCAGAAACCTTCTTCCCTGCTTCGCCAGCGCGACACCCAAGTTCCCACCCTGCAGCTCCCTCCCCTTCCACCACCGCTCTCCTGCTGCAGGCACAGCCCCAAATCCACCCCGGTATCTCCAGCCACGCGAGTCCCAGCCCCATCTTCAGCCACAGACTCTACCACCTCTTTTCACAGCTCCTCGTTTCTCATCAGGTTTCTCATCACCTCGCTTAGGTCCCTATGTCTAAGTCCAGCCCCACCGCTGCCCCAGGCAGCCCGTGATGGCCCTTCACACAGGATCGTTCATGGGACAGGTACCTCCAGGTGAGGTTGGACAGTACTCCAGCTGGGAAATGTCCCCTTAGAGCATTTAAACTGCAAGCTCCTTAGGACAGGCCAAGACCTGTCCAGCCCGTTATTTTCAAGACCCAAACACAAAGATGTGTTTATCACGTTTGATCTTGGTGCACCCTCAGCTACGAATTGATCAAGGACTCTTTGGTTGCCAAATTCTACAGGAGAAAGCACAACCAACACCACAAATCCATGCACATAGTTGGAAAGACCAACTGCTGTCCATTGCCAGAAGAGCAGATCTTCTTGGAAAACAAACAAAAAAAATCACCCTTAGGTCTCTCCAGACACATACAGATGTCCCACTGCACGGGCCAGTCCTAAACTCCTCTCTCTGGTTTATCTCCCTTCCAGAAAAACAAACCAGCCATAACCACGTTAAAAGCTGACCATGAAAACCTCTAGCAAGGCTGCCAACCTTCTCATGGGTTGCCATCTACTGCCACCGCCTCCTCCTCTTCCATCCCCTCCCCTCCCCTCCCCGCCTTCTCATCCCCAAGCCCTGACGCTGCCGAAATCCTGCCTCGTGACTGATGGCAGCCCTAGGACAGAGCTCAGGCAAACGAGCCAGGCAGCGTAACCACTCATCAGAAATGGCTTCGGGCAGGGGACGACGAGTCCAGAAGAGACACAAGTCCTTCCCTTCCCTTCCCGCTCAACCTCTTCCCCAGCAGCAGGCTGCAGCCGCACTTCAGCCCAGCAGAATTCACTCAACCGCTCTGCAATGGTCGTCTTAATTTTATTTCCCCCCCCCGCCCCTCACCCCCAAATAGGACCTTCCCTCCCCCAACAAATTACCTCCCTGCCAGTCTCTGCTTCTGCGCCGATTTGCTGATTATAGCGGGGGGAAAAAAGAAAAATAATAATAGTCCTTTTTCTTTCTTCCTCCTTTAGGAACGCGGGACCCTGGCAAATGGTTTTGCCCCTGGGCTGAGCCGTGGCCAGTTCCACCCCCTGCATGAGAGAGTTAATGAAATACGCAGCGGAAGGTCCCTCCCGCCTCCTGCTCCAGGACTTCAGCTGACTCCAGTACGGCTAATCCCATTACAAGAAAATAACGTGGATAATTCAAGCTAATGAAATCGTTACAAGAATGTGGACAGCCAGGGGTGGACATTCAGAGCCAATTTAACACTCCTTGGTGTTGTTATCCCCAGCACAGGAAATATCTGAAAGGAGGAAGGGAAAGGAGAGAGGGAGGAAAAAAGCCCTACTCTCTTGTTAGCTTAAATCCTGTTAGAGAGTTCGGGAATTAATCTGCCACCTATCTCCCCTATTACCATTATCATCATCGTCATCATCAATAACGTCTCCTCGGTAACCTCTGAAAATTAGCAAATGAACGGGCAGGAGGGCAAGGCAGGACCAAAACCAAGCGCAAACTGACGCTGCCTCCGTCTCCGGAGGAGCCGCGGGGGCAGGAGATGACGGGTGGAGGGACTTTGCGGCAGACTGGGTGCCCCAGGGACCCCCCAGCCCACGGCTGCACAGATGAAGCGATGCGGAAAAGCGGGTCCTTGCCTGCGCTGGCCTCACCGCAAAGCTGATCCTTCGTTCCCGCAGCACCGGGCAGTCTTGTTGGGTAATAAAATCACCCTCAAAACCCCTGTGAAAAGCCAGCGGTACACGGGAGGAAGACAGCCATCTGTCTGCTTTGTTCTTTACTACACGGATCGTCAAGTTTTTCCAGCTTCCTCTCCTCTTTGCCCAGGAGCATCGTCTTTGTTTGGAGGCCTCTTGACCTGCTGCCGCAGCAAAAGCACGTTTTGCTTCGTGCAATTCCTGTTCTTCAGTACCAGCCTCGTGCTGCCGGGCCAAGCGCTGCTGTCTTCTCTGAGCTCAGCTGCTTCCAAGCGATGGACCCCTTCTCGAGGCCAGTTTTCCAGGGGAGACCTGGCCACGCTGCAAAGAGCCTCCTACAGCAGCTCTAAAGCCAGGCTCCCCACTCCTGGCCACCCGAGCACCGACCGACGGCACGTGTCTGAGCTCAGCCACAGCGTTTCACCACAAATCGCTCTTTTTTGGTGCTGAGCGTTTCCAGGCAGGAGCCGCCGGTCGTGTTGCGGATGCGGTGGGGTGCCTCAGCAAAGCACAGCCCTGCCTGCTTGGGGTCGGAGTTGTGGGAAGCCTCACCACGACAAGATTTCAGAGCTCTTCAAGCCTGTATCCTCAGCTCACACGGGATCATGAGTTCAAACGCGTTTGCAGCTGGATACAGGTGATTCCCACTTGTCCCTCTCCTGTGCTGCTGGGTGACGGCAGGACAGGTCACGCACACCCCCGAGGCGTGGGATCGGTGATGACCATCGCGTCCTGATGAGGCAGGAGCAAGCATCAAGAGATGCTGCAGCCCTTGAGCTACTGCTGAGGAGATCAGCAGCCAGCAGTGATGCTGGGGAACCAAGTGGGGACCCCAGGGTCCTGCTCAGCCTCTGCTCCCCCATACAGGTGAGCTTGCAAAGCTGCACCTCTCCCATTTTTACATCTCACCACCTGCAAAGCCACAGCCGCTGTCTACCAACCTCACACAGATATACAATGCTTCGATCCATAGAGGCAGCAGAGGGACTCAGGATGTTAAAAAAAAAAAAAAAAAAAAGGCAGCGCAACATGAACATGAGCATCTTTGGTACGAGAGAGAAAGCAAAAGCCCCACAGCAAAAGCAGCAGCAAAGCTGGAAGTCCTGCAAAAGGGTGACCGGGCCTCGCAAGACAGAGAAATCCCCTAGGGACTTCTCTTTGATGGGAGATCGGGGCCAGAGAAAGGTGCACGAGAAGCACCTTGCTCTGTGGACCATGGAGATGGGACGCGTTGTGTCCCGCCTGCGTGGCCGTCCCCTCCCCATCCCACACAAAGACTGATGTGTCGTAGAGAGGAATTTTCCACCTTTCTGCCACTGCAGCACAAATCACCCCTTTCCCCCTTCCTCAGCCTTTACTTCCACTAGACTTGTCGAAAATCAACACCAGCGAGACTCCCACCTCGCGTCCCCCTGAATTTGGAAGCGACCAACGCTTTCCAAAAGCAGCCCTGCCTGTGGCGGGGGGTGGGGTGGGTGGGATGAGCCCCCCCAGATGTGCCCGGCGCGCACAGCACCATTGGATGTCTCCGGGATGCTCTCTCGTGAACGCGTCTAATTACATCCAGACGGCGCTTTCGGCACACCTGCCACAGCAACTGTTTATCTTGCCGACGACTTAAAGAGCATCGTTTGCAAAGTTTGCTAGGAAGGAAAGCCAATTAGCATGTCGCCGGCTAGGCACAAAGATCCTCTTGCTTTATCTCCACCGTGGCTGCTTGGCAGAGGACCCTTCGGTGCTAATTCCCTCCCGCTGCTCCCCCCACGTCTCTTCGGCTCCTCCAGTTGGAAACACGCGGCTGTGCTTTCTCCCAGAAAAGACCCAAAAGCAAAGCGGGGGACGGGGGGGATTTGCGAAGGGAGGGGGCAGTGGCAGCGAGCCAGCCCAAGCTGCCAAACCTGCCCGTACCAGGAGATGTCGAGAGCCGTGCTTGAAGGAGGAGAGCCGGAGGTGCAGAGCTGAGGTGGACCGTTGTGATAGGCATGATGGAGGGTCCTGAAAATGAAGTGTGCGTTTCATCTATTTTTAAAAAAACTCTGAAGCTGGGGAAGAGGCGGGCACTGCGCCTGTGGCAGACTCAAGTGATTCTTTGCCACAAATACATGCCTCCCCCCCCCCGCCCCCAAAAAATCATCCTGGTAGACACAGCAGCCAGGGTGATGTGGTCTGGAAGTGGAGCAGGGAGTTTGCAGGGCTCCCGCGTCCCCATCCCTACGCTACCCTCCCACATTCCCCTCTCCAGCCGCCACACTGGCCTGGCACATCTGCCCCAGCCAAGCCTCGCAGCTCAGACCCCCCATCGCACCCCCCTGCCCAGCCCTCGCAGCGCCTGCACGGGGCAGTCCTCATCGATCTCTCCTCCTCCATCCCCATCATCCCGCTGGCTCAGGGTTCCTCGGTCCCAGCTGAAGGCTTCCCCGGGACTCTCCTCTCTCCTACCTGCATCTTTGCATGTCCTACCCCTCCCTTGTCACCTCTCACCGGGGACCATTTATCCATGCTGTTAATTTAAGTGTCACTGCGGTGTCTCCCTGACGTGCCCCTCACTGCTCACCGGCATAACAGTGGCGCTGGTCCCAGCTCCAGCACGCAGAGGAAGCCCATGAGATCCACCTAGAAACCAGTCCTGGGGAAGCTGGTCCGGCTTTTGGATTGCCCTCGCTCCCTGTGTCTTCTGTGCGTGGAAAACTAAAATCATAGAATCATAGAATCTCCTGAGATGGAAGGGACCCACAAGGATCATCGAGTCCAACTCCCGGCTCCACACTGGATCAGCAGAATCAGACCATACAACAGAGTGTTGTCCAGATGCTTCTTCAACTCAGTCAAGCTCAGTGCTGTGACCACTTCCCTGGGGAGGGAGTTTAGCTCCTTTTAGATTTAGTGAATTTTGGCACAGATCTTCAGAAGTTATTTAGATGCTCAATACCGCAAATAGTGCCAGAGACTACGTGGACATAGATGTGCTTCTTCCAAGGAGCTGTGAACTTACCCACAAGACTCCTGCTAACATTAAGTCCCATTTTTTGTGGATGGCTCAGTCGTCAGCAGCTTCCCTTGGAGCTCGCGGTGAAACAGGATCAGAAACCCGACAGCTTTGGCCCCAGACCACCAGGCAGCCACGGGACCGTCCCTCTCCTCAAGATGCAAGACCCCAAGGCAGCGGCTGTTTCCCGTCGCTTAAACGGCTTGTTTAAAAAAATGTAGCACAACATTTTACCCCTTCTTGATTTATTTTCCTTAACAGTTGCTTATGAGGGACCTTATCAAAAGCTTTCTGAAATTCCAAGTAAATTAGTCATTAGGCAGGTTTTCAGAACAGTAATTAGGCCACTCCATGCCCCTGATGTATTATTTACCTGAGAAGATATACATAATTAGGGCTCTTCTTTATAACTGGTATTACACGCACTAAATTCTACTCCAGTCTATCGTGTAATTACGCAATTAGGCTGCATGCTAAACAGAAAGGAACCAATTCTGAAAACCGAGCAAAAAGAAAAAAAAAAAACAACAGTCATTATTATTTTTTAAATCCTCCATCACCAGCACAGCGGCAGGTCTTAAAATTTTAATATCCCTCCACTTAAGTCATTTTTAAACAGGTGCTGCAACCAGGTTTGGTTTCTTAATTTTGCCGCATTTAATCCTACTTTGTGAGGTTTAACGTCGTGCGAGAAATTCAGTTCCTTAAAGAGATTTGCTTTAAAGGCTGATGTTACAAAGGTCCTTTTCCTTCCCCGGTCGGCACAGATTTGCCGTGCCGGTGGAAGCGGCATCGCATTGTCTTGCGGCCTCCCTTTGCCGCTCCTCGGTCTCCCGCTCCTCCCAAACGATGATTATTTTTCAACAGCTTCCCGGCTTGCAGCTGGCAGCAGCAGACAGGTACAGTTGCTATGGTACGACCGTCACAGTAATTTAGCCCTACAGAGCTGGCTCCCACAGCTCAATTTAATGGGGCAGCGTGGCAAAAGAGAAAAGACGGGGCGCGCCGGGGGAGGACGAGCACCAGCCCTTGGGGATCTGCAGCAAGAGGTGCTAACGTGCAGAAAACCATGCAGCAGCCTCCGCAAGGCTTTCGGACAGAGGGACGGACACGGCCACCTCTCGATTTGTTCCCGTCTTCCTCCTGGTTTGACTGCAAAGCCAGATCTCGGCTCTGCCGCAGGTCCCTCCCTACCTGCGCCTGCCCGCGGGGTGCTGCGCAAGCAGAGTCACGGCTGTCCAGCCTGTGTTTTCTGGTTCCCACTGACGGAGGAGCGTGTGCCGTGGGGTCTAACAGAGGCTGGGGACATTTTTTTTAATCTACCTCTTGTCATAGTTCTATTTGAGAGTTGGAGAGATCAAAGAAAACCACCCAGGACTTGCTGAGCACATTGAGACCTCCTGGAGAAGATACCTGTGTATTATCCACATTTATTTTCATGCTTCCAAGACAACGACGATTCACTAGCTAGTTAAAGCATGACAAGATTTCCTTCTGAAACTTTACATCCCAACACTCCACATTTCCAAGCCAGTTCCCAAGGCAGAGGGGAAGGCGCAGAGCTGGCACGGGGAACGCCATAAGCTTTAGGAAGTCCCAGGTTTAAACAGCACAGTTGGATTTGCATTGAACTCCGCAAGAGCGCTGGGGGTTCAAAGTCGTCTGCTGGTCCAAAGCACGTGAGTCGGTGACCCAGAGGACATAAAAGTAACCACTGTTGGACATGCGTGACTGAAGAAGTCATTCAAAACTAGCAGAAAGGTCAAAAATTCCCACTCTAATATTATTTAGGTTTTACCATTGCTTCTCTCTTTTGCCACCTTACAGAGATGAGCTCTGCTCCCAGTCCCGGCCACCGCAGGGCTCTGCCACTGCCTGCCAGCCCCTGAGGAGGCTCCACTCTCAAACTCTGGGATTTCACCTAACCAGTGGCTTTCTGCTTGATGTTACTGTATTTTTTATATTTTTTTGGAGGGGGAGAGAGAAGAGACATTCAAGTATAGTGGAGAAAGGACCAGCTCTACCAGGAGAACTGGGAGAGGACTTCTCTTGAGCCTTCCCCAGCCTCCCATCACACCTACCGCCAAGGACCACGCCAGGACCAAACTACAGCTTCTGCCACCTCCCTCCCACGGTGGCTTTCACCGAGATGTACAAACCACCACAGCCGAGACCCAAACCCTGTGAAATCTCAACCCTTGCACGGACAGACTTCAACAGGAGCCTCCAACGCTTGCAAAGCCTTTCGCAGAGCTCACGCTCGTAAGCCACAATTCTCCCCGCACGCAGCACCTTGCAGGACCAGGGCTTAGGAGCTACCAAATCACCGCAGTAATCGCCAGCGGGTCAGGATTTCAAAGGAACCCACAGCTCCAACAGCGCTGCGATTTGGGGATTTATCTCTCTTGGACTCTTTTGAAAATCCTGATCAGAGTGCAGCTCTGGTCAAAAATAAGTTATGCTAAAAATAGTGCTCACAAGAAGGCCCAGTACAAATCTCCGCTCCTCTAGGATTGAAACGAGCTGACTCATAACAAAGACAAGAGGAAAATTTGTACAACTGGCAAAGCGGTAAACACAGAAGGGAGATTTAGCCAAGCCTTGTGGTCCCCCCAAAGGGGGACCTAGGGCATCCTTAGGAGAAAGAGCCTTGCTGCGAAGACACCGGCTGCACCAACAGACAAAAAGTGAAAGAATATCTCAGATTCCACTGTAGAACCTCCTGCACTGAGTTGGAGGAGAATAAATATAGAAGCAATGAGATATTTATAGGCAGAGAGCTATTTTAACACAGCTCTGCTTTAAAGAGAATCCTTATTTAAGTCTTGTCCCTGTAAAGCTGCAGGATGACTTAGAAAAATAACCAGATTAATTATTTTCATCAGGAGAACAGAGAAACACGTAGGGAAGATCAAATGCACGCAAATGCATTAAGAATGTGGGAGCTCGAGTGAAGTGCTTCTCTTCTGGTGACTCAAATACAATAAGGATGGTGAGATCTCCTGAGCGCAGGCTGGTCTCCGAAGAGCTCAGCCCAACCACGTCTCAAGTCTGCCAGGGATCAGAACAAGACACAGCATTCAAAACAGGCAGGTGAGGCAGGTTGGGAGCCACCATGGGGTTGTGCTCCCCTGACCCGCACCATCCTCTCAAGAGACGCAACCAAAACGTTAGATTTTCTCATTGCACTGGAAAAGCGATGTGAGCAGAGGAATAGTTCCAGACATGCTGGATTTACACCAGCAACGATCCAATTCACCCAGCCCGTCCCCAAAATTAGATGTGCCGCTGTTACCCGAGCTATGATGGTTGCTCTCTTCCTGCTCCCTGTCCTTTGGTCACCCTTTCCCTACCTGCAACAAGCTCAGAGGCTACTTTATGCAGTCGGACACACCTTCATAGGTCACTCGGAACACTCTCAGAAGATGAGGACAGGGAGCAATTGCATGGTGCAAGCGGTATCTGAGCCATGATGGGATTCAAGGATGATGTTTCTGCTCTATTTCTGCAGAAAGCTTGTTGCGAGCTGTTGAAGAGGAGAGAGATTTGCAGCCCCACAAAGAGCAGCAGAGCCCAGGGTGGAAGTCAACAACACCAGCTGGTCCACGACCGTGGGACCTTCCAGGCAAAGAAAATCACAGTAGAACTAACTGCTGGTTGGGTTGGGCTGGTTTTTTTGTTTTGTTTCCTTATTTACGTCTCAGCATGGAAGAGCATCATACATGCAGCAGGGCTGCACTGCAAGAACAGCGCGGATGAATTGAACAAGCAGGAGCGTGCATGTCCACGCGTAGGGAAGCTGAAGTCCACGCTCATCGGCGCTGCCCCGGGGCCGGGCACACGCATCCCACCACTGCAGCAGAGGCAGATCCTCCTCGTGGGGATGGACCTTTGCAAGAGGCGAGCCACCACCGGGCACTTACCACCTCCTCAAGGCAGGGAGATGTCCCAGAGGTGGGGACATGCCTCCCCGTACTGTCCTCGCCCAGCACCTCGCTGTATCAGCGTGCAAACACCAGGCAGCCGTGAATCCTGCCAATGCAACCTTGCTAATTTAATAAATGGACTTTGACGAGGCTAAGTGTCTGCTTCAGCGCTCCCCATCCCCCTGCCCCCAGCCCTGCCCACCCCCTCCCGACTCAAAGCCTCTTCAATGAAAGAAATTAAACCACCCAACAAAACCACACAGCCTGAGTGTTTTACAGCTCTGCTCTCAGGCGGGAGGCCAGAAAAACGTGAAAGAGAGTGGTCGGGCAGGACAGTTCAAAGGTAGCGCCAAATGCCGAGTGGGGCATCTGTGCAGTGGGGTGCAAGCTCTCCCCATCATCCCCCTTCGGCTGTCCCCCCTCAAAACCTTCAGGAAGGCTCATCACAACACCCCGGGTGTTCATGATGGATTGCAGGCAAGAGCAGATGCTTGCACCTTGCTGACAGATGCCATCAGCACAGCGTGGCAGCTGTAGGCTTGCCGAGAAGTTGAACATGAGATAGAAATGAGGGGCTAGAGAAGAGGAAGAGAAACCATGTTCTTCTCCATCTGACAGAAATGCCTGCACCAGCCGACCCGAGTGAGCTGCAACACGCACATGGATGCCGGGAGGAAAAAAAAAATACAAAAGAGGCAAGGACACAACTAAAAATAACCTGCCAGGGCTGACTGGGGTCCAAAAGGGCCAGAGTTTGTGCTCCCAGAGGGGGCATTTCCAACAGCTTTGGACCGCTGGCTGCCCGCTGGCAGGGACACCCAGCTTGCAGGGAGCGGGAGGCAGAGCAGGGACTTCATTTCTCCTTGCTGCGAGGCTTCCAGGCCAGGGGCTTCCAACAGAAGCTCCTCATTTTTAGAGGCAAAACAGAGAGGTACAGCTCTCCAAGCTGGTATCCAAGCTGCTATGCCCATATTCGAGTTGAGGGATTAGATGAAATGGGAGCAGGTAATGACTCCCCAAGAAGAGATGCTCTGCTTGAATAGAGGCACTGGCCAAGTTATGAGCTTTCCTCTGGCTCCTACACTGATCCCAAGCAACAGGGCTTGGGAAACCACCTCCCATCATCGCCTGTCTGCCTCTGAATGGCCACAGTGTCCCACGTTCCTCCCAGAAGGAACATCTCTGCTTCAAGTGGAAAATCCCCTACACAGGAAAGAGTAAAAGCTAAGAAGCATCACTGTGGGCTGGTCACATATGACATGGTGGATGATGGCCAGCTTTAGGTCTGGTGCTTTAGCCCTGAGAAAGGAAATTCAGAGAACCTTCCTGCCAGCACTCACTGCTCCTAAGGTCGATGCAAAGGTGGAGGAACACACTGCACCACAGAGATGCCAATGTCCCCAAGGGATGTCTCTACGTAGGATGAGAGTGCTCTCGGCTCACACATCAGAGGATGGCCTTTTCAGGGAAGAGGGGACCTCAGAAAGGAATCGGAGGAGGTCCAGGGCTCTATGGGCACAAGTCCCAGGTCTCTTAGGGCTTGCAGGACTCCTCTTCCTGCACAGGCAGGTAACTCCCCTCCCAAGGTTTATTATAAAGCCTTTCAGTCTCAAACAGGATGGACCATCAGCTGTGGGGCAAGAGCTGTGCCTCCTAACCTGGCATTTCCTCCTCTGCTCTGCAAACAGGGAGAGCCGAGCTGCTGCTGCTGCATTCTGCCAAGTGCTGCAAGAAGTGTGGCCATAGGGGACACCATCAGAGAAAAGGGGGAGGAGATGATCCTTTCAGCCCCAACCCACAAAAAAAAAAATTAATACAAGAGCACACGTGGAAAAAAGCTGAGACACCTTCAAGGGATAAGAATAACAAATTGCTGGGGAGAGCGCAGAATCCCTGTCACCAGAGAACCTTATGGGGGGAGCGAGCTGCCAGCCAGGATGGGCTCGGGAGCGCTGAGCCTGTGTGGGAGCTGTCAGAGTCCCAGCCCTACCTCGTGTGACAGCAAGAAGTCCCTGCAGAGGTGACAGCTCTGGCAGATGCAGTGAGCAAACAGCCAAAAAGGGGGAGAAACGAGAGAGGAGGCAATGGCGGGCGGGGAAGCGATCTTTGCAGGCAGAGCCAGGCTGCACTCGCTTGGATTAAAAAAGGAAAAGGGAGGCAATTGGTTAAAGACCAACTTTTAAGCAGCATCCTCGCTGCCCACAGGTAGGGCAGGGCGGTTGGCAGCTCCCCTCCCTCCTTCTTTCCCTCCCTGAGACTTCCCCGCTGCAGCAGACCTAATTTCATGGGGTTTTTGCACAAGCAGCGGGGTGGAAAATGATCATCAGGAGGCAGTGCATGGCAAAGCACCCCCAGTTCCCCAGATTCCCCCCGCAAGGTGAGCGGCTCCAGCCCGGTCCCGCTGGGTCGGTACCGCAGCGAGGAAAGAGGCTACAAATGAGCTTTCCAAATCACAGCCGCGGTGCGGCGGGGGGACCCGCGCTCCCCCCATCCCCATCACCCTCCTGGATGCTGACGGGAGAGACAGCGCAGTCCTGCGTGACAGCGTGAAATTAATATGATTTTGGGGGAAGCTGGCAGTGAGTAATGAGCATCTGAAATACCTCATCTCCACCCCCTCGCCCCCTGAACTCTTTTAACCCTTCGGCTGCTAGCACGGCAGCAGGATCAAGGGGTGGGAAAAGACAGACCTGGGTTAAAGAGAACCCGAGAGGGGTCACGCAGCCCACCTGACAACTGAATTTGCAGGGCAGGTTTCGGCACAAATCCCGATGGTGCTGCCTGCGATCACACCCAGCCTGAGCAGGTGCTGGCATCAGCGCTCCTAGGCTTGGAAAAAGTCATCGTTGCTGCCTTTCCAAGCGAGGCTCTACAAGGAGAAGTCAAAAAAAATTGGGGGGGGCTGAAGGGGGACCAAGCCTGTCCTCCAAACATCCTTGGGCAAGTCCCAGAAGGTCACCCACGAGGGGGACAGCCCAGCGTGCCCAGACCACCGATGGGCAGCCCCTCCACTAACAAG
This sequence comes from Aramus guarauna, assembly GCA_013400195.1. Lineage (NCBI taxonomy): Eukaryota > Metazoa > Chordata > Aves > Gruiformes > Aramidae > Aramus > Aramus guarauna. Next base: position 142,529 of record VXBL01009328.1, read on the forward strand.
CGGGTCTGTGAGCAGCACAACAAAGGAGATGCAGGGCTGGTTTCCCAACTGAGAACTTGGTCAGAAAATAGGTCCCATCTTCAAGAGCAGCTTATGTGAACTCCTGGATATCTAATAAGGGTCAATCCCATAACACCGCCTTCCTGGGAAGACAAGCCTCGGGAGCTTCCTCCTATACTTAATTGCACCAAGTTCTCAAATTTAAGATCTCCTCTACTCTGCCAGATGCCTGGAAGCAGTCAGGATACTGCTGAGGAGGAGGAAAGGGAGGTGAGAAGATAAACGATCAGTCCAATCCACCTTAGCTTGGTTTCTTTAGGAAAAGCAACACGTGGGCAGGAGCAGAGACAGAAAAGCTCACAGTGCCATCAGATGCAGAAGCCAACACGGGTCAAATCCCTTTGGCAAGGGGTCTGCCCCGGGGAGGTAACAGGCTGTGCAATGAAAGGTCCTTAATTGTAACCGTATCTTAAAATCCGCTCGATTGGAAGAGGTAGAAATGCTGTAGCAGGCTTGAGGTTAAAAAAAATAATAATGCAAACAGAGATGCAAATAACAGACATGATGTCATCCTGAGGAGAAAACTGTGATTCATTAGAGGCTTGTTCAGGACCTTCTCATGAAGTGAGACTGAGAAACAGCCACACGTACGTGCTAGCAGAAGACAGGAAGGTGGATGGGTCGACGTCACTGTGTGAGAACTCTAGTTAAGAAATGCAACAGAGGGAAGAATTTTAAGGTCCAGAAAATAATCAACTTGACTTAAAGGCTAAGACACAAGCTCAAAAGTGAGTCCCATGTAATTTCAACACCACACATCCTGCAACACCCCCAGCTGCCAGCCCCCAAAGTAGCCTCAAGGGACAAGTTTGAAAATGAACAAGAACTGGCTACCACATAAGGCGATAAACCCCACGTTTCTCCTTCCTTAGACACACACATACTACTACTCTTAACAAGTCAGACAAAAGGAGACCTTATAATACTAATAGCACTGGGTGGGTTATTTACAGGAGACAGCGGCTCCTAGAAGCTTTGTTTTTCACTTCTGGAAAAGCAAAAGCCCACGTGTACGCACACACGTACCAGTCCCACTCAGCACAGAAAAATGGCAAAAACCCCAAAGCAAAACCCCAGAATTACATTTCAGTAGGACACTTCAAAAGCAGCCCCTTCCCCATCTCTCTCCACCTCCCTGAGCCCCTCCGTGCTGATGAGCGACGGAGTCTGTGCACAAAAATAATTAAGTTCCATCGGGAGGTTTGGCTCGGTGCCTTGGCCAGAGATGCTTCGGCAGGAGTCAGAAGGAAGCAGCCTAGAAACTCCCTTCATTTGCATCGGACAACTGGACTGCACAAAAGCAGGCAGCCGAAAACTCCTCAGCGGAGGTTTCAGGTGAGCAGAAAAGGGGGCCTGTGGGTATGGAGTACGTGGAGTGCAGAAGACGGGAAAAAACCCCTATAAAAATCAAGCATTGCAATGAATATTCAAGACGGGGAAAAAGATGTGCTAAAAAAAAAAATCTTCCTTCTGCTCTTGGGGAAGATCCACCTTTTAAAGCAACCCTGTCAAGATAACACAGAGTTAAACATTTCCTTATCTATGTTAAACACCTTTATGATTCAAACCGAAAAACAGCGCTGAAAACCTATTGCACTCTCCTCCGCCCCATGGCTCATTTTGGATAGTCAAATTAAAGTGGCCAGTTACATTTCTGGTCTCTGAATATCAGCACAACATCGCTGTGTTTGGGTTTCCAGCACATAAGGAAAAGGCTTGAAGAAGAACAAAAAAAATAAAAAAATAATAATAAAAAAGTTTAATTTATGCTTTTTGAGATAGTGCAATAAATAAACCAGCCCAGCAGATCCCTGTATTCTCATCCAGAGCTCTCGACTCACGAGGCTGGTGCACATTTCTGCAGGTTGCTGCCCAGAAAAGCACCTGCACCCTACATTTCCCTGCGCACCGCTCCTGGGCACCTGCAATTTGGACACGGAAGCACGCAGGGATTAGTAAATCCCCCGTGCTGAGCCAGGCTGTAAGGCTGCACCTGGGGTAGGCTGTGCGGGAGAACAAGGTTGTGCACGATCCAAAGGCATCAGAAGAGCAGGGAGGAGAAAATGTCACAGGCACCGGAGCGCGGGGAGAAATGGAATAGTAAAGAAACTCCATCTTCTCCTTCCAAACCGAAAATCCACTAGTGGGGCAGAACCAGGATAGAGGGAACAATCAACCGAACGGTTTCCTAACCACGCCAAAGAAAACACGTGCAACAAAGACACATTTTTTGCAAGCGCCTTCAAATTACATGGGCAGACATGGCCCACACAGCGGGCGGGCGAGAGGAGCCGGGCTGCACTGGGAGCACCAGGGTGCAAAGCTTTGATCCAGAGCAGCATCCTGCAGCCCCCCATGCCAGACACGCTCCTCCTCAGACGCCGAGCAGCCGAACGCACAGATCTCGCATCCTAATTAGGAAGCTGAAATCCGGCATTAACGCAAAGCGCCGCATCATCTGCTGGCATCATCGCAAGCTGCTTGCATTTACATCTCCTGAGGATGTGGCCTCGAACCAGCTCCCTGATGCTCCTTCCAACGCGTGCAGCCCTGCAGCGCTCCGGCCATGGGTTTGGACCATGGTTTTGGGAAGGCACCTTTAAAACAGGGGGTCTCTATCCCTAGGGATAGACCAAAACAAGGTAAAAGCGCTGTTGGCATCGGAATCCACCCACCGCTGAAGACATCAGAGCACACACACGCACCTATGCGTGCGCTCGGATGCAAACCACCACGCCGTCAAGTGCCTGTAACCTCAGGGATGGCTTTGGAGAGCTCAAAGAATGGCGGGTCACATTTTTATACCACGAGAACACGATACAGCAATCCCAGTCAACACCAAACCAAACTCAGAGGCATCATTACTCCTGACAGTGCACAAATGTGTAACAAGACACGTTCCAGTTCTTGCTCCTAAAACTGTTTTTGACACGTTTCCACCTGAAGGCGTGCTTCTCAGCAAGATACACGTTCCACAGCCCTTCCGTGTGCTGGCACCAATGTCCTGATTCACAGGGGAAGCCAAAAAGCTGGGATCCAGCACCGACCCGACGGCTGGGTGCAGAGCACCCACCGATGACAGTTCCTTCCCCAGGGTCTTTCTGCTGGTGCAGACTCATTTTTGTGCACCGGCCTGCAAGCACGGTACCCTGGGACGAGCAAAGGTGCAAGTATTGCAGAGAAGCTGGCGGCTCAGTTCTGCGTAAAAACCTTCTGGCAGGGCACAGCACTGCTACTGAAGCATCTGAGCATTTATTTTAATACACTTATCCTACCAGTCCTTCTCAGGAGTTGCATCGGTCCTCCGAGGCACCCAAGTTGCAATGCACAAATGTCGTTAAGTGGGTGATTGAACACTAGCCTGAGTAACACGAGCAAAGAATTGAGCAAGGTATCTGGACTGGTGTTGAACAGCGGAGGAAGATCTGCGCTTTGGCTTTTCACAGGAGGGTGCAGGACGCACTGGGGGACATCACTCCCAGCAAGGAGCTAAGCAAGCGATTCAGCCAGGAGGAGATACCTGGCCTAGGACAGATGGCCTGACGTGGTAGGACGGCAGAAGAGACAGGCAGACCCAGGAATTGCTGAGCCTGTCCCACCATCTCCAGACCAGACCTCCAGTGTGGGCTCAGCAACTCCTGGGGCTTCTCTCCAACATTCCACCCGCCAGCTTCATCTCCCCCAGCCCACCCTAGCACCATGAGAAAGTGCTCACTGTGGCTTCTGCAGCTCCCCCCGCATTCACGGACCATCTAACTGCAGGGAGACAGCACGGAGAGAAAAAAATTAAGCAGCTAAGAGGAAGCAGCAATGGATTTTGAAATATTTCTAACACAACATCTAGGGGTTTAAAAGCAAAAGCATCACTTGCAGAGTAATCTGATTGTTGAGCAAGCGATGCTTGCAGCATTGTGCATCCTAGAGCTGTTTGCACTGAATATTCTAATTAATACTGCCCAGCGCTTGCTTAACAAACTCACATGTTTATGAAGGGACTAATTTTTTTTCCTTCTCTGCCTTTCGGTAGCAGATTTCCATGGCTTCAACAAGGCAACGTTACTCTGGGAAGAAGAAATTGTTTCCAGTCATGTAGACTCCATTACTGGGAGAAAGGTGTGAACAGCAAGCATGTCTGGCAGACGGATTCATTATACCACTGTGTCCTTTATAATGGGAAATGAAAAGCCCATTCTGGTAACTACACTTTATTATAATAGGTCAGAAGAAGTGAAAGGCATCATCTTATAAAATTAACTTCATAAAGACTGCCTTTAAAAAAAAAAAAAATCTCTGCCAGTTTATCCACTCTATCTTTCTTCTGAGATTTTTCTTCTAGCTTCTAGAAGAGACATGACTCCAAAGTCTTGTCCCACCGGCTGTCTTCACTTCTACCCTCTATCAGAGGGAATAGATCTGTTTTCTCCTAATCACTCCTAGGCACTTGTTTTGCCAGGTGCAGTAAATGCCATGTCTCTGTCAAGACGAAGAAAATAGTCAGCAAAGGAGTTAAAATTAAGAGAGACACCCACCTCCAAAGGTCTTCACAAGCAGCAGCATTACTTTCTTTATAGGAAAATCAGAATACGGAGATAAACGCACCCTATAACCTGTTCTGTGCTCTGGCATACCTTTCAATTGCTTCTGCTAGCTGCTTCTTCAGTCAAACTCAAGTCCAGTCTCTCAACTGATAATAATTTGGTGATTTAAAAGCTTTACGCGATGCGTTTGATTGCAGTTCCTACAGGGGAAAGGCAAGGGATGGCCAGATGGACAATAAAACATCTTCCACACTCACAGTGCTGGCACCTGATCTCACTCGGAATTTTGAGGGTTACTGTCTACCACAACTAATAGGCAAAGGAGGGCTGGAAGCGATGGTCATTGCAATTTTAGGAGAATTTATAGGTACAGACCCAACGATAAGTTCTGAGAGATATTTCGCAAGGAAAAAAGGAAACACCGGCTCCAAAACGCACTACTTGAGATGCCACTCTAATAAACTGCATCCTTTGGTGGTACAAGCATCAGGTATGTCAAACGGTAGGCAGACTCTCAACAGTATCTATATCCCATTAGCTTGGGTAGAAATCTTTTAAGAAGCCTTTTTCTGTATCGAATCGTTCCCCCTTTATGGAAAATAAAACATACATCTCCTTGAAACATTATATGCCAACTGCAAAACAGCCTTATTTTTAATACTCATGAAAGTTGGTGCAGAGAGGGGGAAGGAGGATGGAAGAGGATGCTACGAAACAAATAGTTAATTGGAACTTCCAATGAAGGCTGCATGGATCTAATGTGATAGATTTTAAAGGAGCCTAATTTTCAGAAATTGCCAGAGCTCCAATCTGTGAAAATGTGGCCTTTCACAGGTCTCCAATTCAGCTTGCCACATCTAGAGTTCCTTTTGGAAAAAAAACAAAACTCTTGCCATAAAAGCCCCCCTGTTTGGTAGCAAAAATTAGCAGCCTTCATGGGATATCAATTCCTTTGTCTCTCCTCCCCTAACCATGGGTCTTTGGAAAGAACTAAGGACTATTTGTCTTTTGTTATTTTTCCAGGTAGTAAAGATAAGAGTAGAATCTAATAAAGAACAAAAATGGGAGGGGGGGGGAACCCACCCACAAAAGCTAGATCTTCACACCTAGCCCAAAAGCAGCCCCTGTAATTGAAAAGCATTTCTCCCTCTGAAGAAAATAACACCTATTGGGTCTCAAAAAAAAATAAAAAATTCCCTTGGCAGTGCGAGAGAGGCCAACACCTCCTGCAGAAGACAACAGGACACGCTCTGAACCAGCACCGCACACCCCAGCAAAGCCATCGGGTCCGGTGCAGAAGGCGAGCAGCGCCTACGGCTCATGGAGCCCTGCAACAAGACATTTACTTTGCAGGCAGAGGACTTTAGCTGTACAGAGAAAACTAAGCACCACCTTTCTCTAGCCCAAGAATTAGAACTCAATACCCCACAACTCCACAATTAAAGAAACACATTTGCTTTGAATCTTTAGCTTGGGTATAAATCAATTTGAATTTTACACCTGTTTACAGACCTTTCCCAAGGGACTGCCTGGCCTCCTTCCTCCCAGGGATCCACCTCCCCACCGGGGATGGGCAGGAGGAAACTCCTGGGGAACATAGCTCCCCAAACCTGCTGGTGCTCATAGCGCAGAGGACACGTGCAGTCACGCGACGGGAAGTCACCAACCGCTTCCAAACCTCAGCGAGGTCCAACCCGGTGCAGAGCCTTTCCCCGTGGTTTGCACGGATCGCTCAAAGCGGCTGGGGAAAGGCAACAGCCCAGGAGGACACACGCAAAACAGCCACGGTCTACCTTCAGCTGCTGTAGGATCACGAATGACGGCGCAGGGCAAGTCTAAGCATTTAACCGATGGATCTATGAAGAACGATATTAAAAAGCGGAAAGACAACCAGGGCAGGATTTCCTGAACTGCTGGTGCTGAGCAGCACAGGTACAACAGCTTTCAAGATTCGGTATTTGAAACGCTCAACTCCCATGTTTTGCCGTTCCAGTGTCATTAACACCTACCGTGGGTCCATTTAAAAAGGAAGACATGGCTCCCTGACAGAGCTCAAACCATGGAAATATTTGTTTGGGGTAATATATATGTATGTGGAAATATATACAACGTATTTATTTGTCTGGGGTAATATACACACACACTATACATTGTGTGCATATGTTTGTTTATGTATTTATTTTTCTGCTGCCCAGGCAATGGAGAAAAGACAAAAAGCAAGCACAGAGGGAAGCAGGTTGGGAGACAACATCAGCTGCAGGGCTGGAAAGTGGCTTTTGAGTGTGCGAAACAATAGAGGAGATGTTTGCCCTGCAAAGCCTCCCACCTCCGCTGGCCCCGGGCTGCTGCCCTGCATGGCGATGCCCGGCGGTCCCCAGGCTGGCGGTGGTCCCTTGCTGTTCCCAGGCTGGCGGTCCCCGTCACGGTGGTCCCCAGCCAGCCTTTCCTGGGCAGGCTAAGAGTGCCCTCTGCAGCCCTGCCGTCCGTGCCGCCTCCGCTGCCAAGCGATTGTTTGCAATTTCAAATAAATAAATAACAAAATACAAGTAAGACAGGTTCCTAAATGCAGAAAGAGCCAAAAGCTCCAGAGCAAAGGCATCTGATTTAAAACCGCAAAAAAGAAAAAAAAGCAATCTAGGAGGATGAAGTGTTTAGCAGCGCTCTGTCATGCCCCGTTTTAGCTGCTCTGAAGGGAAGGAGGGATGGCAGGGGTGGAGGGAGGATTGTGGGTCCCCCCCAAGCCGTTGGCTTTTGTTTTAAGGATAAAAACCACATCTCTGAATATCCTAGGTAAATGAAACGGATGTTCACGCATCGCTCTGAGAACGCTGTCAACAGCGCACACGGCTAGAAGCTGCGTGTTCCTTGCAATATTAATCAGACTGCTCCTCCACCCCTCCTCTCCACAGCACCAAGGTGCTAGACAAGACAGGAGGAAAAAACACACCGAACCCCCACAGTCTCTGTTGGGTTTGTCTATCCTCGTGATATACATAAGCCTCCCAGCTCCTTGAACTTAACCCAGGGCCCTAGAAGGCAAATAGATCCCCCTGGTTTTATTTGCTCCAGCTTTACAAAGGTCACGTCTATAGCCACACAGTGTTGGGTTTTAAATTCACAGTGCCCCACGTGCAAAGAAAACTCAACACAGTAACTTGGAAGTCTAGTTTGTTTGCCCCGTTTCAGTATAGCCTCTGAGGGCAGCACTGAAGCAAAAGCATCCAAGCTGCACAGCACGAGCAAGAAAAACCTTTTGCTCTTCTACAACAACCTTTACATTGCGCCTACCATCACCCTTCCAGCAATGGGTGTCCAAGAGTCAAGTCACGGTCTGTGTCCAGTTAAATCCCCAGAGCCCACCCCAAAACAGTGTTGCTACATACAGCTTTCCTCACCACCTTAGACCTTGCAAGGAAACAGCTTACAAGCCACACGGGAACCACTGTGTTTGCCTGGGGTCAAGCCAGGAGAACATCACAAGCTAATAAAGAAGGCAGAATTCACCACATATGGGAAAATGCATCATTTCCCCTGCAGCCAAGAAAAAAAAAAAAAAAATCACTGCCCCGTGGCTCCTCGCAAGGCAGTTTTCACCACGTGGTCTGGGGAGGTTTCAAATGGTAAAGTGATTCCTCATCTCAGTCCGTTTGGAAAGAAACACCACAGCCCTGACTGGACAGAAGCACCAGCCTTCTGCTTAGACAGACCCACAGAGAAAAGCCACCTCCTAACACAGTATTCACCGTGCCCTGCAGATGTGAGCTATCGCCCTTATTGTGGGGAAAACCGATGAGCAGAGCTGGACACAGATTCCCCCAAATTCCTTCTGCAAGCCAGCAGCAGAGCAGGGACCATGGCCTGGGCCAACGAGCAAAAGATTGTCATCCTGGGAGCAGAAAAGCTGTATTTAACAAAGTTTCACCTCTTTTCCGGGATGCATTACAAGGCTTAATGAGTCACTGCACAAAAGGCCGAGGATACAAAGAAAACAGAGATCAGCCAGCGCACAGAAGAATGCAGGCTGCGATCCTAAAATCCCTATTCATTGCTCAGCACCGTCCCGGGCAGGTCTCACGGCTGACAAGGTATTTCTTGCTGGAGAGGGTATTACAGTCAGGATAGTCCTGCACCCTTACAGACACAGAGTAACACCCCACTGAGGCACACGCAGCGAAACACTCGTGGAAGGCAAAACAAGATGCAAGTGCTCCCTCCATGACGAGAAGGAGCTACACCATCACGTGGGCAAGACAGACGGAGGAAGGAGCCAGCCCCAGCTAAAACCTTTCACACCAGCTGTCTGCAGCGGCTCTCGGTGCTCCTCCCCAGCCAGGTGAGCTGAGCATCAGGAAAACTGCCGCACGCCTTTCAGGCAAGAGGGAAAAAAAAAAAATGAAAAAAAAAAGATAGCCGATGCTATATGGTTTGTTGGACATGCAGGTTGATCTCCAAGCTCGGCGGATGTCTGCTACACGGTGACAGGCCACCAGGCTCTGACAGCTCCCGGTGGCTCTGGCCTATGTGATCTCTGTGTCACCGGCAGAATTTCTATACTGGTATAACCTCCTGAGCCATTGATGTTAACATAAGTAAAAGGCTCGTTTACTTCCACGAAGAAAACAAAACTCACAATATTTACAATCAGATAGCAAGATCCCCTATGAAAATCATCCCGGTTCCAGCCTGGAGCACTCCACAGACCCAACAGAAAGCACTTTCCTACCTGAAGAGTTCCCTGATTTCCCTGACGGTGGCCTGGAACGGGATGTTTCGGACCAAGATCTTGGAAGTCTTCTGCTTCTTGACCATTTGTTTCTTTCGGGACGATTTCACAGCGGGCCTGTGAAGTCAACAGAAAGGGCAGGTAAGGACCACACTGCGCAGCAAAACAGCCAGCGCATTCTGGCTCCTTCAAAATTGGGAATGCAGAAAAATTAGCTGGCTAGCTCACTTTGACATCCTTGCTGGCATCTTACTGGCAACAACCAAGAAAGAATTAAAGTGATTTAAATCCTACATCCAAATATCAAAGTTTCCAGCTTGCGGACTGCAACCTCAGTTGAGGTCAGGCAGCAGGCCTGCACTCAGATTTGTCACTAACTTTTATTTTGACATCAAATCTTGTCCATTCAATTGTCAGGAGAACGTCCTATTTGATCTATTAAAAAAATAAAAGCTTACCATAAACTAATTTTGATTCTTTTTCTTACTGGCCTTGAAAATAGCAAAAGAAATTTTGAAGTAGATCATGATTTTTTTCTTTTTTACTTCAGAATTGTATTGCATTTGAATGAGATAAGAATTGACCTCATACAAAACACAGCAGCTTATTTCATAAAGCAAAGCATTCCGTGCCATAGGCTGGATACCTACGGAAGGTATCTCAAAGAATTGAAATACATTTTGATTTTTAATGAACCAAGTGCAGACAGGGAGCCATCAGACTCCCCAGACTCTCCTGGTCCCCAGGGACCAGATTTTCAAACAAATTTTGACACTTCAGAGATACCTCCTTCCCGTAGGGTTTCCAAAGTGTCTAAAGGACAGTCTTTAGGTGCCAACATTCACCTTCAAACATCTGGATTAAGATTCTGCACCGAATAAAAACTAGTAAGGAAACCCTAAAAAAGCAGGACTCGACCTCCAAGTAAACTCATCTACAAGTTACTGTCTCCTCTGCACCTGACAGCCAAAAAAAAGAAGTTAAATCCAAGTTTCTTTTCAAGCAAGAAAAAGACAACCCTGTATTTGTCTTGATTTGATCAGAATTGGCAGCAGAACATTATTTTTAAGCTGCTGTTCTTCCTGATAAACTAGGGTAAAAGATTTCATTACCCAGAGAATATTGTCTTCAAGAACTCTTTAAACCCACTGGAACTCGGGCTATCAGTTGATTTTCCAATGCTGACCAGCTGCCGCCAAAGCAGAGGTTTTAGAGGAGCCTCTTCCTTGAGTGTGGAAGAAAACTCAAGTGCCTGGTTCACACTTTGGGCTCATTTTTGGAGTCCCACAACACTGCATGCTGCTCAGGGATTTTAACTGGAAAGGTGAGACATAGCTTTACCTGACAGCTCTCTCCGAGATTTTCACTTCCAGCTTATGGCCATCTACAGAAAAGCCCTAGAAGTTAAAATAAAGAAACAACAACAACAACAAAAAAATCAAAGTCACAACAGCTTTCAAGCTTCCAGGACATAAGCACAGCATTTCACATCTTGCTGTTTCCCATATATTCCTCCCCTTCTCCCTGCCAAAGTTTTTCTCTGTTGACCACCGCTCATGTGAGGCAAGGCTTCCGATATGAGGTTGGAGACAACTCGACTGACTGAAGCAGCAGCCAACATCCCTGATCTAGTTGTCCATCAACCTCAGCTCTGCCACTAAACTGGCAAAGACAAGTCACTTCACTGCCATGGGCTATGGTTTCCTCTCCCTCCAGACTGCAAACTCTTCAAGGTAGTAACTATTTATTCTTACTATTTATTCTGGAATGAGCCAAGGATGTCTCATCGTCCATCGGTAGCCAAGAAAGTCTTCCTGCACCTCAAAGGACTTCCCATAGTTCAGCACTGAAAACAAGCAGCCTCTTGCCTTTCCAGCCCTGACAGGGCACACGATACGCAAAGGCACCATGCTGGGAACCTGGAGCCCTGCTACCCGCTCCCTCCACAAAACACCCGTTTTCCTGCTTTCTCTCTTCCCCAGGATTCTGCCTTTCAAAAGGATGGAGAACACGCGTCTACTCCAAGACTACCTAGGCTGTGGAACGTGAAATGACCGCCAGTTGAAGGTGGGACTTGTGGATTGTGGTCACCGAGCATGCACAGATTACACAGAGTAATTCCTTCACATCTGCCTAGAAAGGGGTGACACCAGCTGTCTGGTCTGCACCACCCTGGCAACATGGACCAAACACTTGGATGTTGTTCTGGCAGCAGAGGGAATGATTTATTTCTTCAGAGTGCAGCAAAACCCTGTGGCACGTGTCATGGGGAAGGCAGGAGGCTACAAGACCCTGAAGCAATGGCAGAGTCACAGAGGGTAAAGCCGAACTCTGCAGCACTGAATACTCAACAATACTTATTCTCATTATGAGGAGGGGCCTGGGTGTCCATCACCTCTGGAAAGGGAACCTTGCAGAATAAAGCCATTAAATTTCAATCATTGCACTTTTTCTTGCCACCTCCGTATCGGATCAGCGCTAGGGAACACTCTTCTGCATGAGGTCTCGTCCCTTCGCACACCCTCTTTCCTCACAAACCTGGCCCATTTTAGAGGATTCTCCATCTGCACAGCGTAACTGACAGCACTGACATCCTCGGATACGGTTTGAGCCTCACAGTTCATCCAAGACTTTGCCCACCACTTCTGGAAGAAATCTGGACCAACAATGGCTAACTTACCTGGAGCCTGCGCAGGGCTTTCTGGGCGCTCTCTGGCTTCTTGTACTCCACGAATCCAAAGCCCATTGAAAGCAAAGTGCCTGTCAGAAGAGAGAGGGGACTCATTAAGCTAGCAAAAAACAGTGATGATATTAAACAGAAGACTTAAAAAACAATCAGAAGCAAACACTGATTGCCAAAATTGGAGGGACAAAAAACAATACCCCAGGCAAAGGGGAAGCCTGCCCTGACTCCGACACTCCTCGTGAGCACCCCTCACTGACTTGTTTTGAGCAAGAGGCTGCTCTGGAACAGCTTGGATTGGTGCTGATGTCAAAGAGGAGATAACCAACATTGCATGCAAAACAGATTTTCTTGCTTTGCATAATTTCAGTGCAACCTCCTTAAATAAAACACTAAGTCCTACGAAACAACTGTTGGTCACAGTCGGGGTAAGTGATCTCACCATGGATACACAAACATTTGTTTCCACACAGGAGTGAAATGAGACCATCCTTTGGAAAATTTGCCAACTACCCAGAAACGGGTGTGACTTTTGCTGCAGCACAGCAATATGCAGGTTGCAGTTTGGTCCCCAGAGGAGACACTTCTAACCTGCAAGCCCTTCAGAAACTCATTTTGGCCCACACTTGAAAAGCAGTCAGTTACTGAGCACTGCCGGGAGCCGAGCATTTGAGATCTGTGTCAGTTAGGACTGCCACGTGCTGTATTCCCCATCGCCATCAAGTGCAAGCCCAGCCTTTCATCTGAGACACAAAACACCTTGGAGGTCTGCAAGGCAGAAAAGGAGCAACCATCTCTATAAACCTGGGTGGGCAGCTGCTGGTTCCACGCCAAAGGAGGAGACATCTACTCCACACCGTACAAGAGCCATAATTAAGGCTGGGTGAGGAAAGGAAAAATCCACAAGCAAAAACATAACGCCCAGTTTCCAACTTCAAAACCTCAATAGCAACAGGCTATAGAGACATCCCACAGCAAGAGAAGGGGATGACTTTGGTAGGTGGTATGAGATCAGCCTAGGCTCAAATGTTGTTGTCTGGTCACGAGCACGCCTGCGGCCAGACACGTGAGCAGTACCGAAGGGTTCGTTTTATTTCTTTTTCTTTCAGTGGATCTGGGTTTTCAAGCATCCCATGCAAGAGAAGCCCTGTAAGGCAAAATCCTGTAAAGGACTGCAACTCCCTAGCCTAAAATCCAGAAAGACACAGCCCAAAATCTGCAAAAAAGACCCAGCCCATTTAGCTAGCATTTGCCTTAGGCAAACTCTGCCCTGTTCAACCGCCCAGAAAACGAGTGCAGTCGCTGCAACAGGCATAACCACTTGTCACCGCAGCCTGCTGGCTTCGAATCTGGCAGGCAGAAGGCAAACGAAGCCCACAGAGCACAGTATTCAGCCCCGCATCCTTGAAGATCCTGGATAAAGCATGTCATGAACAGGTTTAATCATCGCAGGGCACCGGTTCCTTTCAACTTGCATCCTGCTCTCTTCTGCGATCCTGAAGGAGTTGGCTTCTCTATCCTGAGCTCAAGAGAAGGCCACATCTCCACAAATCCCACAATTGAGCTTAACCTTCTAGACTGAACCCAGGGGTATTTTTGGTTGCTGCTTTCAGCCATTTCAACAGGCACACTTCTAGAAATAATAAGGATTTCACCAACGAGAACACAAATGCTCAGCCAGATGAATGCTAAAGCAATGCCACACCTGAGCCCTCAGCAACCAGCCGAGGGAAGGAATTGAACAGCAACATCTAGAGTACCTGCTTTGTCTTTCTTCTTGGATATTGTGCAGCTCTTCACAGCTCCCACTTTGGAGAACGTCTGCAAGGAATTTGGACACGTGATTCAGTTCCCTTTGTCACAGGCTTACAACTCAACTCGAGTGACAACGTGGCCGTCTTCCAGAGCCAGGAGCGCACGCTGGCAAGCCCACCTCCTCCCAACACACACCTGACAAGCAGTCGGTGCAGCTGTGTCTTATAAAATTATTTCTGTACAAATATACACCCACACAGGCAGAGAGTCTTAAAGAAATCAATACACGCGTTCCCAGAAATCCTCCACGTCCGTGGATTACCGTAGTGGCGGAGGCCACAGAGTAGCAGGGGCTGCCCTACAGTGACAAGCCATCTGTTCAGCTCCTTCATACAACTGCAGCCAGAAGGCAGAAAAAGAAGAGGGGACAAGTTGCAGTCCTCCTCTGAACTGTTATATTTGTCCCCAGACCCAACTAGACCAGGGTGTCTGCTAGTACCACAGTCCCAAGGTGGAGGACCACAGATCCAGGGTGGACTGACATTGCACCAACATTTTTGGGCCATGAAATGTGGCTTTTCACATGGCTACAAAAAGTGGAACTCCCAGTTGCTTTTCCCTATTTTGCTATTAATATCCCACATGGCTTTAGAAACACTACGCTCTCTCCCAGCAGTTTTGCTGAGGTAAAGCACAGACAGCTCAATGTTGGTAGAAACTTAGAGGAAAAGCACATCTCAGTGAAACCATCATTTCTTTCTTCATTCCCTTAACACACAAAGCAATATCACAGCTGCACAAGTTCTTGTCCCAAGCAAAAGCATTACAGAAAGCACGGGAAATCTTGAAACATTTCCTACTGCCTCCACCTGTCCCGAGGTGGAATTAAACCCCATCAAAACTGTATCAGATACACATTTGTCTTAACGGATGCCTGAAACCCCAAAGCAGAGTTTCCCAGTCCTAGTACAATCCCATCTTCTGTTAGGTCATACCAGCTGCATTATCACAGCAATATTTGTCTCCTTCAAGCACTTTATCCTCAGCCCAACAGAGGTGAAGAACATCTTGCCCCTCGCCTTCTGCAGCAGAGTAGAGCCCTTTCTTCTAGCCCACGCTGGGAGCGGGAGCTTCACTCCACCACACACCTCCGTTTGGTCCTCAGCCACACACTCAACCCCCTCCCGCTTCATTCAAGCGAAACCCAGTCCCCCCTCCGCACTTATGGCTCACCTCCTTCAGCGTGTCTTCTGTGGTGGCAAAGTTCAGGTTTTTGATGAACAAGGTACACCCGGGAACGCTTTCTTCCTCCTCCTCCTCTTCTTCCTCTTCCTCTTCTTCCTGTGCTGCTGTTTCCTCTGAGCCCTTTACAGCCGTGTCAGTGTCATCATCTGAAACAAAAAGAGTAAGCTCAACTTTGTAAGATATAACAAAGCCAAATTTTGGAGGAGTGTGTCCACTACTCCAGCTAATAGTTACTACTCCAGCAGGAACAGGCCAAATCTCTGTTGGCTTTTTGTGGGTGGACGTAGGCTGAAGAAAGCTCAACACTCAGTATATGAGCACATCCTCACGAAAACTAAAATATCGCCTAGTCTTTGGGTGTAGAAACTCCACAAACCTGCTTCCCCAGCACTCAGACACCCTCACATCAAACCTAGCCAGACACCTGCTGAACCAATCAAAGAGGCTCCAAACTTCCTTGAGCACCCTTCCACACTGCTCTGAAACCTCACCTCTTGCCAACACGTACCCACGAGATGTGAAATAACATCCCTGTCAGCATGTGAAGGAATATGGTCCATAAAGCCCAAACACATGCTGAAGGGCAACGAAGAACTGCACCCAGCACAGATGCTGTGGTCTTAAAGGGCTTCACTATAGCATTAACACTTCCAGAGCCATGGGTTTACACTCCGTGACTCATGAACCTCACTCAGGTCAACAGCACCACACGCTATTTTGTACAAATCTTGCTTTGGGGATTCTGCAAAGACAAATCTGTAAAAAGAAAACCAAGTAATCAAGCTGCAATTCAACAGTCAGCACAACAGCTTCCCCTGGGGCACCCAAGGCGCACGATGGAGCTGTGAGCTGGGAGGTGAGCAGAAACCCGGATACCGTACAGCTGATCAATGGGCAAGTCTGCTGGTATTTGCGGTTGGTCTTAGCCAGGAGGGAAGCTTCGGCAACACCATTTTGACTCTCTCCATCCATCCATTTCCCTCTCTTCCCAATTTCTAAAATGGCTTAATAATTTCTACTGTACTTAACGCAATGAAGAGGCCTTAAAGTTACCAAGCACACACGACAGGAGAGGAGAGACCTGTCTGAGCCTGCACTGAAGCTGAGACTGCAGTGGGACTAGGCCTTTATTAGACATCAGACAATACACACAAGCTCACGCTCTCTCGCTCTCTCTCATCCACTGACTTACCAACTCCCTTCCTCACTAGGCCACGTGTCTTTTAGAGCAGCTTCAACCCCCGCAGCACAGCCGATCCTGTGCTCAGAAGGAGTAAACTACACATCGCCCTTTGGCATTAACACCCCCCTCGGAGATTTTTCTAGGCTTATTCCTCCCTCATTTCGTACGACGAGAACCCGCACTGGACCAGGGGTGTGCAAAGGCCATTATCAGCCCTGAGCAGCCTTCCAGGAGCTCCTGCACTTACAGCCCTTTGCCTCCAGGTGAGGGTCTCTGTTACGGGGAGATAAGGTGGCCCTCCAGCCCTTCCAGCCTTCCCCTGTGACCCAGGCACAGCACAGCAGCGCAGGAAAAGGCTTTTCATCAGCTTTTCTCCCCCTTCCCAAAAACTCAGAGTCCTGAAATACCTTCTAGCAAAACAAACCTACATAAAGCCACTCTTCTTTGGCACCGTCTTTTTCTTTTTTAAAAGGATCTCGAAAGGTTTTAAATACATAGGCAAGATGCAATTTTTACAGCCCCTAGAATGGGGAGAAAGAGGTTATACTCAAGAAAGGGAAAGTCATGTCCTTGCAGTGGGAAATCACCCCGACAAAGCATACAGCAGGGCCTGACAACAAAAGCACAGGAGAAATACACACTGGGACCCACAACCTGTCACCAGCAAGGCAACCCTAGGGGCCGTGCAGATGACTTCATGAGGCTGGTTCCATCCCCAAAGGGTCAGGAATATCAGCACTGCCCCTTTGCACATGAAGGAGTGGCAAAACAACCAGATACACCTCCGTCCCAAAGTTCTTACCAGGTACCAGCCTTGCTTTGCCCTCCTTTTCTGCAGCCTGAGGGGTCTTTTTCTGAGGGGCTGGGCTGACGAAGACACCCATTGGAGCCCATTCCAGATACAACGGCACAGAATGAAACTGTAAAGAGAACACAGGAGAGACATGAAGAGTGGAGGGCAAGGCCTGGGAAAAAAGCTCTGCTCTCAGCTTTATTTTCCTCTCACTCTGTAATGGAAAACAGCAGTGGAAAAGCTGAGCAAGTTTTTCAGCTGGCTAAACTCTCTTTCACCGAAGCAAAGTCTGTATCCAGCCTCACGTGGGACCATAGTCAACCATATACCGCGCTCCTGTATTGCAAAAGGTGAAAGAAACTCTCTCCAGGCCATCAAGGCTTTTCTAGATGTGCACAGCCCCCTCCTCCAGCTGTCTTTTGCAAGTTGAGAGCCCTACTCAGCCGCTGCTGCACAAGGATGCACTGCACAAGGACGAATCTCCCGAAATCCAAGGGATAGAGAGCGACAGCAGTGGCTCTGGGATAACTCACTTCCCTCAAGAGCCCTCCGCCCCTCACACTTGTAGCAAGCACTCCTTTCCGCAGCTTCACAACTAGCCAAGATCCACACTCGCCAGGCAGCTGCCTACTCCTCGCCACGCTCACCTTGGAGTAGGCCAGCTTGGTGAAAGCCTGCTTGGCCTCGGCTGGCTCCAGGAACTCCACGATGGCCGTGATGCCTCCTTCTGGCAGCAGCACCCGGCCCAGGCTGCCGTGTTTGCCAAAGACATCCTCCAGCTCCGCTATGCTCGTGCCGGCAGGGAGGTTCTTTACCAGGATCACTGTTTTACTCCGCTCACCAGCTGCCTGTCACGTTCAGTGGGAAAAGAAAGGGGAGATTGGATATAAGAAAGCAAAACCTGGGACCTTACTGATGATTTCAGATCAAACATGCCATGCTCTCTCACTCCATGTCCCCCCTTTCCAGAACCCAAGAGGACCAACAGCCATTTACAAAACACTTCCTAGAAGATCCACACCCCAGTACAACCTCCTTGTTCCACAAATACTCATGTTTGGAGGTTTCAGCTCCAGATTCACCCTGGTACAGACACAGGACTCCTTCCCTGCCTATAGCAAGCTGCCCATCATACCATAAGCTGTCATACTACGTATTTCAGCCATCCCATGGACAGCCGCATTTTCAAATGGACAGAATAACTGCTAACCCAGGTAAGGGTTCAATCCTGCAAGATGCTGAGGATTTAATTACTAATTTCAAAAAGAGAGCTGAGAACTGGGCCATCGCATGGAAGAGGTAGGTCCACATTGCTGCCTTCAGCTAGGCATCTCACCTGGCTGAAGGAATCCAGGCTGACTCCATTTTCGATGAGGAACCGGCGAATTTCCTGGACCAGCTCGGTCTCTCCCAGAGCGACCCTCACTGCCACACTGTCTTTACTCTCCTGCAGGCAAGAACATCAGTTGACAACGTGACAAAAAAAGGTCAAAAGAGGGAAGCAAAGAGCCTGATCCAGGAATGTGCCGGGCACCTGTTTTTCCTGCTGCTCTCGTAAGCAGATACAAAGGGAATTTGGTAGAGAGCTTGAAGGTAAAATGCTCCAGCTCCTCTGAAACTGCTAGGAGTTTTGCTGTTGGAGTCAGAACGCTTCCCAAGGCAAAACAAAGTTTCCAGGAAGGACGTGAGTTTTAGGGTGCAAATTCCCAAGAACTAGTTATGTAGAAATGCAAAATTCAGACAGAGAAAAGCAGACCAGGCAGGAGAGCTGGGAGCACGACTTTGTCTTCCAGTGACAGAGGGATTATTAGGCTCAGATCCCACAGAAAGGCTATAGCCTCTGTGGTGTTTGTTGATACACAGAGGCTTTTGTTGCACAAAAAGACCACGCAGGCCCTGGGCACGACAAAACAGGTAGTAAAATTATCTCCCATCCCAGATGATCAACAACCCAACTCACGTGATCCAACACTTGGCTTTTGGAAGCATTGTACTTCTGAGCAATGGCATCAGCCACGGCATTTGTCCCCACAAACAACGTGTTCCAGTTGTGAGAGCTGGAAAGAGAAAGGAGAGCCAGGTCACACAGTCCCATCTTCCACTGGTGTCTCTCTGTCCAATGGTCCTAGGGAAAAACCAGCTCTGAATGCCACCATTAGCAGCCAGGACGAAAAGCTAGAGGGAAAGAAGGATAGAAGATCCTTAGAGACAGGTCAGGATGAGGGAGGCATGACTGGAGAGGCAACAGTGCAGGCAGCTTTGCTCTTCTTCCCTACAGGTCACTGGCCAAAGCTCTGCAGTTACAGCTGGAAGTTCAGATGAACACGTTTTTTTCAACCAGTTTCCTAAACACACAAAGCCCGTGCGAGTAAGGTTGCATTCCTTTCACTTCAAGTTGGAAAGTATTGGCCACTTTCAAACCAATTTGTCACACAGAGTTCCTACAAGTTTTCTAAATGCAGGCGGCTGAGTAAAGGAGAAAGACCCAACTGATCTGAAATCGCTATGCTAAAGAATTTCAGCACCAGACCAACTTTTATTAGACATCAGAGAAATAAACTCATACACAAAGCCAGTGAAAACCATGTTTCTCTCAAATGCTGCTCACTGAACTACCAGAGCTACTTGGGCAGAGGCATCAAGTAGGTAAAGAGATCAAGGAAACAGCACTGCACAGCAAATGCTTTATTGACCCTGCTGTATAGATTACCAAAGACCCCACACGCATTCCCGCCGCTTGGGAATTTGGCAGGTTGTGTTGTCTTGCCCCGCTACAAGACAACTCTGTACCTGGCACTGTTGGCTTTGTCCTTGGCCTCTTTCTGCTTTTTGTAGGAGGAAGACTCTCCTGCATCTGCATCTTCGATTTTTTCCTTTTTGATCGTTGATGGTAAAAGATGCATCATTCGACCCTACAAGGAAGGAAGAAAAGGTCCAGCAGCTCTGAAATAATCCACAAAAGCTCATGAACTAAGCAGAGTAGAGGAAATTTTCTGGCACCTTTCCTAGTCAAACAGCCTAGGTGGAAGGAGGGAACCTTCCTTCCCAAAGGAGGCATAATCACAAGTCAGAATAGCCACACAATGCGAGAGACACTCAGATCTCCTTCCTCCACCTCTAGTTCAGACGCCGATACCTGCAAGGCTGTTCAAACCAGGCTGCTCTACCAAAAGCAGCTGTGTTCCCATACAGCAAGGCAGAGGGGACTCAATCTTTTCAGCAAAGCACAGAAGCAAACATTTGGCCACTTTACTAACAGATATTCCCATCAGCTGCAGTCCAACAGCACGGAAAAACCATCAGTCACCGTACCTGGAACACTTGTCCATCCATTTCCGCATAGGCCTTCACCGCGTGCTCAGGAATCATATACGTGATGAAAGCAAATCCTTTGGGTTTCTTGGTCAGTCTGTCTATAGGGAAATGGATCTCCGAGAGGGGTCCTGCAAAAGGCAAGGCCTTTCCGTGAGAGATGCCCTCGCACAGCCCTCACATGCTCTGAACTGGCACCTCTTGGTCAAAGCCAGGGAGGACAGAGCAGCTCTTGATATTGCAGAGGGCGTGTGGCGAGCTGCCAGCCTGGGTGAGGAGCTGCTGGCCGCAGAATGACAAGGCAGGCCCAGCAAAAGCACCCCAAGTCCTGCTGTGCACCACGTGGCAGCTCACAGGGCTTTGACACGCAACAGGCAAGCTCTGAGCAGCTGCATTTACCTTCAGGCAGGAATAAAGATTTCCACAACCTAACCTTCTCTCCCACCCCAGAACACTCTAATGCCAAGACAACCTTAAATTTGTTCAACTTTGAGCTAGAAAAGGGAAGCTTCAAGCTTCCAGCTGATATGCCAAACATGTACATGAATTTGGGGTGTATCTCAGAGATTCAGAAATCTCCTGCGTGATCAGTATTTCACGCAGAAGGTGCTTTTGGTTATCTTCTCCTCATCCTGCTACGACTCAGAGCCTACACTGACTGGCAAGAGTTTTCACCGTCCCATCAGAGATGCAGTAAGAGGGATGAGGAGAGATGCACACAGCAGCACACGCTTTGAGCGAAGGAGCACGGAGCCAGCACCCGTTTCAAAGCCAAGCAGCTGCACTCTACCACACCAGGCAGCAAAGATGATGGGAGTCGGTCCATATTCGAGAGGTGTGGGACACAGAGCTTTGTCCATTCACACCCAGCGAGAAAACATCTGTGCGCATGAAGGAAAGATGTAGTCCTGCAAGTCCCAGTCCCACAAATACTTACCGTACTTGGAAAAGATCTTCTCCAAGTCCTCCTCAGTGCTAGTAAAGGGCAGATTCCTGACAAAGAGTCTTCCCGATTCAGACAAGTCCTCTTCTTCCTCATCGTCCCTCTTCCTTCTTTGCCACGGCTGGTTATCAGGTTTTGCTGTAACAGTTTCTTTTGGAGTATTCCCACATCGGAATACCTCAACGCATCGTCCACCTAATCCAGAAACACAGACGGAAGCACATCAGTTGCTTCCCAAGACCACGGGCAATTAATATCAGCGCGCAAAGGGCCTGGGCTTACAGCAACGACACAAGCAATTACAATTCCACAAGCTGTTAGCAGAACTCTGCCTGATGTAAAACAAAAAGAAGGGGCGAGGGCTGCAAGAGATCAGTCTTCGTGAAAAACAGGATAACATTTGCTAGACAACTCCACGGTCTCCCTTCCTTTCGGAGAGCTCCAGCTTTTCTGCCTGTGCCAACCTAGTCCACAGGCTTCCAAGTGGATATTCCCATTCTGTGCAGGATTTTTGCAAATATAATTCTAGTAGTTCAGCTAAGGACTAGGCCAAGAACAGGTTTCAAACACAGGCTTACAAACTCATTTGTACAAATCCCCCATGCTATCTCAACCGGATTTAAACAGTATCATTTTTATACCAAGAGCAAGATATGCTTGAAGCACGTGACAAAAACCAAGGGCCACAAACAGCAACAGGCACAGCTCAGTCACTTGCCAATTCTTTGCTGCTCCTGACATGGAACTTGGTTAATCCCACGTTAGCTGAGCAGAGGAAACCACCCCCACCATCTGCCTGGAAAAAAACTAAAAGAACAGGAGATACTTCCACAGCGAACACTTCAGCAGCTGAGCACTCTGCCATCCACATCAGCCAGAACAAGAAGGAACAAACAGCCCTTACCTATGTATTCTTTTTTTCGCTTCAAGGCCCTTTGCACTTCTGCTTCACTCTTCAAGTCAACAAAGATATAACCTTGGAGGAAGGAAAGGTTCAACTGAGCATCATGTGGGGAACACACAACCACTAATTGGCTAATTAAGGATGAATTGGACTTTCTTTAATATGGATTCCTATAGATAAAGCATTTTGCTCCCATTCAAGTTTCAATCCAGCCTGAAAATAGCCACGGCAGACTGGAAGGCTGCCTTTTAAAACCTCATTTCTAGATGCAAACCAAAGCAGCCCGATTTAACAGCTGAAGGAGGCTTTCACAGGTGTCTCCAACAGCAAATAAAAGGTGCATCTGCTGTTAGGCTATGAAAGGAAAACAGCATATAGCCAAGTTCCCTGTCAGCTCCGAGGACCTGTTCCTTCAGCCTGTCAGGAGACCCACCTCGGCTGAAGATTGCTCTGCAGCCGATATATGCACAGGTCAGCAAAGTCCCTGGGAGCTGCTGCAGCTGAACCTGGGGAAGAAAGCTTTCCTTGGCATGGTTTGGGGTGGTTAGGGAAGTTCTGGAGGCAAATAAAAGGAAAGGCTCCTGCTCCTAAGGGAGCACAGCCAACATTCCTCTGCCCACAGCATCCTACGGACAGCAACTAGGGCAGGTGAGCTGCAAAGTCACAGAAAGGTCTGGAACAATTGGGACACGAGCCAGGGATTTGGAACTGCAGACAAAAAGAGCAGAGGGGTGACTGAGAGGTCCTCTGACTCACAGATCCAACCCCCCTTCCACATGTACCTGTATTTTTCCCCTCAGCACTTTTTCCTATCCGGATTGCCACTGGCTTCAGAGGCAAGAAGAATTCCCGAATCTTTTGCTGCAGGAAGAATTATAATTGTTTAAGTAAGTTCTCAGATAGAGGAAGCAGCAAGTTTCAGATTTACATTTTTTTTTTACATACACTATAAAAACACTACATGCAACATAACACCTCTGCACAAAGCCAGTTCAAAAGT
The DNA here is from genome assembly GCA_013400195.1 of Aramus guarauna. NCBI lineage: Eukaryota > Metazoa > Chordata > Aves > Gruiformes > Aramidae > Aramus > Aramus guarauna. The sequence continues at coordinate 165,668 of VXBL01009328.1, forward strand.
TTTCCCGACCACCCATACAACCCTCAAAACAGCTCCAGAAGTGAAGACAGAAACCATTGCAAAGATCACATAGAGTTACACACTGAAAACACCCTCAAGCCTCCATTCCCAGCTTGGTAACAAAGCTTACCTCAGTGATGTTCAAGGGGGCACCACGAATTTTCACCGTGTGTGGTGTGCTGGCTTGTGCTGAGCTGTCTTGGTTCTGGACAGAAGGATGGGGGGTGGGGGGTGAAAGAAAAAAGAAAAAAACATTGAGTGAAAAACAGCAAAAGTCATAGTACAACAAGCTGGTCTTGTTGAAAAAGCAGAGCATCTTGCAACTGCATCAGCCTGGGCAGGAGGGTGCAAGGTTTGGCTGAGATAGTTAAACCCAGCTGCTAAAAACTGAGTTTTGCAGAACAGTGTTTCCTGCAGAGAGAGAAGGACACAGGAAAAACAGAAAAGACTCAGAAAAGGGCAGGAGCAGCACTTGTTTGGAAGCCCTGTCTTTGTGGGGGGAAATTCAATCAGCACTAAGAAGAGATCCAGCAAACTTTTTTAAATGGCTTCTGCCCAGTGAACAAAGAAAGCTGGTACCTTGGGGTGCCACAGACTTCAGGCTTGCAGCTCATCCCCTGACCGACTGACAGACACACACCATCTCCATAAACCTCCTGCTTTAGATAAGGCAAAAGTCTAGTTCAGCTCTACCTCTAGCGTGGATCCTTTTTTCTTCTTCTCCGCTGGTGCGTCTTGCTGTGTTTGTTGGGCTTTTGGCTTCCCCCTTTGATCTGTGTGGGTGCTGATGGTTTCTGCAACGCCCGAATCCTCCTCGCTCTCACTTTCCTCTTCCACCTCCTCGCTATCTGTTTCCTCCTCTGTACTGGATGAGGAGGAAGAATCCTTCACCACTTTAGATTTCAGGTAATCCATATCTGAGAGGTCTTTGCTGGTAGCTGCCTTCTTCTCTCCTTTCTTTGCTGTCAGAGAGGAGAGACCAGAGAAGTTTCACACATGCTGCTGCTCTCTGCCCAACCGGGTAAAAGCTGAGAACAGACACAATCACAAGAAGCACCTTCCTCTCCTCTCCTCTTTTCACAGGGATGAAAGGCTCAAGACCAGCAGAGCAATTTTATCTCAGCAATTCCAGACTGACATGTCTGGATGACTATTTTTCAGGGCAACAGTTTGTGTATGAAACAAATTAAAAAGGAGATTGCGGAACTCCACGGCAGAGTATTTTGTCTCATTTTTAACTAAATACTTCAGACAGACCCCAGAGAAGGTTTTCAAACTGTTCGGTTTAGTTTTGCAGGGTCAAGGACACAGGAAGCTGTTTCTCCAAAACAATCCTCCCGACCAATGATCAACTGATCATTTTAATTACCCAAAGAGAGGTGAGAAGCAGGGGAATGCCGTTCGCTCCAAAAGAACGGCATAAGGAAACACCATACAAAGAGGGAGAAAGGCTCCAAAACCACATTTATTGCTGGTGCAGGGACACTGGAGACTGAGACAACAGACACCAAACTGCAGCCCAGATTTCTCAGTCTAAGTTATCCCACTACTCCACTAGACAGAGTTTTCTTTTCCAGATCCAAAGTACTGAACTCTGTCTGTTCCCATCAACTCTGACAGGGCCCAAGGACACACCAACATTTCCAGAAATACGCCTCAAAGGCGGGCCAGACCAGTTCACAGACATCAGCTACAGGTTCCTAAATAAACAGAAACCACATCCAGCTCTGGAAATCCTGGAGATGAAAGCAGAGGCTGGCTAGGAGAGCACTGAAAGGAGCGACGCAGATGTTTGCCCTGTTACTCTTCCCTAGGCATTGACTTAAGGGCCCATGGAAAGCACAAATGCCATCCCCTTAATACCAGAAGCTGCATTTCCCCCGTTTCCCCAAATTTGAGACCACAACCAAACATCCACCAGACACAGAATGAGTCTCACACTTGAGAAACCACCTCCCCGACTACACGGTCTCCATTTGGAGGCAGGACTCGGCGTTCAGTCCGATGAGCACACCTGCTCCCACACCCACTGAAAGACAAGCAAAGTGTGACAGTTCCTCTCGGTACCTTTAGTTGCCTTCTCATCTTCAGAGGGTTCACTCCCATCCTCCTCCTCCTCGCTCAGCTCCTCAGACTCGTCTGAATCAAAGTTGAGATAATCGGCTGCTGGCTTTGATTTTCCCTTCTTGGGCTCCTCTGCCAACATGTCATTAGCCCAAGTGGCCACTTGAGACCGTTTCTGGTGAACCACCAAGAACTCCTGGAAGGTTTCATCTTCTTCCAGCTGTTGAAAAAGAAACCAAGCAGACAAGCTGTGAAGACAGGCACAGGAGAGCTAGTAATGAGTTTGAATTCAAAAATATCTCATTTCCAGCAATGCAAAAAAATCCCTAAGAGGGGAGTCCCCTTTACACTCGCAAGGCGAGCGCCTAAAGTGACTAAAGTCTTCTCAAGATCTCTCAGTCCTACTCTTTCTTTTTGTAATTGATGTTTAGAAAGTACTTTAAAGAAGAAAATAAAACATTAAAAAAAGAAAAAAATGTACAAGTTAAACATGAGAAAACTCATGTATGGTTAAAAACCTTAATTGTTGAAACAATGGTTGTCCTGGATGCTGTGCTCACACAGGAGTGGCTGACAATTAAAAAATTGGTCCCTGATGTGGGGATTGTTAAAATCGTGGTTTATTACAGTAGAATTGGACTGTCAGGCAGTTGGTTAAATCATACACCTTGCCTGAATTAACAGCACAGGAAGCGGTACAGAAAAGAGCTCTTGCTCTTAATACAAGCTAGCAAGAACGTAGGGATTGCGACAACCTCAACTCACCTCCTTTAAGTTTTCTGCTGGATCCTTCTTCTTTTTATTCTAGGGGGGAAAAAAAAAAAAACCAACACCATTTTTCAAAAGGCTTATTAGAAGCACAACCAAGATCATTTCTCACGTAACCTGATACTACAGGCAATGTAGATTCTAAGGCAGAAAATACCAGAACCAGGACTCCAACATCCACTGTCCCAACTACTCCGTCCCCTTCTCTCTGCCAAGTCACTGACATAGGTCAGAGCCTCAAGGAAAGAAGCAAAACTCACTTTCTTTGTGCCTGCAGGAGCTGTACTTGTCACAGGTTTTTCAGTCTGTTTTTCTGAGGCAGGGGCCTTCTGAGAGTGCTTGCTCCACGCTTTGGGTTTTGAAGGATCACCAAAAGATTTACATAACTCAACCTGAAAAGAATCATTCAGATCTTTAATTAAACATATGTTCAACACTCTGGTTCTGTAACTGCTGGATAAGCCTCACTCAGGAACCCTTCTTACAATCCTGACAGGATGGAGGGGGTGTGTGCAGGGGAAGAACAGGCAACTCCATACGGAAGTTCATTTTAAAAGCACAGGGCTAGATGTTCACTCAACATGGGGCACAGTCTGCTGTGCTCATTTAAGCAGAGTCAAATAAGTTGTCCTGTTTATCATGAATCATCCAGCAAGATTGTGCTGGGTTTGCACGGCAAGGTTTTGGTAGCGGGGGGGCTACAGGGGTGGCTTCTGTGAGAAGCTGCTAGAAGCTTCTCCTGACAGAGCCAATGCCAAACGGCTCCAAGATGGACCCGCCGCTGGCCAAGGCCAAGCCAATCAGCGCCTCTGTGATAACATATTTAGGAAGGGGAAAAAAATAGTTAGAGGGAGCTTTTGCAGCCAGAGAGAGGAGTGAGAAGGTGTAAGAAACTCTGCAGACACCCAGGTCAGTGCAGAAGGAGGGGCAGGAGGTGCTCCATGCACCGGAGCAGAGATCCCCCTGCAGCCCGTGGTGAAGACCATGGTGAAGCAGGCTGTCCCCCTGCAGCCCATGGAGGAAGGATGAGGGGGTGGAGAGATTCCACCTGCAGCCCACAGAGGAGCCCATGCCGGAGCAGGTGGAGACACCTGAAGGAGGCTGTGGTCCCGTGGGAAGCCCGCACTGGAGCAAGCTCCTGGCAGGACCTGTGGAGCTGTGGAGAGAGAAGCCCACCCCAGAGCAGGTTTGCTGGCAGGACCTGTGACCCCGTGGGGGACCCACGCTGGAGCAGTCTGCTCCTGAAGGTCTGCACCCCGTGGGAGAGACCCACGCTGGAGCAGTTCACGAAGAACTGCAGCCTGTGGGAAGGACTCACGTTGGAGAAGTTTGGGAAGGACTGTCTCCCGTGAGAGGGACTCCACGCTGGAGCAGGGGAACGATGAGAGGAGTCCCCCCCCGAGGATGAGGAAGCAGCAGAAACAACGTGTGACCAACTGACTGTAACCCCCATTCCCCGTCCCCCTGTGCCCCTGGGGGGGAGGAGGTTTGAAGCCGGGAGTGAAGTTGAGCCCAGGAAGATGGGAGGGGTGGGGGAAGGTGTTTTAAGATTTGATTTTATTTCTCCTTCCTCTACTCTGTTCTGTTTGAGAATAAAGTAGATTAATTTCCTCTCTCTAAGTTCAGTCTGTTTTGCTCATGATGACAATAAGCGAGTGATCTCTCCCTGTCCTTACCTCGACCCACAAAGCTTTTCATTATACCCCTGTCTAGTGAAGGAGGGGAGTGATAGAGCGGCTCTGGTGGGCACCTGGCCCCCAGCCAGGGTCAACCCACCACAAAGATGAATGACTTTAAATGGAAAATGACCCTCAAGTTCAAAAGTTCAGATTATGACAGCTCAAAACCCAGCACTGTTGTTCCAAGCAGCACTGAAGTCACCGCTGGTGCACGAGCACAGCCCAACAGAGCCAAGCATCTGCTCGAGACTCCAGCAACGAGCCCTGGCATCAGGCTTTGCTGGTTTGCTGCAGAGGACTTAACCTCTAGGCTTTCTCAGCCCCTGGCTGTTCACCCCTAAGACTACCAAAGTGACAAACTTCCTTAAGAATCCAAAGAAAATACTTTAAAGATCAACTCACTGTGATTCTGGAGGTGTCTATGAAACTTCTGTTGAAATGGTTCAGTGCCATTTGCGCTTCATCTTCAGACTTGTAGCCAATGAAGCCAAATTTCCGGAACTTGCCCTCCTTGGTGAATTTCAAGCAGCAATCAGTCAGCGTGCCAAAGGCGGCGAATAGCTTCCGAAAGCGATCTTCCTTCATCTGGGAAACAAGGAAGGACAACAGGAAGGTAAATCAGCAACGCAATGAGAGACACGTTTGCTATCAGAGGGCTTCTGAAGCGCCACAGGAACCACACCGTACTGTGGTAACCCGGATAAAAACCCCACGCAGCAGCTGCCAAACCGCTTCATCTCCTCTCCCTGAATCCACTACGCGTACAGATCTGCCGGCAATGCCCCCGCAGCTAAAGGGTGCAGCCAGCTCCCGGGGAGTTGGGGGCCCCGCAGCGCTGCCCTGCCACAGGCACGGTGGGGCCTGGTGGGGAGGCGGAGGGCAGCAGAGCAGCACAGTGCCCACCGTGCCCAGCTCCGAGGGGAGGACAGCGGCCACAACAAGCCCCGCTCCCCCACCCCGGGCGGCTGCCAGCTCCCCTCCC
>VXBL01009328.1:171598-194547 GCA_013400195.1 Aramus guarauna
CCCCACCCCTCCCGGCCCGGCCGCGCTGCTCCGTGGGGCCGGAGGAGGGAGCTCCGCGCCCGCCGCTGCCCACTCCGCGCTGAGCGGCCCCGAGCCGGGCACGGCAGCGCCCGCGGGAGCAAAACTCCTGCCAGCGCTGCCGAGGAGTCGGGTTTAACGCGGGGGGAAGCCGCAGCGTACCCCGCCGCCCTGCTCTCCCGCCTAAAACCCGCGCAGCAGGAGCAAGGAGGGAAGGGGAATAAGCAAAAGCGACTTCTCTCAAAGGAACAGCTAAAAAAACCCACACAGCCTGGGGATGCTGTGGTTGCAGAAGTTCCCGCGGCTTTTTTGCCTCCCACGAGGCCCAAAAATCCTGAAAGAAAAATCCCTTGATGGTTGTTAAACACTGAGGGTCTTCACCTGCCCTGAACATCCACTGCTGGAGGGAAAGTGTATTTTGGGGAAGCAGGGCTATTCTCCTTCGAACACCCCCTCTTGCTCACAGCCCTTCAGTCCAGCTCTGCCTGTCGTACATGAGGGGCAGTAGTCTGGGCCCAAAATCTGGCTGTACACCTTTATTCCCAGAGGAAGATGCTCCCGACAGCTCTCAGCTTCAGCACAGCCCTCACTAGTTTTTCCACCCTGGCACAGAGGCCTTCCACCCCACACACAGCGTGGGCAGGGGCACCATCTCCTAATGCCCCTCTGAGGTGGATCCGGCTGGCCGAGCCCACCCCAAAGGCTCAAAGCAGCAGGGAGCACACGGCAGCAAGCTATTTGGGGGAGCCAGTCCTCAAGCCGCACTGCTGCTACATCCCAGTGTCCTGGTGGGACTGGGATGCAGGCTTATTAGCTAGAGAGCCCAGCTGGAGCCTGTGCTCACACACGCACGCACCCCCCAGGTGAGCAACAAGGGAAACACTTGCACTTTCCAGGGAAGGAGAGCTGGGGCAACAGCCAGGCTGAGCGCACAGGGAAGGGCGGGATGCTGCCGGCACTGCCGTCTGGTGCCCTGCTCGAAGGGAAAGCGCACAGCACAAACCCATCTCACCCCGCAGCCCCGACTGGAGGTGCTCCTCCTCCCGTTCCCCTGGCCCTTCAAAGGGGTCTTCTCCATGAGGTGTCACGGTACCAGGGACCCAGCTCCCTCCCCCCCTTGCCCTCTGCTCCTGCCTCGTCCTTGGGCGGGCTGTCAGGCCCGTCACTTGGGATGAAGGCTGGCACTGACAGGGCCACACTCGCACCGTCACTAACACTTGCAGACCTTGCCCTTGTCACTCCTGTCCTCTCCAAGACACTTGCCCCCCTCCTCTCCCTCCCCATCTCCTCCTCACCGCCTGCGCGCAGCCGGCAGCGCTGTCCTTGCCTGGTCCTGCCTCCTAACCGGGCGCTGCTGGGACAGCAGGGACAGAGACGTACCCTGGCCATAGTTCTGCTCAGTGGATCGTCACCTCCAGCCATGACTTCACCTGGGGCTGCAATTCCCCTCCTACTAACCTCTCCTGCAACGGGGGTTGATTTTCCCCAGGTGAGAGCTTGGCCCCAGCTGCATCCTCTGAGGGTGCCTGGGACCAGAAAGAGCCAGGTCTCCACTGACGCTTGGGAGAGAGGTGCTTAACTGAGCCAGGCTCTGGGCCGGGTACACAAGCTGACCCTTGATCCCAGCAAAGAAGCCTCCGTGTCCACACGGGACCACAGATTTTACAAATTCCATGGAGATACTCAGCTTTGCTAATCGCCTTTCTTTGAAAACAACGTATTTTAGCCCTCCACAGATACAAAGATACAATACAGAAGCACAAACTTCACAAATACTAACCTTAGATTTTATCGCCTTTGTGATTTCTGCTCCCCAGGGCGGATGAAGTTTTACAAGTTTACAAACGTGAGAGTTGGAACAACATCCTTTTTCTGGAAAGCTGGAGGTTTTAGGGGCATCAGAGAGATAAGAGAGTTGCTCCTTCGGCGGGTGGTTCTGCTGCGCCCTGGAAGGTCCTTCCCCAAGGCAGGCTCGTTTCTGACCAGGTATCCCACCAAGCAGACAAGAGGGAAACTGAGGCCCTGTCTTGAGGATGCTCAGAGGAGGTTTTGGAAAGCAGCTCCCAGTGCTTGAATATCTGTCCTGAAGATCATCCTTAACCCTTCCACTGCCGGCACGCAGCGCAGGTAGGGGACAGACCGGGGACTGTACAGCCAGCTTGGATGGCTGGGTGCAGGTAGAACAGCCCGTGTTCCCATGCGGAGACTGGGGAAGAGGCTGAATAAATTGTTGTGGGGTTTTTTTTTCCTCATGGAAAATATTATCTTTGATGATGCCACTGTGAGATACTCCTGTCCCCATGCCACAGCAGTGCCGGACCTGGTCCCAACAAGGGGTCCCCAGTAGCGGATTGGATGGACACAGGCACGCCAGGACCTGGATGGGGAAAAGAAAAAAGAAAGAAAAAAATTAAAGAAAGAAAGAAAAAAAATGAAAGAAAGAAACAAAAAGCAACTCTGCCGAAGTTTTCTTTCTCACCCTGGCTCACACCCCAGGCGGCAGAGGGTGGCCGGGAGGTGACGTGCCTGGCAGAGGTGACACCAAGGCACAGCCCGGTGCCACCCGCAGAGAGCACCAGGTTTGTCCTCCTGCCCCCGCCCAGCTCTGCCTTGGGGTGTCCGATGGGGGCCGGGCAACGAGCACCCCTTCACCCCACGGCCCCCGCCGTGCCGGGCAGAGAGGGGGGACCCAACGCTCCGTCAGCCCCACCGCCGCCGAGAGGAGGGGGAAGATGCGGTCCCTCCGCGAGCTCCCTCCCGTCAACCTGTCACACCGCGTTAGGTGGCCGGCTCGTCGGCCATCCGGACAGGGGCTTGCACAGCGTCAAAGAGCAGGGGTCACCTTGCTGTAAAACGGTATTATGGGCTGCCGGCAGCCACGCGGCTGAACTTTGGAAAGCGGGGTGAGGGCAAGGGACCGCAGTGTCGGGGGTGTCGCTCAGTGGGGAGAGGCAGGTGTGGGCGGAGGGGCACAGGGTCCCCGACGCGGTGCTCCGGGAGGGGAACGCGCTGGGGGTAAAACGCTGTTGAGGAGAAGAGAAAGAAAGAAGCTGCCGCAGATCCCGTCTGTCCCTAGGCACGATGAGGGAGAGGTCAGATGCAAAGTCTACTGCGGTCTTCGGAGAGATGCTTCTCTTGAGCTACAGCCCCTGCGGTGTCCAAAGGGGCAGCGGCGCTTTCTCCCCAGGTCGGCACAGCACCGCCTGTCACTCCTGCCATCCCGGGCAGCCGGAGCTCTGGCCCCGAGCCGGGACGGCCGCAGCGGTGACAAACCAGCCTGCCCTGACTGCCCCGGGCTGCCGGCGCTGCCCGAGAAGGACGAGCGCAGCCCCGAGGAGCCCTTCGTGCCTGTCTGATCGGCAGCGCCTCGGCCGCCGTGAAGGTGAACAGGGAAGGGAAGGTCCGTCTGAGCCAGGGTCACCCTTGCTGGGACAGCATCCCCCACGCAGCCTTGCCAGGCAGCCCTTCCAGTGCTTGCGGGATGCTGCCAGGCAGCTCGGGGGGGTTGTGGGGGGGTTCTGAGCGTACCCGCGCCCCTCGATGGCGGTACGCACCAGAGGTGCTTAGTTTTCTTAACACTCAGACCTCGAGTCCCTCCCTTTTCTTTTACATGAGGATAATGAGCAAAATTCAGCCTCGGGGGATTACCGCAGAGGGCTATAACCTGGCGGAGGACCTTCTTCAGCTGATTAAATTAACCCACAGATACCAACGAGGACAGGGATGAATGTGACCCAGCAACACTCGCCGCCTGGTTCTGGCGTGCCGGCCCCCTCCCCAAGGCGCTCTGCTTACGTGGGTAACGTTGTATTAACGGCACCGTTGGAAACGCTGCCCGAACCTCCTCGGTTTCGCTGCTGGAGATGTTCGCTCTTGGGAGCAGAGATGGCCGGACCCTCCTCGTGCGAGGAACCTTTAGCGATATAGCTGGGCTCGGAAAGGCAGCGCCCGATACACACCTCGAGTGCTGCACGGCGAGACGCGGCCAAGGGAGGAGCAGGAGGACAAACTGCCCTTCTGGAGAACTTCATCTCCAGGCAGCTGGGGCTCTGCCCAGCCTGGTCTGCCGGACCCTCTGCTAGAGGGAGAGGACGCTTTCGTCCTTGCCTGAGGGATGCGATTGCCGCAGCGGCACTGCGGGCAGCGGAATTTGGCTTTCGACCAGCTAAAGCCTCACCTGGACCTGCCGCCTCCGCCAAGGAAACGGTCTGCACGCGCGTCCCGTGGTTCTGCTCTCTGCCCTCCCAGTGTCGGCAGTTTTGGGGTGGAGATGGTGTCTTCTCAAAGCCTTACAGCTAAACTGCAATGCCAAGTAACAAGCAGATGGGTGTGAGGATGACGAAGGGCAGGAAAGATTTTCCCCATCGCATCTCCAAGCAGAAACGAGCTGCTGACACCAGCTAGGCTTGGAGAATGCTTCGGAAAGGACTCAGAAACCCTGATAGTGCAAATCCTTTGCAGTACAGGAGCTGGGGAGCAGAGGTAAGTCGTGTGCACAAACAATAAATCATCTGCCAAAACACAATTAACGGGACCACGCTTGTCCTGGAGAGGAGCCACCACCAGAGCAGGTCTCAGACCCCCTCCCTCTCCCTGGGAAGCAGCGGATGCTGGTGGCTGGAACAGCCAGAGCGGATGGTCCGTGAGGTCAAATCGCTCTGCCCCTGGGCCGGTGAGGAACATCCCCACCAGCCCACAACACGTCCCCTAGCAGGGCCATCCATGGTCCTCCAGAGGGGCCTGCACGGACCTCAGCATTGAGCGCACACAAACTGCTGAGATCAGAGTGGACCTAAAAGAAAGGTCCATCCATCCTCCCTCCCGACCCCACCTAAAGCCATGGGAGATGTTGGCTGTGCTCTGCCACAGCTGCACCTGGCCCAGGCAGCTGCCATCACCCACCAGTGACACCTTTTCCTGCCAGATAAGGTCCAACTCCTTCCCAGGGCGTCCAAGCCAGCCTTCAGCATCTGAGACCCACGGCAGAGCCCCCACCAACCTTCCTGCTGGCTGTGGATGGGACCCTCTGCGAGGAGACCGGGGAGAGGGATTTTGCCAGCTGCTGCCCCTCGCCCGGTCTCTCCTCCATCCGTCACCCCTTCCACCTCCTTCAGTTCCCTTTGTATTTCTGTATTTTGGGGGGTGTGTGTGTGTAAATGGACTCAGGGGAGGGTCCGGGCAACAGCTGCCTTTGATCAGCGCAACATGTGGGAGATGGAGCACTCCAGGAATGCCGACTCCTGATCAAAGGTGGGAACACAGTGACAGCCGGGACTTGGCAAAAACCCATCCCCGCTAATCCCTGCCGGGGGGTCGGATCAGCGACCCACGCGGGCAAAGCCAGCCCTCGGCCCATTGAAGGGAGAGATCCGTGCCCCGATGCAGGGTGAGGGGCAGGAGGGTCGCTCCCGTTTGCCTCACGGCAAGGCAGGCAAGGCGTTATCCTCTCTGCTAGAAGGCAAGCAACGGGATTCCACCTCTTCTTTTACCCTCTGTGCCTTCATCCCTGCTCCCGCGTGCCGAGCAGCCCTGCCTGCCCCGCCAGCATCTCCACCAGCCCGGCACCCACCAAACCCTGCGGCTCCCGCACCTCCCCTTGGAGGGGATGCCCGAGGGAAAGCGGGTCAGCAATGCCCTAACGCTTTTATCATCTCCGCAAGGATGAGGTGAGGGTTGAAAGGTCACTTGCTATAAAACCAGCTGGGAGAAAAAGGGAAAGACAAATTACCCCTCTCCCGATAGACACCCAGGGTGTGGGGACAGCAAGGACGTGGCTCGCAGCCCCCCTCCCTCCCAGGCACACGGCTGGCAGCGGGCAGGACAGCCGGATCTGCGGGCTTGGCCCCAACGTGGGGCCTGTCCCACATCCCCTTCCCCTGTGGACACTCTTGTCTCCGGGTGGGCTTTCTCCGGATAAGCCTGGTGGGGAGCCGGGCAGCCCATCTGCGCAGAGCAGGTGGACTCAGGCAAGATGTTGGGTGAGCTCAACCCCCCGCAGCCAGCCCCGCTCCGATGCTCCGCTCTTCCCATGGGAACCGGGTCGATGCTTTCACCCCGGCAGAGGCTCTTCCCAAACCCAACAAGCCCTCTCACACTCTGCCAGCAGAAACAATCCCAACCCCACGTGCCCGACGCTTCCTGCACCCCCTTGTCCTCACCCCCCCCACACCTCCCTCTACTCCATCACTATTTTGGCATCGCTTGGCTCGGCCGAGGCTCCTCTGTCCTGGTGAAAAGGGAAGCTTTTAAGAAGTGCCGATAAGGGTTACTCCCACGGGGTCACCCCGTCTCCCCAGGCAGGGTCACAGGTTGCTTCCTCGTCACGCGTTGCCTGATAATGAGTCAATCAAGGCCAGGGTTACGGAGACAGGATTTATCGGCAAACCCTGGGAAAATAAAGACATGAAAATGTCTGCTGACGCAGCAGGCTGGGGGATCCGGCAGGGACGAGCCTTTCTTTGCGTGGATGGAGGCTGCGGGGCCAGCACAGAGGAAGGGGGAAGGATTTGGGAGGCAACAAGCAGTGGGAACTGCAGCAGCTCCAGAGTCACGCTCCCCGCTTACTCCCGGAGTGGCGATGCTCTGCACCGCCATGCTGCCGGTTGCCTCCGCAGTGACCCGCCGGCACGTGGAGGGGCTGCGAGTGAGCGGGGACATCCGAGGGGTCCCACCCTGGACCAGGACAGGCAGCAGCCAGGGAGGGGGGACACCAGCCCCAGTTCTGCACTGGTGGGACAAGGCGGTGCCGTGCCCCACGCAATACCCTGTGCCAGCCCCCGCTTTATTCTCCCTGCCGGTACCTGCACGACCTGGGGCTGGAGGTGCTGGGTGAAGCTGCAGACCCTGGCAGAGGTTTGCAAGAAAAATGAGATGCCAGGAAGGGGAAGCAAGGCAGGAGGGGCAGCCTGAGCAGCACTGCCACGTCCCCACGGACGTGGTCACGTCATACAAGTCCCAGCCCAAAGGATTTACCTGCCAAAACATCCCACAGACCACAAAGTGCTTCCCCCCCCCGGTAACCAGCTGAAGACCCGCAGCCTCCATCCACAGCCATGCCTGCACAGAGTCCTGCGGCTCAGCACCCAGAAGCTGAGCGTGAAAACCAAAGAGCAGAAAGGGAAACTGAGGCACAGGGAAGGGAAAGCCTGGTGACACGGCCAGGGATGGAACCGCAGCCTCCCCTTGCCGTACCTGGCCCGTTTTCTCTCCCTCCAGCACTAGGAGCAACCCAAGGACCACACACACCGTCCGCTTTTGTAGGGGACACGGAGGCAGCCGGAGGCTTCCTGACCTGCGGAAACAGCCCTCGGCGCAGGCGTGCGGCTGTCCCAGCCCAGCCCCAGCAAACCGGGTTTCGGAGAGCGGAGAGGCGGCAGCAAGGGGTGACAGGCACCGCCGACGCTCGGGAACGCCGCACACGGCGAACACCTCGCCAGGCAGCACGGGAAGGGCGAGAGGCGAGGAGGGACGGCCGCGGCACGAGGCCGTGGGGCAGCCCGGACCAAGGGCTTGCTACCTACCCGGGCTGAACTCCCTGCTCGGCCTCTCCTCCACCATATGCATCTTGCAAACACTTTTCCCTATCAGAGAGGCTTAGCAGGGCGAATATTGAAAGCACCTGCCTCCTTTGGCCGGGAATCAAAGGCCCTGGCGCTGGGATCCTGCCGCTCGCGCAGCACAATTATCCCCCACCAAATACCGCCTGTAAGAATGTAGGGCACCCTCTCTCCTCGCCGACCCGCCATCGGAGCACAACGCAATTAAAATAAGCAATGCCAGATGGTTTATTAGCGGCTACAGAGCTGGGAGCCGACACTTATTTTCTTATTCCAGCACAAAGGTATCAGAAGCGGGTCTATCGCAGCCGCGTTTCCCCCACCAGCACACACACACCCCCCCCCCCACAATGGGGCAGGAGGGGTTGGATTTATTTGGGGACATGGCACGCTGATACCGCAGTATTGAGTTCATCGAATGGAGAGATGGGGTGAGATGAGGTTGCGGCACTGAGGACACAGAAAAGGGAGAAAGATGAATTGTGGTCCAGGTTAATAGTGGTTCGTTTGTAGCGTTAAAGGCCAGACGAGGTGCTGGGCAGGGGGCTGCCCCAAACCCACCGCTCACCCTCCGCGCTGAGCAGAACGCTGCTGGAGAGCAGCGGAGGTTGATGCAAAGACCCTGAGCGACGTCAGCTCCACTGCATCCCAGGGCTGTTCCTCCCATCCCATCCCAAGCACACAGCCCTTCCCTACGGAGTCAGCCCCGCTCTAGCGGGTGAGACACACCGAACCGGCTCTCCATCGGCGTGCGGCACAGCCAGCCAGCCTCACAAAAGCCAAAGTGCATGCAGTGCCCTCATGCTTTTTTTTGGTCCCCCCCCCCCAAGCAAATTCTGTAATTGCAGCAGCGGGTGGGCTCTGCCCAGCCAGCGTGCTCAGGCACCACGCTGCATCCCGCTTCGCACCGCTTTGGTGGGAGCTAATGGGACTTTGGCAGCAGGTAGCCCAGCGGAGGGGGAACCTTTGTTAGCGCAACACAGCCTGGCCTGGAAACATGCAAATCTGAAGCGTTAAATAAAAGATAAACATGCAAATCCTATGATCTGAGAAGATCTTCACACTCAATATAAAACATTTAGGGGGCATTGCATGCGAGGCCATTAGCTTGTGTCCCCACACCAGCTCCTCTGCTGCAGTCTCAGACCTGCTGGGCTTTGCAGAGATGCAAAAAAATCTCACGTTTCTGCCCGGGGTTTCACTCCCGTGTATGCCTTCTGTACAGCCACAACTGCTCACGCCGCGTGCATCTCCGCCATTCCTTACAAACAGAAAAGTTACTTCCAACCCTTTGGTGCTGAGCAAGCCAGACAACCCGGCTTCACATCACCCACAGGCTGACGGTGAACCAGCCCACTTCCCTGGAGGGGTTCGCCAGGTCCAGCACCAGATTTGAATTCTCTGCATCTCTTTGCCTGTTGCCATCGCGTCCCTGGGGACGGTTCCGGCACGGCAAGGCACAGCCCCGCCTGCTGAGGCCGCCCAATCTTCAGCTCATCTCCCGTCAGCACCCGTAGCTGCTGGGGCCGTAGCTGCTCATGGGAGAGCGTGCGGCATCTCCCGGGCACGGCAACGCACAGGAGCGGCCAGCGAACGCTTTCGCCTGCAGAGTCCCTTCCTCTGCTTTACCGAGCACACCCGCAGGGATATTTTTGGTTGGAAGGAGCAGTTTCATCCTGCCTGGGAGATGTCAGTACCCTCTGGGCAGAGTGAAACACCACTTCGCTCCCTCCTTTCCCTGCGGCTTGGTCTTCAGCATCACCACCGTGATGCCGGAGTGCCCATCCGAGCTGCTGCAGCCCAGGGCTCCCTCTGCCACGCTTCACCCCCCCCAGCATTCACAGCCCCGTAAGCCACCACGTGAACCTCGCACCGAACACCTCTGGCAGTTTATATCCCATGCTGGGCATCCCCACCGCTGGAGGGGGAATTTCAGCTCCCTTTTAAGTCACGTGAAGCGTTGCAGCAGAGCAAGCTGGCAAGGGGATGAGAACAGCCCGGGCTCCCCAACCTCCTGCCTAGAGGGGGTTAGGGGTCCCCCAAAGCAAACCCACATCCTGGCTCTGGGAAAGCATCATGCTTTCAGTGCCCTTGTGCCTTTTTTTTTTTTTTGAGCAAGTTCTGTAACTTCAGCAGTGCGCGTGCCCTGTCCAACCAGTGTGGTCGGGCATCACTTTGCATCTCAGCATCAGCTTGGCAGGAGCAAACAGGACTTCAACACCAGGAGGAGGAGTTAGTGCAACAGAGCCTGGCCTGAAAACATGCAGAGTTGCTAAATCTCACCTTTTTTTTTTTTTTTTTGCAAGGTGATGCTGCAACTGCAGCTTTGTCTCCTACAAAGACATCCCGTGCAGTTTATTTTTCTGCTGGCAAGGCTGGATGTTAGAAGTTGCCAGGCCAGGGGCTCTCCAAGCAAAGAACTACAAAGAGGGCTGACACCTCTAATGAATTACAGTAATACCAGCTCGGGGTGAATTCTAAAGTGCCTGTTTACACAATCACTGACCTCCCCTCACCCGCTCTCTGGTGCGAGTCCCCCCCCCACCTTGATGGATCACAGCTGAATGGAGGCAGACCCCAGTGTTTATCATCTCCCAGCTTTGGGAAGAGAAGAAATAACAGCGTTTCCTGGCACACCGGCCACCGCCGGCGATAAAATGCCCACCCAACACTTGCTCTGGGAAATACCCCCTGTATCATCTTCTTTTATAAATCCCTTTTTACTGGGGAGGGCCCAATGCACGGGAGGGGGCTTTTGCAGCATGAGGTGCTGGGACCCACAGGCAAGCCCCTCGCGTGGGGCAGGGACGGTGCTGGGCTCAGGGACGGTGCTGGGCTCAGGGACGGAGGACAGCCCCCATGCCCGCCTGGCCCTGGGCGGCGAGACCACAGTTCCCTGCAGGGATGCCGCAGGGTGGCCAGGAAACACCCTTTGGGGTGTTATTCTGATTTTTTTTTTTTTTTCCTACTTTGGTACAGGATTTCCCTGTGTCCTGGTGCTCAAGGGATGTGCCAGCTCCTGGGTCTCACGGCTCGGGGATTGCTGGCACAGCCACTCCCTGTGACCGGCTCAGCACCAAGCTGGAGGGAACGGCTTCATCGAGAAGTCCCAAGCTCAGCGCAAGGGTGGGACACGGGCACTTAGATCAAGTCTGGGGGAAGCCAGCAGAGCAGCAAGTTCCTCCTTCCACCACCCGTAACGCTCCCAGCCAGAGCTCCCCCATGGCCCCAGCACCTCGCTCTGTCCGAATCAATCCCTGCTCCGTAATGTGGAGCTGGAGGTCGGTCCCCAGCTGCAGGGATGTCCGATGTCCTCATGCCTCTGCTTGCGGTCATACACAGCAGACCCCGATTCTTTCTCCCTCTCTGCTGATCTCCCCTGGGGTGTGGGCAGAGCCTGGTGAAACACCACAAGATCCCATCCTGTCCCAAAACAGACAGCCCTGTGTCCAGCCATGGACACACACGGATAAGGGACCAGAGGAGCCTCCTGGTCCCCCCCCTCACCCTGTGCCACAGTCATGGGAGTCCTGTGGTTGGGAAGCAGCCGCAGCATCACCCTGCAAAAGCCGGAGACCCCGGGAAGGAGAGCTCCCACCAGCAGACCCCGGGAAGGAGAGTTCCCGCCAGCAGCGACACGGCCAACGCCGTGATGCCACCGCTGCCCGGCCATGCCACATCCCACCCTGTCCCGGCTCTGACTGCACAGAGGAGAAAAATGTGGTTAGAGGACGGGCTGGGGGAGGGTCCCCTCCCCTCCCCTCCCAGCAGGCGGTGGGGAGGAAGGGCAGTAAGATGCTCCGTGCCATGGTCACCCGGCTGCTCTCGCCCGTGCCTGCGCTCACCGTGCCGCAGCTTGTTAATACACTGAGTTTTCCTTCCTCAGGTACTCAAAGGATGAAAACTTCAGTGCTGGCCCCTGGGGAAGGTATTTCTCTGTTTCCCTGCTCCCCCTCTGACCTCTTCATTTTGTTCCAGAGTTATTTTTGGAAGTAAAAGCTTTTTTCTTCACCCTTCCCCTGGCCCCCATCTTTCTGCCAGCCAAAGCGGCATTTTAAGCCTCCTGCCCACCCGACCAGAAAAATGGTGGCTGAGGCAGGGTAGAGTTAAACCTTTCTGTCCCCCGAGGAAGCAGGAGGCCTTCTCAACTCATTAACCCTCCAACAACTCAGCCACCCAAAGAGGTGCTCTCAAAAGTCACGATGGGAAGTACCTGCCCCCCCCATGGGGTCCATGGAGGAGAAGAGAGCCACAACCCCCAAAACAGGGGCTCAGCCCATGTCTGCTTCTCTACAGCACTACAAAATCCACTTGATTAATTCCAGCGTTGAAGTACCTACAGCCCCCCCACAATACACAAAACCCCAGCTGCATTCTGAGCCCCACTTCCACTCAGAGCTGTATGAACCAAGAAGGTCCTACCCCAAAAAGCCGTGGGGACTCAAACCAGAGACCCTGTACCAAAAACACACACGCAGAGCAGATGGACCCTGCTTCGTGCTGCTAGCAGTCAGGAAAGGGACGTCCGAGTCAAAGAGCAGGTGCCCAGTGACCTACCGGTACCAAACCCCAGGGTCACTTCACTCCTTGCTGCCGGAGCTGCTCCACAGCGCTGGGTGCCCGGAGGCACGGCCACGCCAGGGACACGCCGGGCATTGCTGGCTGCAAAGGTCAAGGCTGCTCCCACGGCACCTTGGAGGAAGCAGGTCCCCGTCACTCGTGGGGACCGGGATGGTGGCAGGAGGGTGCTGGGAGCCAGGGGACAAACCACGCACAGGGGGACTGAGGAAATCCTCGAGCTGCTCAGCAGAACCACAGTCCCAACCATCAGCCCTGCCCAGGGATTAGCCTTGTCCTCCACAGAACAAGCAGCAAGAACAAAGTCCTACAGAGCCAGACGCCTTTAAACTCTCCCCATCTCCCAGGAAAGCAGGGTGCTAGGCCCTCCTCCGCACGCCCCAGCGCAAGGACAGGCACTGGCTGCAGTTTGGAGTGCGATGAATTTCCAGAGCTCTGCCCCAACATTATATCTCAACATCTGGGACCGAAACAGATTCCTAAAAGGCACAAAGTCCATAAAAACGAGCAACAAGGGGCCAGTCCAGACACTCAGCTGGCTCAGCATCCTCCTCCTCGCACCAGCCAGCATCGGGCACTCAGGCAAGGAAGCAACAGATGCACGGAGTTACTCCTGGCTCCACTGCCGGTGGTCAGTGGTCTAGGGACATCCCGAGATACCTCCAAACCACAGTGTTTAACATCCCCTAAGAGACAGCCCTCTTCTTCCTGAAGGTTTCCAACCCCTTTTAAACCCACTGACATTTCTGGCTTCCGTGGCATCTCACATCAATGAGTTCACATTTGATTACAGATCCACCGGTGGGTTTTAGTCCACTGGGCGTGACAAGATCTTGCTGCAGAGCGTCGGGATGGACTACACCGAGCACCCCATGTCCCATCAAGGTACGAACCTAGGAAAGCCTGGGCACATCTGTGCTTTATCGGGATGGCTGAAGTTTTCACTCACTGGCACAGATACTGATTGGCAGAAGGGATTAATAAAGGGAAGGGAAATAAAGGATTTTATCCTCCTGCAGGGCACCGGGGCTGCCTCGCCATCAGCTTCATCCCCACATCCCGGCTGAGATTGAGCTGTGTGCGGGCACGTCGGGAAGGAGCCGGCAGCGAAGACTCCGGGCCGAGGGACCCGAGCAGCTCCCCCCCACNNNGGGCCGGGCAGCCCAGCAGCCTCCGGCTCCATCACCGGGGAGGAGCCGCCACCACAAGATGTCACCCGCACCCTTCGCCCCGAGCCCCCCCGAGCTGCCTTCCCGGGGGCAGCCTGGCCCGAGGGTGGGTGTCCCTGCCCCCGCCTCATCCCCTGGTCCCTCCTCGATGGGGACCGAACTGCATCTCAGGCTCAGTATCTTCCCGTTTCCATGGAAACCCCCTGGCTGCAGCATCCCTGCAGTGACCGGCGCTGGACCACAGGATGCTGCGGATGCTCAGCACAGTACAACACGGCCAGCCCTCACGCTCCCAGTCCTGAACCCCTTTGTAGACTGGAACCATTTCCCCTTAAACTTTTCATCCACCCAGAGACCTGCAAGCCAGATCAAAAATGAGAACAAATTGCTTTCAGACTAATATTTATAAGCTTTCTGGCTCAGGAACGCCATAGCGGGTATCTGTGCAAGAAAACGTTCAGCTGCATTCATACAGAGGGGGTGTGAGTAGTATTAGCCCAGTTCAGAACAGAACACCCTGGGTTTTGCAAGTAAATAAATTGGAAATCACTTTAAAGCACAGTTTCATCAAGATATTTTGCTCCAAATGAATTAATTAAATTTGAACAAAAGCCTCAAAATCAAAGACAGAAAAATGAAAGATCGCTCCAAGCCCAATAAACAGCAGGGCTATTCTGCAAATACAAAGAGGTGAGCAGTTTTGACTCGAGGGGAAGTTCAGTTTTCTAGAGCAATATGCCAGAGAGCTTGGTACTCCCACAACACTCCCAGGTCTGTATTTCTTCCCCACTAAAAATACTGGTGAAAACTGCAGTGCCAACCTCAGTGTCAGCACACAGATCTGCAGCAAGCCTCGAGCGTTTTCTGTGGTGACCCCTTTTGTCCTCCCCCAGCTCGGTAGGGAGTAGAAGACCTGCCAACAGGTAAAAGCCTCAAGTTCAGAGTGAAATACTGAAAGCCCTGGGAAAGGACAAGCAGGCACAGGTCTCTCCTTGCTGCCTCCAGCCTCCTTGGCCAGCGCAAAGCTGCTCAGCTCTGCTCAAACCACAGCAAGTGATAGCACCTGAGCACCAAGGGCTGCAGCCCTTGCAGAGAAAGGACACCAGTGGGGTTCAGCAAGACCATATTTAATGCCAAAATTATTGGTTTGTTTCTCCCCCCCCCGTTTAAGTTCCCCATGAGTTTTGCCACAGCCAGGTGATCCCCGAGCCCTGCACGCAGCAGGCTGGATGTCCCAGCATTTCCACCCCACTGCCTGCAAGGAGAAGGGCTGGAGGGGTGGGAAGAGATCTCCTTTAAGTGCTCTGGATGGCTTTTTCTTGAGAAAACACCGGCAGATTCAGAAAAAGAATAAGGCAGCAAGTGCCTGTGCCTTTCACACACAGCCAGGGCAGCTGGGGGCTGCGCTCACGGGCGCTTTGCCCATCAACAGCTTCTCCTGGCTGCTGGGAAAAGCGAGTGTTTAATCCCTTCTCCCCTTTGTCTGTAGCAAAACCAGACGGGCAGGAGAAAGCAGCCGGGGCTGGGATGCCCGATGGTTATTTCCCACTCACAACCACCGAGCCTGGTTTTGCAGCTCAGCATTCACATGTGGAGCCCGACCCCCGCTCGGATCCCCAGCTTTCAGAGCGTCACATTTTCACCCAAAGCTGCTCTTGCTGTTCATCTACATCCAGCAACGGCACAGGCAGCCAGACCAGGCAGGGCACCCGCTCGTCCTTGCTCACAGTGCAAGCAAAGGACATCAAGGTGCTGATCAGGCAGCAGATTTTAAACAGGAAAGAGATTTTTTCCCCTTTAAACCTGTAACCCCCTTGGGGAACCCCGTGCCACAAGCCATGGATACCGAGAGCTCAAAAGGATTTGAGACTTTCTGAGAAGGGCTGGCTACCCTCTCCAAGGGCTGGCTTGGGACGTCCATCAGCTGGTGTCCCCAAACGTGTGCCACCAGGGTCTGCAGAGCGGTGTCATGCTGCCAGCTGCGGTCCCTGCCCAGACAGCGAGCACAGCCCCTTTCCTGTGACCCCCCCTCCTCCTCCTCCTCAAACCCCTCCAGAACACCCTTACCCCAGTGCCCCACGGAGCTGCAGCTTTCCCAGAGCAGCCGCTGCTCTTCCAAAGAGCCCACCCGGGCAGAGCCGGGAGCCCAGGCAGAGCCCGTACCGGCCCCAAGAGCGGTGGGATTTCAGAGGAGCTTGAGCCAGGGAGCAGGACCCACGCAATCCCTGGCAGGGCTGCCCTCAGGGCCGTCACCACACACTGCATCAGGGGCTTGCAGGCAGTGAGGGGGAGCGGAGGCTGAGCTCAGCAGCAAGCCCAGTAACGCCAGTTACAAGCGATACATGAAACGTCCTCCCTGTCTCCTTCCTCTTCTGCTCAGGAGCCGCTGAGCGCTACGAGATGCGCTGAGAGCAGCGAGCTCTGGGGGTTCTCTGTCTCCAAACAAGACCATGGAGACTTTTGGCTTGGATATTTTAGACTTCATTCTCAGAACTGAATTTTTCATCCAAACCAGACGGCATCATTGTGCTAGCCCCTGCTTTCTCCCATGCTGTTCAAGTGAGCTTCCAGAAACCTCCCGTGCCAGCGGAGATCCTGACCATTGCTGCACCTCCTGTGCCACCATGCTCTCACCGCACGCAGACAGCGCAGAGGAGTGCAAGTCCTGCACAGAACACTGAAAGGCAACAGGTCCTTCCTTCTCCTGCAGCCCAAGAGATAAAGCATTTAATCATCAAAATTCATGCTGGCTCTGTCTGAGGGCAGTTTCCAGGAAATGCTTCTGTCCCTGTATGGCAGCTGGAGAAATGTATGGAGAATGTATGGAGTATGGAGAAATGCTTCTGTCCCTGTATGGCAGCTGGAGAGCTACCCAGAGCCACGCCGTGCCCAGCAAGAGGTGGGAACACAAAGCTACAACGAAGAGCCCGCGGTCCCCTGGCAGGTGGGGGACCGTTGCCCAGCACACAGCCACTTCTCCTGGGCTGCAGACCAACGCAACACCCACAAGATCACACCAACACTTGGAGAGGGAAACAGAGATCCCCGAAGCACCACCAGCAATAAAACCACATGGACCAGCAGCATTTTGGCCAACTGACCCTGTAGCAACAACCAAATGCTCTGGAAAAATCCCATCCCGGGTCTTTTCCTACTCGACCTTCTCTGCAGCACTACATTACCCTCTCTGTAAAGGCTCTTTGCTGCTTGAGCCATAAGCGGGATGCTGCCGAGTTTATTACAGAAGCAGAGGGATCGGCTCGCCAAGGTCCCCGAAGGCTCCGTCCCCCACCGCTGTTTAACTCCGATCGCGGCGTTTAACGGACTGGCTTACAGAAAGCACGTCTGTTGGAAGCCCCCGCAGCGCCTTATAAAAGTCAGCACCACCAATAAGCCACAAGCCCGGCTGCGTGGCTTTGCTTCGCAAGCAGGTTATTGCTTGTTAAAGTCCCTCGCTGGAAGGAGCAGCTCTCTGTGAGGGACAGTCAATGATGCCTTTTGATATGTTAAATCAGAAAGTCCCCACACTTGATTTCTTTCCCAAGGAATATTTGATATTTGTTGCTCTGAGGTGTCCAGAAAGGAAGAAAATTACTGGCCCATTAACAACTGCCCCTTGGCCTGTTTTTCCGGATTTAAAACAACGTACTCAAAATTGGCAGTCAAGTCAGCCTTAAACATTTGTTTTGCCTCAGATTATTTGCAACACCCTGTAAACTCGGTGGCTTTTCACTCCCTCGCTAAGGGGATTTCTCCTATGCATTTTTCCATGTGTCTCCAACATATGGAGCAATAAAAAAAAATCTAGCTTGTAGCTGGTGTCACGAAATATTTTGGGGAGGGGTGTCTTGGAGAGGTGTGGGACTCAGATCTGTATGACCTGGCGGAGACCTGGGCCTGAAGGAAGCTCATGTTTTTATGAGCCAGGAAATTGCAGGCTCAGCTTGGGCTGTGCCAGTTGTCCGTACGTGTCCAAGTTTCACATCATAACTTGGGTCTCGGTGGAGCCGTGGAGGGAGACGTATGTGGGGACGGATGGCAGCTGCATGGGAGGGTCACCCCCATGGGGAGGTGGGCACCAAGAGATGGCCAGGAGGCGGCAGGTTGGTGGTTGGGGATAACATTCAAGACCCAGACAGGCAAGAAAAAGGAGAATTAATCCTATTTACTTAGTTTAGTCCCAGCCCACAATTGCCAAAAAGCTAACAAGTCGGGAACAAGTCGCTGAGGGTCCCCATTTCCCAGGGGCGTGAAGGAGCCTGGAGCCCCTCCCCATGCCATTTCAGAGCAGATGGCCATCCTTCTGCACGGGACCAGTCTACCCAGGTCTTCCCTGCCCGACTGGATTCACCTTACGGGGAGGGAGAGGGGGCTGGCAGAGGAGACGGGTGCAGGAGAAGGAGAGGAGAAGCACACAGGGAGGTGGGACCAAATGATGGAACAGTGCAGAGTTAAGGAAGAGAAGAAAACCAACACACACTTGCCTGTAGAGCAGAGATACGGCCAAGGAGATATCTGAAGAGCACTTAGTGCATTTTGCTTTGTACACCAGCAGGAGAGGAGTTCAGCTATACCCAAGTTCCCAAATACATTTTCTCAGCATCTGCCTGAAAATTTTACCAGGCTCAGGGATTTCTGGCTGTCCTGAGGTCTCTAATTACTGCCCACGAACCACAGCATCGCTGGCAGCGGCGATCCAAACACACTGATGCCTGCGAGACACACGAGACTGAAGCGCATTGGGAAATGCCAGCTTTGCTGCCCGCGCCCAGAGCGGCTCAACCTGCCCACGCTGCTCTCCAGGAAATCCTGCTGACCGCTGTCGGAAGCTTCGAGGAGACACTCGGAAGCTTCGCTGAACCACAGACAGCAGTGAAGCCCCCAATGAGCACAGCTGGTGCTTTCCCAGCTGCTCCCCCCCATAGATGATGCCCATGGGATTTCAGGGCTGTGATTTCAGTTTTCCAGCCCACCCCCATTTTTGGGCATCCCAAAGCGCAGCAGGCTGCCAGGGTACCTCAGCTGCTCCCCACGTCCCCTCGCATGGGTGCTGCGGTTGCCCACCCACAGTAAGCGTGACACAAACCTCCCTCAGGCACCGTCCAGCATCTGCCGGGGAGATCCTCCGCTCTGCCCAGCTGGTGGTCACCAGCAGCCTCAGCCCCATCTCCTCCTGCCCAGGCTGTCTCGGTGCCAAGCAGACAAGTCCCTTTGGACACCAGAGTGAGGTCTCTCCAGGGCAAAACACACATCTACGGACAGCTTTTGAACCAAGCACTGGCACAGGGAGTGCAGGAGCTTCAGCCAGAAGTTCTCAGCCCAAACCTCTCTGCATAGCGAGGACATGACTTGTTTCCTCTGCCTCCGTTCTCTCCTTGCACCAGGCAGACATTAGAGGGTGACAAAACCCCACCGTCCTGTTGAGAAAATCCCCATCTACCTGCTCGCTGCCTTCGGTTGCCCTGGTTGGTGATGCTGGGGGGGTCCAGGCACACGTCCCAGGGGGGAACAGCCCACATCCAAGGTCCGAACAGACCTCAGTCCACGGCTGTGGGCTCAGAGAGGGCACTACGTACAAATATCTCAGCACGGCAAAGGGGAACACAGCTCTCTTCCCTCACCTCTCTTGGAGCGGGCGAGCCGCAAGCAGGGCTGGAGCGAGGGTGAGCAGAAGGCTGGAGTTTGTAAAGTGGCGTCCAGCTGTCATCACTGGCATTTGTCAAACGAAGTGACCACTCTCGGGACAGGTACTATTTCAAAAGTGGACATCACTTTAAAAAAGTGCTAATGTACAAGGCTGTCAGGTCCTGGCCTCAGGAGCAAGATCGGTTCTCTGATGTTTGGGGGAAAGATAAGGCGACGGCGCGATCGCCGGCCGCGGCCGCTCCCCGGGAGGGATGGCAGCCTGGGCTATTTCTGTGAGTCACTCAGCAAAGCGCACACAAATCTGGTCTTCCAGAAACGTTTGATCAACGGGCTCCTCCTCATATTGCTGCTACAAGCGAGTCGCCCTGTGCTGGGAGGTGAGCTCCAGCCTGCTCAGCTGGTCCCCACCATCTCCCAAAGCCTTCGCCCACCATCTGTGCCCCACGTGCGAGGCTGTGCGGCACATGACGGAGCCTGGACAGACAAGACCGGAGGCAAGAAACCCTCAGTTAAAAAGCAGAGAGTTGAAGCACAGAGCAAGAAGTTTACAGAGTTAAAACTTCGTGTATTTCAAGTCACTCCCCAAGAAAACCGCAATGGAGGACTTATTTTTGTAGAACAGGCAGTAGCTTCCATTCCTGCTCCTCACTCCAAGTGCTCTGCGCACCAAGGGCTGCTTCATCTGAAACATTTGAGAGCTTTCCCCAAAACCAACACCCCTCTGGAGGCCAGGAGGGAAGGTACAAGCCTTTACCCCGGTGTCCATCACC
Organism: Aramus guarauna; assembly: GCA_013400195.1. Taxonomy (NCBI): domain Eukaryota; kingdom Metazoa; phylum Chordata; class Aves; order Gruiformes; family Aramidae; genus Aramus; species Aramus guarauna. Next base: position 191,336 of record VXBL01009328.1, read on the forward strand.
TCCTGTCCCCAGCCAGGGCACAAGGCAGCCAGCAACCAGGGCACGACCCACACCAGGCTCGTTGAGCCCTCACCTCTCTTCATTTAACACCACTCCAGCAGACAAGTTGCCTCGCCTCTCGCTTCTACAGTAAGACCACCTGAAAGCTGTCCCTCCATCTCATTTCAGGAGAGAGAGGAAATAAAAAAACCCAAACCCAGAACTCAACACATCCATTTCTCCTTCCTACTTTCATTTCTGGAAACAGCCAAGCCCCAAGCTAGAAGCTCTTAGGATTTTTAGAGATTATTCACCTGCTGTTAGCTCCAAAGCTACAGGAGTTCTTCTCTTTGAAGAACATGAAACAGCCTCTGTCTGATGAAGGGACTCAGCATGATCATCTTCTCCAGAGAACAACTTAATCCCACCCCTTGGTCACCCAGGGCTCCACACCCCAGCGTTTGCCTGCAGCCGCATCCCAGACCATCACACCTGCACAGCAGGACATCCCCTCCAAACATTGCTCCCTTGACACCAGCAGCACCCAGGGTAGAACATTTCTGCTCCCCAAAACAACACAAACAACACCTTCCCACCCTATAGATCCTTCTCCCCAGATGAAAAATAAAACCACTTCACATACCTTGTGGAAAGCACACCTTGCCATCACCCAAACACCTCCAGCACTACAGCAGCTACTGTGGTGCCGGGGCTTATATAGGATTTACCACCCCAGAGAGGGAAAGTCCTGCCCTTTCTCTAATTACCGGCAGGTTGTTCAGCTAATTAGCCTTCTTTCCTTCACTCCTGGGTCTTTACCAGCTGTGCTGATCAGCACATCCCATTCTTTGTTAAAACCAGACTGGAGGTTGTCTTGTTCGCGTCCTTGCTGTGTGGAGCTCTACAGCTGGTCTGCAGTGCATGGCTGGAAGCAAAATAATACTTCAAAAATATTTTCCTTAAACGATGTGGTATCTATGATATACAGTATAACGTATTACATTTAAATAGCACCGACAATTGAAACCCAAAGAACTGAAATGATGCTACAGAAACACAGAGGGCACCTTACTCATTGTGCAGCCTTTTGATTGGTTTTCGCAAGCGATCATTTTAGGGATATTTAGTGGGGAAAAAAATCCATCCTAAGCCAGAACATTTTTTTAAATTCCTATCCACGGATAAGGAAATATATCTATTTATAACGGAAACACAACTGTTTATTCCCTATTACTATAAGGAGATCATGATGGGAGGGCAGAGCTCGGTATTGAGCTACAGAACAATGTGAATTAATAAAGCAAACCCAGAAAAACTGCCAGAGTCCTACAGCAGGGTGCTGAGCCGGCGCTGCCAAGTCACTGTGCACCAGCCGTGGATGGGTCCGCGGTTCTGCAAGGGAAAGCAAAATACTACTCAAAGGCTGAAGCCCTGCGAATTCCAGTGAGAAACGAGGCATGCATATTTAAGTGAGAGTGATTAACCGCTGGCACAGCCCACCACGGGAAGTGATGGATTCACCATCTCTGGATGTCTTCAAACCGCACGCGGCCGGATGCTCCCTGGGAGCCCCGTCCTGAAACCCAGCCCAGGGGCTGGATGTGACCTTCCCTGGCGCTGCGATTGCTACCGTTCACCTCACGGCCCCCAGAAAAACACTTCTGGGATGCGTATGAGCTCCTGGTTATTCAATACACAAATGCGTAAGTATCAGAGGCAGGCTTCTCATCAAGAGCCGTGAGTGACGCAGGCTGGGTGGGCATCGTAACGGGTGAGGAAAAGAAACGCAGACCTTGAGAGACCCAATTTCTCCTCCCAGCTCTGCCTCCGACCCGCTCTGTGACTTTATCGGAGTTATTTCATCTCTCGGTGCTGTCAGTTCTTCATCCGTGCTGTGAGTGTTTAGGGCAGCAACACCTTGCACGATGGGTTGTAGCGTGCTCAGCGTGATGGGTGGGTTGGATTTTAGGGCTTTAAGATATTGTTTATGTATGACTTTTTAAGGGTTACATACCTTCTGGTGGGGATCAGAAGTCTGGAGGTAATTCATTGCCAGCGGGCTTCACGAATGTATCAACTGCACAAAAAGTCTTAAAATTCTTCAAAGAAAAAACTTGGTTTCATCTGGAACAGAAAGAGAAAAAATATAAAGAAAAGGAGTAGAGGATGGAGAAGTGGATCAGCAAACAGACTGGGAGAAACCAGACCTCTCTATCAACATAAAAAACCAGCTTCAAATACGTAGCAACAAGAGCAGAGCATGAATTTTTAAGCTAACCTCCTCCGGGAGAAGGACGAGTTCAGTCGGGGCCAAGAAGCCCAAAGCAGGAGGTTGTTCTTACTGAGACATCTCCGGGGGATGGAAAATCAGGAGTGATCAACCAGAAGAGCACTGAGGGCACAAAGAAATAGAGAGGGGGGGAAAAAAATCTGACCAAGGAGCTGGGCTGGATTCGTGGGCTTGAATCAGACAGAAAAAGCACATATTTCACAGTGATTCTAATGGAAATCGTTAATATTAATCATCATATAGAAGCAAAAGTTTTTTACCAGCTGGACAGGGAGAGAGGAGATTTCAAAGCAAAGTTACAAGACTTTTTTTTTTTTTAATGGACCTTTTAACAACCCAATGGTCAAGCTACTGCACGAGCTTTGGCTTCAAGCCATGGGAAACGGTTGATGCATCAACCCGGGGTCTGTCCCACCGCCAGCGGAGGAACGGGACAGCGGAGGAGCAGGCAGGGATGGGTCGGGGGGTTGTTACACAGCATCTCGCTGGCGTGTTTTTCCAGCTTGAGCTACAAAATTTTGTAGAATTTGTAGCTGCAGGGAGAAGGCGGTGGTCGACAAAAGGCCCCTGGTACGGTTTTGATGGATTTTCATAGTGTTACCAAGCACAGAGAGTCAAAAAAGCAAGGGTTTTTAAAAAAACATCTTCACCCAGGCACTGAAACAGAAGTGCTGACCTGTGCCACGGCTCGGGCCCTTTCCGGGACCCGAATTTCAGAGCCGAGCACAAGCTGCAGACGAGCAGCGTTTTGGTGTTACCCCCGCTCCTCTCCTTGCGACGGTCAGCCCAGCGGCTCCGCGAGCCCCGAGGAGGAGGAAACCCACCGCCTCCCACCACCGCTCCCCGTTCAACCCCCCCGGGGGGGCTGTTCCCCCTCCCCTGCCACCATCCCGACTCGGACCACTTCCATTCTGCTCTGTTTCCACAAAACCAACTCTTTTTT
>VXBL01009328.1:195001-218446 GCA_013400195.1 Aramus guarauna
TGATTTTTTTTTCTTTTTTTTTTTTTTTTCCCCCCTTTGAGGCCCCCCAGGCCTTCTGGGCTCCTACGTCTCCAGCCAGTCTGTTATTCTCAGGCGTCCCATCACCCCACCCCAGCCACAGAGCAACATGTTCACTTCATCACACTGCTCCGCTCGGCACAGCAAGACCTTTTGATCTCCGTCTCTCCAGTGTTTATGTGTGACAGTGCAAGAAATGTATTTACAGTACACGGGGCTCTGTTAGACACTGCCTGCCTTCATTTGAACATTAATATTGGGAGCAGGGGAGCAGCTCTCCTTTAATTCACCCGTCATTTATTAAAATGTTTATTTGGAAATCCGCAGGCCCATTTATCTGGTTATTACTCAGAGCAGGATCAAATAATAACTCAGGTTCTCTGTGTCACACAAGACAAACCAAATATACGCTGGATGAGGTCTTTCAATGGCCCGCATATCCATCCTCACGCCTGGTGCTTGGCCGGCTGCAGGGCCCTGGGTGGGCTCCCTGGACCTGTGATGCAGCTTTTCATCTCTTGCTTCACAGGCTCAGATCCAGCCTGAGCCAGTTGTTGCTACTGCTGGCGGTGCCCCCAAAAGCCCCCCGATAGCGGTGGGTGCATGGCTGAGTCCTCCTTACTCCGCTTAGAGCTTTTCCCCGGCTCCAAGTGACGCAGATTCTGCTTTTAAAACTGTCTCCTTCCATCTTCGTCACCTCTCCCAGGAGCAGATGGGTGTCTGCAGGAGGACCAAGCCATGGAGGACCACGTCAGCACAGCCAGTTCGCTATCACGTGTCAGCAGCAGCTGGAGAACTTGGAGTCACCACAAAGCTCCTGTCATCAGACCCTGAGGCCAGAAGAACAACCCTGACTCTGGGGTATTGTGGGATGAGCCTTGTGTTTCCGGAGATGAAGACAGTCAATGGCCACCCAGCGCCAGTGGCCTCCTTCCTCTCTCTCTGCCCCATCATCTCCTTCCAACTTGTCTCATACTTTCTACTTTGTTTTGGGTTGCCTGACACAACCACGTGATGAACTTTGGAAAGTGCTAATTTCAAGCTCTCGGTTGCTCTAGGCTGACCTGTAAGGCCATAGTTGGATGGTCTAAGAGCCCCTGGCACATGTTTCCTGGTGGCCAGCTGTTGGTCTTCAGAGGCTAAGAAAACGTTGAAGCCACTCTCAAGCAGAACTTGGTGCCAAACAAGTTTTGACCAAACAGCCGTTGGCAATGAAACAGCAAAGGAAAAATCAATGTGACCCATTTCACGTGGTAATGGTGGGCTGAAGACCCAGCAGAGTTGGTCAGGTAGCACTTCCCACACAGGTCCAGAAGAGAGGCTGGAGGTCCCAGGAGGCAAAACGCTTTGGAGAACATTGGCACTTGAGGAAAGGAATGATAACAGAAACTGGCCGGTGCAAGGAAAAGTAAATTCAGTAGATGAGGTTGGACACATGGGAGCTCTGTGCTTCACACACCTAGCTCCGTGCACTTCACGCTCCTCCTACGCTGCTGCGTTACTCTTGACTACAAAGGATGAACTACCATCAAATCCCAGTGCTTGACACCACTAAGCGCCTTCCATCAGCAGCTGCTTGCAAACTTTGTTTTAAAACCGTGCTGTGTTCCAGAAGATGTAGCAGCAGGCATTATCTCAAACCCAGCTTGCCTGGGATCACCAAATAAGTGTTGGGATTAGCATTGGGAATGAGGAATGAAGGAACGAAGTGGGGTGCCTGGAGCTAGAATGATCAACAACGTACCCGACCAGTGCACCAGGCTATAACACGAGCCTGTCCTAGGCTCCACTGCAGCACAGATAAAGCGTTGTAAAGATGCAAAGGTACCAGCCTGTGCTCCAAGAACCTCTGTGATCCACCCACCTCCTGACAGCACAGCTCCCCCATGGCCCCGCTGCCCCTCGGGGGTTCCCCGGTGGCATTATAAGGTGGTATTTAACCACGAGATGGCTCTGCCCTGATGGGTCCCGTGTGCTCCCAGGGCAGGGTGGTCCCTCAGAGCACACTGGGTGCGCAGACATCCGTGGAACCCGCGCCACACGCTCACCAGCAACATCACCCCGTCCTCCATCTCCAAAGCTAAGTGGGGCAAAGCCTGCAGAGAGGTGGGCTCGCCCCATCCTGGGGTGCAATGTTTTAAATTAAGTGGGGCTGGAAGCTGGCACCGTCACTCACAGCGTGGTGAGTCCTGCCCTACCTCTGAGCGAGGACTGCCCTTAGGAAACATCCCATCCGCTGTTAGCATCCTACTGCTGACCCGGAGAACCACCAGCACTCATCAGTCGGTTACAAATGTTCATTTTTAATGCCTGCTTTCTCTACATGCGGATTTAAGATGCATACGGTAAGGTGTCATAAAAATGTCTGACAACAGAAGAAACATTGAGCTGCTACGCGCATATTCTTTTGACACTATTTGTAGAGTTGTCTTGGTTAAAGCCTGGGATTCTGTAACAGAAGCCACCGGAGGCCGGAGCACGGCGCCCTGTCACCTCCCGGGGCTTCACAACCCTGGCCCGGAAAATACAGACCGGTTCCCAGCTGGGTGGTGTATCGGGCAGCAAGCACGCCGATAAAAATAGCATCTAGAAGAAAAGATCTTTTTGGTAAAATTATGTAAATTGGAGGAAATTTTACTTAAAAGAAAAGTGCACATTCACATTTTCAGAGGGAAGGGAAGTTCTGTTTTTCAGTTCAACACGTCTTTTCCATCTGAAAGTGGATTTGTTTAGCTACAGACGTGCACGGAGAGAAAAAGCGGTTTCAGTTTCAAGCACTTGCCCCATAAGCATATGGACATTACACAAGTGCAATGTTCTGACTACACATAAAATGATTCAAGTGCCTTCCCCCTTTCCTGCCTAAGTTTTGTCAAAAAAAAAAAAGTTTGCATTTTGGCCTCGCTACTTCATTTATGATCATTTTATTTCTTCCAACCTACTCTTTCCAAGGAGCAACAATTCATTTTATAGTCCTCACTACTGAAATCCTGGTAGCGTTTTTAATCCTTCCTGCGCACACACGCACAAAACTCCCTGATACAGAGACCTCACAAAATAAAACTTGGTAATTAACTGCTTGAAAAATGTTTGGGTTTGGGGTTTTTTGGGGTTTTTTTTATTATTATTATTTTACCTTCTCTTTCAGTCCTAACTCTGCAAGAACGGGTGAGTCACAGCTTTGAAATCTGCACTGGATGCCAGCTGAAAACAGAGGCTTTACACAATCAAATTGACAGATGATTCAAAGGCAGCCCTGCTACGCGCAGACCCATCCATATTCCGAGTTAAAAGAAATATTGCATTTTTAAGGGTAAAGAAACATATTTAAGAGATAAAGGAAAAGAAAAGTTTGCTGGTCATCAATTATCATAATAAAACAGGGGAGTGTGGGGGGAGAAATTCACTTTAAAGACATGTTCAAGCCCCCTAATCTTCAAAGGGAGAAAGGAGGGTGGCTGCCCTCCAGCGAGCCACTCCGCCAGGAGGCAGCCGCGGCCCCGGGGGGGTTAATCCAGCCACAAAATACACCCAGGATCAACTCGAACTGAGCGCGGTTGGGTTCAGCAAATGGTAGGAAAGGAGGAATAAGGGGGCAGAAGGATATGGTGGATCCAGGGGTGGGTAGTGGCTTGCGGGGCTGTTGGGAGAGCCCCGTGCTTCGGGGTGGCATCCATCTGAGACCTGACGTCTGCTCAAATCTGTAACGAGACTCCCTGCACATCCAACGACTAGCCTTGGATAAACGATTTATAACAGAAATCTTACTATGAAGCAGAACTCTAATGTCTGGCGAGTGCAGACACGTCTTCTCCAGGACCGCTCTCCATGTGAGGTACCTGACCTGCATACACAACAGCCAACATATATTAAATGGGACTGAAGGGGACATGAAGGAAAACCTCGTTGTGTTCTTCTCCCTCCGAGCCCTTCTCCTCCTGCCAGGCAAGCGTATGCACAGTTTGAGCTCAAAACAGCTTAGAAGAGGACAAAAAGTCGTGACTGCCAATGACCTGCTGCAGTTGGACCTGCAGGAACAGCCCTCATCCACAGGCCCCTGAAGTCAATGGTCTCCAGCTGAGTTCGGATGAAGCCCTTTGGGCATTTTGTTGCCTGGGGACAACAGCCAAGGGGTGGATGAGAGGGGTGAACTGAGATGGTACATGCCTGATGCTTCTGAGCACAAAATGGGCACACAAAGATGTCATGTCATAGGTCAGCAGAGAACCACCACATCCTTAGATCTTGCAATTGCTGTTGTGAAAGTCTAAGCCTGGACTCTGCACAGGATTACTTACAGAAGATGCAGCAGGGAGGAAAACTATACACATTTCCTCCCTTTACAAATTTTGTAAGATGAATTCAATCAGAAGATGCTTCAAAATCCATGCTCTAAGCAGTCCTCCACAAAGCCTTCAGCCTGCCTGTCCAAGCAACTTGTGTAAATGGGGAGGCTCCATCTACAAATTGCGTTTCATAGTCCACCTGGTGGAAGAGACTTTTGTGCAAGTCTAGGTAATTTCCCATCACAAAACCATGCACTTCCTTTTTAGATAATTTGAGAAAGCAAAGTTCAAAAATCCAGAAAAAGCCACAAAAATGAGTAATGGCCAGGTGGGCTGGGTTTCTCTGCTGGAAAGGTGATGTGCCCTTGGAAAAGAATTAACTGTTGAAGCAAAAATAAGACCATGAGCACTGCCAAGTTTTGACCACTGGTAAAAGTGTGGAAGCATAGAGATTTGGGTCCATCTACTTAGTGTTTGCTGGCTAGGGTAAAAGGATTACAACAGAAAGGTCCAAAACTTTGATGAAAGGAGTGTCCCACACTGAGCCAAGCAGCAAGAGTCATCAGAGGGAAAAAGAGGTCCACCAGGAAATGAAAACCTGGATTCAGCAAAGGGAGCTTATGCCAGCTATTTGGAGAGCCCTGCTGAGTTGTGGGGGTGGAAGGAGCACATCAGGGTGCTCATTCCTCCCAGTACCCTCAGAGGGCTTCCCAGATACAGAGTGCTCAAGAAAATGGGAATTTGCTGCAGCATGCCTGGATTACAGATAATGTACTTTAACTGCGTTATTGGATTATTAATACTAATACAGAACCCTCTATCCATCCATCAAGCTGGACTGGGTCTCAATAACCACTTCATCACGTTTTCCAGAGGATCTTTCCTCAGTCAGATGAAAAGTGGACCAGCTCCACCATCAGCCATCCAGGCCCATGTTAAAGCTTGGATAAAACCACAGCAGAGTTCACTCCAGTTCCTGCAACTCCGGCAGATCCAGAGCACGAAGCCCATTTTATATAGATGACCTCAACTAAGGATATTAGAGCAAAGCTGGAAAGAAACTCCCCAAGGACAGATGATGGGTGACCCACCACAATGTGTGGAGGAATCCCAAAGCATCCAAGCGAGGTATAAATAAGCTAGTCAGAGCATGGAAACAGCTGGATACTTGCAGGTTTGGCTAATGCACTTTGCTCCTCAACCACGTGGTGTGGAGACCAACCCCAAGGAGCAGAAGACTGCAGGTGTCCAAACTTTGACGACCCCCTCCAGCAGCAAGGTCTTATCCTGCCCCACGTCCCAAAACATGCCCATGCCTTTTCTCCAAACCCTAGTGTTCATTCAGTTTGTGATGTGCCAGTCTCTCACCCTCTTGGGCCCTCGAGGCCTTTAAAAGTTGTTTCCAATCTCAGATCCCACTGGTGTGGGGAGTTTATCATGAAGTTCAACACCAGAATTTTTCTTCAGCTTGCAAGCCAAAACTAACATAAACAGCCAGCTCCTCATNAAGTTTTGACCACTGGTAAAAATGTGGAAGCATAGAGATTTGGGTCCATCTACTTAGTGTTTGCTGGCTAGGGTAAAAGGATTGCAACAGAAAGGTCCAAAACTTCGATGAAAGGAGTGTCCCACACCGAGCCAAGCAGCAAGAGTCAGAGGGGAAAAAAAGGTCCACCAGGAAATGAAAACCTAGATTCAGCAAAAGGAGCTTATGCCAGCTATTTGGAGAGCCCTGCTGAGTTGTGGGGGTGGAAGGAGCACATCAGGGTGCTCATTACTCCCAGTACCCTCAGAGGGCTTCCCAGATACAGAGTGCTCAAGAAAATGGGAATTTGCTGCAGCATGCCTGGATTACAGATAATGTACTTTAACTGCGTTATTGGATTATTAATACTAATACAGAACCCTCTATCCATCCATCAAGCTGGACTGGGTCTCAATAACCGCTTCATCACATTTTCCAGAGGATCTTTCCTCAGTCAGATGAAAAGTGGACCAGCTCCACCATCAGCCATCCACCAGGCCCATGTTAAAGCTTGGAGAAAACCACAGCAAAGTTCACTCCAGTTCCTGCAACTCTGGCAGATTCAGAGCACGAAGCCCATTTTATATAGATGACCTCAACTAAGGATATTAGAGCAAAGCTGGAAAGAAACTCCCCAAGGACAGATGATGGGTGACCCACCACAATGTGTGGAGGAATCCCAAAGCATCCAAGCGAGGTATAAATAAGCTAGTCAGAGCATGGAAACAGCTGGATACTTGCAGGTTTGGCTAATGCACTTTGCTCCTCAACCACGTGGTGTGGAGACCAACCCCAAGGAGCAGAAGACTGCAGGTGTCCAAACTTTGACGACCCCCTCCAGCAGCAAGGTCTTATCCTGCCCCACGTCCCAAAACATGCCCATGCCTTTTCTCCAAACCCTAGTGTTCATTCAGTTTGTGATGTGCCAGTCTCTCACCCTCTTGGGCCCTCGAGGCCTTTAAAAGTTGTTTCCAATCTCAGATCCCACTGGTGTGGGGAGTTTATCATGAAGTTCAACACCAGAATTTTTCTTCAGCTTGCAAGCCAAAACTAACATAAACAGCCAGCTCCTCATTCATTATTCTAATTCCACCATAAAACATGCCAAAGCCAGTTCTGACTGAGGTTTTAGCTGATTTACTGCCTTTTCAACAGGTAGTGTCTAATGAATTGGGTAAGCTCGCAGGTCAGATTTATACTGGAGGAGCAGCTGTAAGGAGCTCGCCATCAGCGCAGCCTTTCCTGGACGGTGTCGCTGTGCCGAGAGCGGCAGAAAAGCTGCTTGCCTGCCGAAAGGGACATTTCCAAGAATTTCCTATTTCCCAGCACACGGAAGGGGCCACTTCCAAAATTTTTGTTAGCGCTGAAAAGAGAAAGGTGAAGGAAGAGTTTAGGGGGTTTGGACCATCCAAACTGAAGAGTTTGCTTCAAGGGGGGGATTTGAAGGAGCATTGCCCACTGGCAGCTCATCCAAGTCACCACGTGCAGGACGAGGTTCTGGCACACATGACACCGCTGAGAAGGACACACCATCAAGCAGTGCACAGCACTGCATCAGGGGTCTTACAGAGGTCGATGCACAAGGAGGTCCAACACCCCTGTGTCAGTGGCAGCTACGTCTTGTGCTTCTGACTGCTGCAGAGAGCTGAAGCCAACACTCTCAGCCTGGATGCGCTTGCACAAAGCCATTGCTTCTCCCAGATCCAGGTTTGTTTTTTCTTCCTCCCTTGCTGATGGAGGAAGCCATTCACAGCTTTGGCAGGCACCACAGAGCTATGAGAAGTTTCATTTGAGCAAGAAACTCCAACACATGTTTTATCAAAACAATTCCCAACCAGGTCTGCTGCCAGTTGCTCCAAAATCCCCTTGCAAGACCTGCTCCAGCAAGTAGGACAGCAATGCCATCTGTAGTACGTATCACAGCCTGGTTTGCCTCCAGCTCTCCTCAACAGAACCCCTCTGAGAAATGGTGCTGGCTTTGGATGCTCCCAGCTAGGTTAATCCCACTCAAATACAAAACGTGTGCCATTTTTTAATTTTTTCTGTATCAGGTTAAAAAACCTGTTTCTCAGGGACGCTGGTGCATGGAAGGAGGAGGAGTTCAGCTAAAACATTAACCCTTCAACATCTCACAGCAGGTATTTTAGAGTTCCTAGAGGAATCTATTTTTTACTTGAGAAGTTTCTATTTTAACCACAGCCAAGCTCACACGTAAAAACTCCTGAGCAGCATTTTCCAAGTAACATATCATCATTAATGAATCCAGCAGCTTTGCAAGGTTATCAGTCAGCTTTTCTGCTTCCTAGGCTGCAAGAGGAAAGGACTGAATGAGCCAAAAAAGCCCCACTTCAAGTTACGAACATTATTTCCTCCCTAGGCAGGGCAGAGCAAGAGAGAGCAGCCACTATCTTCACCAGGAAGAGCTTCCACGTTAGCAGCAACATGCTTCTCACAGAGACACCCAAATGGCTCCAGGTGGTGTGAGATCTTCCACTTAGGCTCTGGGCCATGCTCTCCAATGCCAGGGCTTCACTAGTGCCAGGAGTGAAGTCTCCAGAGATGGACAGACAGACATCCACCTGTGTATCCCTCCTGTGGGTGCCCTGGGAGAGGGGGGAATGCTGTTCCTCATCATTAGGCTGGTGCATGCTCATGATCTTGGGTTGCAGGGAGCTCTTGGTCAGATGCCTCGTTCTGCAGCTCGCTCCTGTCTCTGCAGGGACGTGCCGAAAGGCTGCCAGTTGGGCATCTTCAAAACCCCCTGAGGCAAGCTGCAAAGGGGGAGGAGCCAGGCCTGGATGAGGGAGGGCTGTGGCTTCCCATCCCTCCCATCACCAGAGCCCAGAGGACCTCCTTTGATCCCCTCTCCTTGCCGGGCAGCAGTGGTTGGGGGACATCTTTGGAGCACAGTTCAAGAGCAGAGACTGTCAACGAATCCAGTAGGTCCCAGATCCAGCAGAGCTTGATTCAAAGCACACTTCAGCGATTTCTCATTGCTCTGTCAGCCACAAACAGCCCTGACACCAGCCAGATGCTTCTCCTTCCTTGAGCTGAGACAGCTGAGTGAGCCACAGCCCTGGGGAGCTTGGGAGTTGGATAAACCCCTACTCAAGCTGCCAGTGATGAAGCTATTCAAGCAATGCTGCTAGCAGGACAGCAAGGTGACTCTCATCCAGAGTATCCCTCAAAGGCTTTCAAGCCATGCTGTGCACCACAGCCTGCCTTCCTCACCTGTAAAGCTCCTGAGGCCTTTGCACCACGCTGTGGTGGAGGCCACCTCGCACAGCTTGTTCCTGCCTTGTTTTCTCCCGAAGGCACCAGAAGAAACAGTGCTGCAGATGCGTGCAGGGGAGGCAACCTGGATTTCACATCAGGATTGCCAGGAGAGGGATTTTCGGTCCTTCAGCTTGCTTTGGCCCAAGTGAAAACACATTTCCTCTCTCTCTCCGTGGGCTGGATCCTTTAACGGCACAGACACTTCCACATTTCAGTCTGGCTCACTCTTATTCCTTCTGCCCGGAGCAAGACCAGTTTGATTTATGGTTGGCTACATAACATTCAGGCCAGGAACATGGGTCCTTCTCGCCTCACCAGAGTACTGGAACATGCAGCTTTTTCCAAGTTATCTCCAAGCTGCCTCACAGGAGATGCAAAGAGGAAAAGGAAAACAAAGCTTTATCTAGATGCCAATGTTCCTCTGGCTTGGCTAAAATCAGATGTAAAACCAGTTCAAGGCTTGGAGCGAGGAGCTCCTGATGATTTAGCTGCGTAAGTCAAAGAGGCAGGCACCCTCTGTCCCCTTCTTGTGGGGACCACACGTCTGCTCGATGGCTCTCAAGGGCTCTCCAGTTGCCCAAGACTTTTGCACATCAGCCAACAAGAGCAGGAAGAAGCCCGTGAAGCCCCTTCCTTCATCCTGCAGTGCCAAGCATGGCTGCTTTCTTGCGGCCAGCCAGAGAGGATCACCGCTCTCCGGGTTGCCACGCACCCCCAAAGCACACCCAGCTCTTCCCCTACCCTCAAACATCTTCAGGGTACCTTGCCTTGCTGATCTGCCCAGATATCCATCCATTCCACTAATAAAAATATTTGGGGATGATTCCTTGCACGTCTGTGGCAGCAACGGGGCACATTAGACCAGCGTTTGCATTTTTCTATAGCTTAGATGGGAGGGCACATCTCTGCCAGGAGGGGACCATTCTCCCGCATCGCTTGCACCACGCAGAAACCCAGCCGCTTGCCCTCGGTCCCTCCAGGACGGGGACGTGCCCTGGGTTTTCTCTGCCTTCCTCCTTATCTGAGATGAGAGTTGCCAGCAGCTCAGCACCGTGCTCCCCCAGAGCCTGGGGAGAGCTGCAAGCCCCGTCTGCTAACGTCATCCCGGCTCCGCCGGCAGACCGGGTCTGCGTTATACCAGCCACAGCAGCTTCGCCAGAGGAATCAGCTTCTTCAGCCAGCAGCGCTGATCAGAACCCCTCCATCCCCTGGCTTTTGCTGTAAATACAGGGGGGAAAAAGGTATCACAGTGCGTTCATTAACCAGGTGACATTCAAATCCAGCAACCTCCCCCACCTTCCTCTAGGCACAACCGCTGCGATTTAAATTACATGGAGGGGTAGGATTTAGTGGGCTGCTGGGAGTGGACTTGGCGCACAGATTCCCATATCTGGAAGAAGTCTGTCCTTTGTGTATTGTGTTATGAGACAAAGGCGGAAGAAAACACCTGGAACGTTGAGGCCGGGGTGGGGGGGAAGAGATGTTGCCATGGCTGCTTACAAGGTTTTGGTCAGATTTGTAAAGGTCCTTGGAGATAGGCCACCTCTGCCAGTGGGACCTCTGCACCATGACCTGGAGCAGTAACCTGATGCCCGGAGACCTGGGTCAGGGCTTGCTCCAGATGGCCAGAAACCCTGGACAAACCTCCCCTGAACACACGCGGAGCAGCTCTGCGTTACGTTTGCCGCGGGGCTGCTGTGTCCCAGAGGCACCAACCTGCTCGATATGTCAAGCAGAGTCAATCTCTGCCTGCGATGTGTTGGATTTGCTGCGTACACGCAGACAGGACCACCTCCTTTCCCATGTGTTGACAGAACTGTACTCAAGCACCTAAAGATATATAAAAATGTGCCGGGTGGGATGGAGCCGCGGGGTCGAGCTGAGCGGCTGACTCTCACTGAACTCGCAGGCTTGCACCTTGCAGACCTGCTTCCTCCACATCTCAGCCAGTGCTTCATCCTCCAACAACCATGGCACCCTTTTTGGCCAGGACAGGAAACTCTAGCAACGAGCTCTAACGAGCCTTCAGCTCTGCTCTACCCACAGGACACCACGCAAATATCTTTTGCGGCCAAGAAGATGGATGTAACAGCTGAGGGAGGAGAGGAAACAGATAAACCCTCTCCTCCCCTACCTCTTCGTTGGAATTCCCCCATCGCAGGCGTGAAGAGAGGGGTGAGAGGTTTGTTGGACACCGATAACGATCTCCCCTCCCTCCCAAGTCTGCTGCGTCCCAAACGCAAAAGCAGAAAGTTGGAGAGCAGTCGGAGTTACGATGCAAAGAGACGGAGCACCAGGGCAGGGTCCCCCCAGTCCCTCCCCCAGATGTTGCCCCCCTGCCCCACGCAGCATCACTGCCGGGTACCCGGGGGCCGACAGCGATTTGAGGGCTCCGAGCAGCGAGCTGCAGAGCGCACACTTCGCCGCGCGAGATGTGGCACCTCCCTGCCTACCGGGAGGAAGGGAAAGCCCCATAAATAAATGGTGATAGGAAAGATATTACAGGTCCTCCCAGAAAGTGCCTGGAAGCTGCCTTGGAGGCGAGGCGGGGGGAGGAAGGGAGGCTGACTGACAGCCTGATTTAAGACCTGTCTGAAAAGCAAACAAAAGCAATTGAAAACTGCATCATCTAGGAAAACTTAGTAGGTTGTATTTTCACAAGTGAGGACTGATGGTAAGACCAGCTTAATCCCCCAGTGGACTTTCCACACCTCCGCACGCCGGCTGACGGGGCCAGCTGGTTTGTCTTGCAGCTGATTGCTGAAATAACATTGCCGGGCTGGCGCGATTGAAACAGGATGGGCTGGGAGGGAGCGACCCACGACCGAGGCAGCCAGCGTTAAAAGAAATGTGCTTGGTTTCCAAGCCCCCCTTTCTCCAGCCAGCCCTCGGTCCCCTGTAAAAGCCGAGGGAACCTCTTGGCCTTTGCAGCAATGAGCAAAGATGCTCTAAGTGTTCAAGTCTGGGCGGAGACTCTGCTCACAGGCAACCGGAGAAAAAAAAAAATCCCAGGAGAAGTCTTCCCAGGTGCTTTCAGCTAATTTGGGGTGAAAAGGAAACAGTTGAAAGGTAGAAACATAACTCGTGGCCTTATCTTTCCTTCATGGGGACCAGCCTGGCGACCCACCGAGCTGAACAGCACTTTGGCCGCAACACGCTGACTGACTGCAGATACGGTGCTTTACACAAACAAGTTTTAAAGGATTACATCGTGTACGTGCAAACGAAAAAACCCAACCGAAGCCATTCTGAAGCTTTCTAACGATAGTATTTCCATTTGCTTTTGGTTTGAGCAAAACAGCAGAGTCCCCTTGTGCTAACTGCAGAATCCCAATAAATTCCAGAAAAGGACAGTGAAAAACATCGCCTTGCCCAAACCAGGTGATGTTCAGTGCCCGCGACTCCTCTTCATCCCTTTCCCAGAGCCTTCACTGAAATTATGAACCAGAATGACATTGCCTTTCCCAACATCAAACTTACTAACAGAGCCAAACCCCGCTCATTTTAACCAGCTCAACACATCTCCTGTACGGATCAGACTTGCAAGCAGCAAATGCGTGAGCCCGTTACTGAATCCTAAAGCTTTTTGTCTGCACGTGATTTAAAAATCCACGTTTGACGGTTAAAAAAACAAAAGGCAAAGTAAACATACTCTTACATCCATTCCTTTCAGAGTCATCTATTTTAACCTACAAACGATATATACACATCTGAGTATAGATATATAATTAAATTACTAAGGGAGGTGGTTCACCTGGGATATTTGAACATTTAGGGCTGACAGCCTACCAAGTTCCTGCAGCACAATACGCCTAAGCCTGGCATCTGGGAGCTCGGGAACATCCATACGATTAAAAGCAGCTGAGGCATCTCTTGGTAGCTGAGCCTTCATGCAGTTAACTCCATCAGCTTCAGCCTTTCGGCCAGAAGAATAATTTAAATAATACTTTACATTTGTAAACGGCTAAGGAACACTTGCGCAGCCACTTATGTCCACTTGGCTGCTGGGCGGTAACCCCACCAGGAGATGGGACTGATCCCCTCCACGCTACAGCCCACGGTGCTGCAGGTCTGTCGGTGCACACCACCCGCACGCGTATGGCTGCCCGTGCACACACGCGTGTGTGCTGCTGCTGGCTCCTGTTAGCAGGAGCGCCCGGTGCTCTCCAGATCCGAGGGCTCTGATAAGACACATGGTGTCTGCACCCCAGGTACTGCCACGACAAACAACCTCTCCCTTCCCGACATCTGGAATCCAGACCAGAGAGAATTTGCTCCTTTCCTTCTCTGGAAGAGAAGATGAATGAACCTGCCCGTCCAACCTGTGGTTGTTCAAAGGGACAGATGATATATCAAGGTCTCTCCCTACATCTAGGGACTGTGCGTAGGACCTGGACTCAGAGCAGTCTGCCCTCTGCTCCATCCCCGGGAAGCGGCAGCACAGGCAGGAGAGCATCTCCTGCTTCCCGCTCTCCGGGAAAAAACACCTTCACTCCCCGCCGGAGCAGGAGGCGGCTGCTGCTCGTTTCACAACACAGATTACCAGCAGAAAAAGCAGATTTGCAGAAGTCACGATATTTTGCAGAAATGCTGGTGACATTTTCACCAGGAGAAATTTGCTTTTTTCCTTCAAACAGCAGCAAAATGCTCTAGTTTGGGCAGACAAGCAGCCTTTCTCTTTGCCCCTGCTGTTTCATCTCCCTTCATTATGAGTTCTTAGGCTAAACTGCTCTTTCCACTGACAATTAGCTTAGCAAAGGAGCTATTTAGGAGCTTATATTTTGACTTATGAAAACATGACATTAAAACCCAGCCTACCAAATACTCTGATGTTCTCAAAGCAGGAAGTTTTTCAAAATTCAATTCCACAGTAACCTTTGATCTCTTAACTTCATCTCCATTTTTACAAAGAACACAGATCTCAAAACAAAGCAGCTTGGTCCTCCTTGGCCAAGCCAACACAGTCTCTCCCTCACATGCTCAGGTCTCTGCACCCAGCAGCAGAAAGGGTTGAGCAGTTTTGAGCTTCTGAGGGCTGAGTGAAGACTGAGGCAAACAAGAAACAAGGTCTTAGAACACCAAGAAGGACAAGTGACAAAGAGGATGTTAACAACAACAACAAACAAACAAAAAATCAAAGGCTTGGTCTCAAAGACAGTGCCTCAAAGCTGGATCATCCTTCAACCTAAACTTCTAGTTCCAAAAACCAAGGCAGGTCTGCTCCCAAATAGATACAGGCCTGCTGAATCCATCAAGCCCAACCCAAACACCTTGCTTTCCCTATTCTGACACGGAAATATTTTTTCCGCCTTCACAGACTGGATTTTATTTCTATCATGAAAGCCTGTCTCTGAAACACCACCTCCAACTCCTCCTTAATCCAAATTAAAGAAATTAACCCATCACTATGTCAACAAATTAAAATTTCTCAAGGACTTTGCAACTCTGGTAAAATCAGGAAAGCGTAAGAAACAAGTCAGGAAAGCGTAAGGAGCAAAGCAGAACTTCAAATACCTGTTTACTGCAGTTCTGAATTCACGCAGGACACAAGCGAGGTGTGATTAACTCAGGGCTTTGGGTTTCTGTAACATCCGTACTGCCTGCAAAAAAAGGCCAGCTATTTCAGACACATCATGCTAATTGTAAAACTTTCATTCATATATTTATGTGAAAAATCTCTTTGGATATTTTAGGGATGAGGAAGAGCTCCAGTTCCACCCTGACGTGCACACCACGGGTTTGGGTGGTTCTGGCTGCACCGGACAGGGCACTGCAAGCAATTTGGGTGGATGCTGTAAATGCACGAGGGAGACAACGGCACGGGTTGGGAGGGCAGAAACGCTTGTGAACATGAGGTGAGGAGGGCAGAAGGGCTGGGGAAGGAGAATGGGGGGGGTTATAGCATCGCTGCTAAAATGCGGATGCATCGTCTTTGCCTGGGAGGGGGTGGGAGCTGAGGTCCCGGAGTCCCTGGCAGAGCCGTGGCTGCAAACAGTTGCAGGCAGAAGCTGAGGAAAAGCCCCCAGGAGCTGTGTGGTGCCCCAAGGTTGGGCTGGTAAGTCGGGGGGAACCTGCATCTCCCCGGTCACTGGCACATCTCACCCGAACCACTCTGCTCAGCATCTTACAGCCAAACACCTGGAGCTGCCCCTTCACTTCCAGCACATCCCCAGGACCAGCAGCTAACCCTGCTGCTCTGCCCTGACCAGAGCTGGACTTAACCCCCCTTTCTCAGCCCCCCCTCATCTCTGAGCAAGCTCAAAAACCAAACGCAGAGCAAACACGTTGCGGCTAGCACTTCCAAATCCTCCTCTCCCTCACTAATGCCTTGCTCTGGGTCTTGCCAGCTGGGCTTGGCTCCAAGGCTGATGCATCTCCTCCAGGCTGAGAGCATCTCAAATGCACGACCCCAGCAACCTCCCCAGCTCCAGCCTCTCTCCACCCAACTTCCCAGCGGATGGGGGGGGGGGGACGGCGAAACAGCACAAAGCCCCAGAGCGATGGGCTTTCACTGCACTTTAGCTGTGAACAGAGGGAACGGAAAAGCGACTGCCTCGAGAAGCAATTGCTTCCACATCCCTCACCTTAGACATCTGCCTGAAAAATGGAAAAAGAGGAGGGGAAGGGAAGAAGAAAAAAGAAGGAAAAAACCCCCCAGAGGTCCCACTTCTAATTGATTTCCTGATGGAGACGGCTGTTTTATCGCTTGCTATTTATTGAGCGTACCTGTGCTGGAGGAGCTGCAGCATTTCTGCTCCCCCCGGGGTTGCTCCCCAGCTCCCCCCTCCCAGCCCTTGTCGAGCAGCCCCCAGCCCTGATGGAGACGGACGAGCGGGTTCACGCCATTAATACTGCCTTTCCCTGGCCGCTCACGCATCATCCTGCTACAGAGCTAAGTACCAAAATAGGCTGATTTCTTCCTAAGAGTGTCAGCTTTCCCGAAGCTATGTCACACATCCATTGAAAACTGAACATTTCTCATTCAAAAACCTAAACCTGCATTCATTCTCGGAAAAAAAGCCAAACTTCCCACTGTGGTGGAGACAGGGAAAGGGAGGTGTTTTCCCCCCCAGCAGCTCTAGCCGCGATCTATTTGTTCATGTTTTCCTGATGCAGTGGGTGCCCTGGTGAAGCTGTCACTTGCTGTCCCTTGGCTCCCAGTCCCACCGAGGGGACACCAATAACCACCAGGTCCCCAGCCACTGGCAGCACTGCCTCTGACCCTGCTCTTGGAGAAAGGGAATATCCACGAGGCCAAAGTCTGAGTTTTAAGCTGGGATGCTCCTCAAATAGGGCACAGTCACATGAGACAGGGTGGGATTTGGGCTGAACTCACCCTGTATCAGGTGCTGAAGTCATTCAGACACATCCGAGGCTCATGAAACCCCAACCCCACGGCAGACACATGCAGAAAACATCCTCTGCGTGATCTGTGCACGGGGAAGTATTTTCCCTTTCCATCCCTTTCGCAGGACAGCTATAAGCTGCGTGTTCCAGCACACGCACGTACACAAAAAAAACCCCAAGGAAATTCATTGCAATCACTGCTATCAGCCAGTTCCATCTGTTTTCACACCTTGGGGTCCGCGTTACATGGTTCAGAGTCTGCTCCCCACCATCCCTCTCCCCCTCCAGAGCACCAGCAATTTCCCTGGCATTCCAGTAAACAGATTTACCGGTGGTATCCCAGTGCCCAGCCCGGCTCGGCATAAAGACCCGATGCTCTGGCGTCCTGACACAGGTAGCGATCGATGCCGTCTGCTTTAAGGGTTCAGCCAGAAACCTTTGTCTGGGCTGACGGGCCATCTCCCCCTCCAAGGAGGCATTTCTCCGAGCAGACTGGGGAAGAGCCGGCCACAGCACTTCAAAAGAAAAGTTCACGCATGGATAAAGGTCCTTTAAAATGGGATTAAAAATTCACATTTTTGTCCCATATTTTTTTGACATTTCTAATCAAACCTATCCTGAGACGGCTACAAGAACAGGTTTAGCTTGCTATTTTTCAGTGATAAGACCATCAGTCATTGGAAGTCTTTGGTGGGTATTTCTAATAAGCACTTTTTTTTAAATTCCTAAAAAAACCAAACCCTTATCTGAAACACTCATCTAAAGTCAAAAGGTCCCATTGAAAACTTATAGTTCAAAGCTTTGCATAAAAAAAAAAAAACACCCCACAAAAAACCACACCAACAAAATTCTCTCCACAGTGTTTCAACTGCTGCATTTTCACCAATTTTGCCTGAAGTCCTCCCCTTACACCAACATTTCTTCCCTCCATGGAAATCCTAAAGCAAACCCTGGACAGGTTTAGCTCTCCAAAAAACCCCGCTTTAGCAGAGCTGGCTGTGATGCCCAGAAGCTCAACAGGGTCCCCCCTTTGCCTCCTTGCCCCGTCCTCCCCAGGGAAGCGAAGCCCCGTATTACGCTGCCCTTTAAAGCCGACATTTCCAGCGCGGGGCAGGATTGCCGGAGGGGCTGTCCTGGGGGATTTGGAGCTCAGCAGCAGGTAGGCGGCCTTTGATCCCACGCACCGCCCGTGGCAGAAGGGCCGGTGGATAAGACTCTGCGGAGACGGGCTCCGCAGCCATCCCTCCTTTCCTAATTCCCTTCTGAAGTGCTGGAGCCACTGTCACCTCTCATTAAAAGAAGCGAATGCCCTTGTTTTAAATTTCTAACCAGAGCAAACTGGATAATATTGTTAATCCTGGCAGGGGGTGGGCAAGAGAAGGCACCTCCCCGCTTCAAATGTTTGGACAAGAAGTTTGCTCTCATTAGGGCAGAAGTCCAGGAGATGTCGCCTTTGTAGGGCAGGCGGGACGGTACGCAACGGGGCTTTGGTGCGTTTGAAGTGCTCCTCATCTCCTCCGAGAGCACCCAGGCTGTAATTGGGGCGGGTAATGGTCGGGGGAAGAGAGGGAGAGACAAAAAGAGAAAGGAAAGCTTCAGATCTCCAAACATGGCACAGACAGATCTCTGTTAAATCTGTATACTGATGCAAAATACGCTACTGGACAGCTGGCTCCGCGTGCTCCAAAAATCAGGAGCAACGTGGTGAGCATCGAGTCATGGATCTCCTTAGTGGTAAAGGCAGAGTCAAATCCTGCCTGGTGCTCAGGCTGAGGGATGGTACCCACTGCTCTGGGAGAAGTATTTGAGGTCACACCAGGAAAACCCAGTACTGAGGGCAAAGAGACTAATTCAGCTTAAAATATCTGAGTTGGAATGGGAAACCCATGGGATACACCCAGAGGTCCTTTTCACCAGTAAGTGGGAAGAAAAAGGGCGGGGGAGCACCTAAGCTGACCACACTGTGTTCTTGTTTCTCCTTGGACACATATTCATTTTTCCCATCAATTTCAGGAGAACTTGTCCCCACATTGGTTATTTATAGCTGTCTGAGTTTCTCCCTCATACGCAGGTGACAGAGATGCTGCAAAGCCAGCCAGGAACACGGCTCTGCTGCTGGGGGACTCTCAGTCTCAGGGACACAAAGATGTAAGAAAAAGCTAATTTTTCCACAGCAGCAGATATTTTTCTGTACCTGGCCACATCCCCTGGGGAAAGGGGCTTAAACTTGCAAGTTACCTGCTACCGAGATCAAGGATCACAGCATCTCTCCGGAACCACACCAAGGTCCAGACCAGGAGCATCCACAGCTGAAAGAAGGGATGTGATGGGAGACATGGGAGAGTCAACTCTCCTAAATCAAGGCTGCTGCAGCCCAAGGTCTCCAGGTATTGCACAGGGGGCAGACAGCTCATAACAAGGCATAGCATTGACTAAACATTGCCACCACCTGGACCCGATACCATGAATGAAACATCTTTTACACAGACACCACTAACTGTAGGAAATTCTGCTAAACGTAGCATCCCAAACCTTCACCCTAGCTCTACCATACTTGGAAAAGGAGCACCAAGAAGCAAGAGTTGGCGTGAAAGGAGCAAAGAACTGGAAAAGAACTGTCCAAATCAAGCAGAAAGTGATGGAAACACCAAACAACAGAGGAAAATAATCGCCGCACACCTTTCCTCCACTGGGAAGCACACTGTCAGCCAAAGAGATGCAAGTTTGGTTCAGTCTCAGGTAAGGGTGGGAAATTAAAGTGTTCAATTAATTCCTCATTTATGGCCGAGTAGCCAGTATATTGCTTCCCGCATTCCCCGAATCACCCACTGTCAGTATGTTTAGAAACAGGTTGGAAATTAATGTTCTTCCTGTGGGTGGCTGCCAGAAAAGATAAAGGATTTCTTCAGAGGGTCCCTTTTTCATTATTCTGTTATCATTACTGCTATGTGAAACCTCAAAGCTACCCTGGATACACACACTTCTAGAAGCTGTTAAGTCACATGCATCTAAGCATGGCATTAGGCTAATGAAGATTTGGGAATGGCCAGGTTCCCACCCATTGCTGCAACAACAACACAGCTCAAAATTGCAAAACTAGCAGTGGGACTGGTGCTTAGTGCATTGGAAAAGAGAAAAAAAAAAAGCAGAAATATATGAATTCACCTGACCTTATGGAGATCTCCACGTGTTAGCTCCTCCAAAAAGAGAAACAAGCACTTCCAGAAGGTATGACAACTTATACCTGCCCCAGGTACCTAAACCCATGCCCTCAGAGAGCTTGTCTCACTGAACTCCACCAAGGTTTTAGATCAAAGGACCTTGTGCACCAAGGTCACGCTGCTGTGATTGACCGTAAATACCAGAGACTGGGAGAGGTGACTGCAGTCAGACACTTTGGTGAAGATTATATTCATTACCAATTTCAAGCTGAAGCTGCCTCATTAGAGGCACACCTTTCTTCAGCACAAGACTTTTGCATAGAGCACGTCAATATCTTGGTTATTAAAAGCTTATTTCCCAAGTAAAGACATATAGTGCCATTCCATAATGGGTTGGTTTTTTTTTCCAAATTCCTGAGAAAAACAAATCAGTCATCTTCCCAATGTTCCCTTTCAGCTTGAACCACTTTTTAACACTTCTGTGTACAAAAAGAGAGGTTATTCATTCACTCTTTAGTCTAAGTACTATGGAGATTCCCCCTCCAGGTAAAACCAGGCACTTTAAAAATAAAAAAGAAACACGTGCTTTAACTCTCAGAAATCTGGTGAACAACCAGCCCGCTTTAGATCTGTTGAGGGTAACTTGATGGGACAAACCTTGACTGTGATGGGACAAATGACAATTGTCATGTTATTTTCAGAAAGCTTCTTCTAACATCAAGATCAAGCAGAGCCTCGGGATACAACCTTCGTTCAACCCTGAGCTTTCTCCGAGTGAGTACCCTCTCCTCACCCATCCCTGCTTCCAGTTTTACAAAAGGAAAAAAAAAACCACCTTGAAAATTGAGTATTGGCAAACACCAAGTGCAACCTTGGTGGTACAGCACCTTGCCAGGGCAATTAGGCTGGGCAACTGCAACGTTAGACCGGGCAACTGCAACACATTGAAGCAACAAGCCAAGATGCAAACAAGTACCAGCTGCAGCAGATAAACACCCCAGTTTATTCGGCATACGGCACAGCAAAGCACACAGTTCTGTACGTCTGAGCAGGTTTCATGGAGGGGTTGACTTCACACAGTCCCTCCACACCATCCATCCTGGCCAGCAGAGACCATGCCTGGTCCTGGAGGAGCTGGGTATGATCCTCACCAGGGGAAGCACGGAGCTGGCCCCTAAGCCTTGGCTTCCCCTTCGTCTTTCCCTCCCCGTTAGCGCTGGCCAAGCTCTCTCCCTACAGCTGGGCTTCCTTGTCAGTAAAATACGGATAGTGAATGATTTTGCCTTTCCTTCTGAGGGGCTGAGATAATTCAGTTTAAGAAAATGACACACACCACCACCACCCCTCAAAAAAAAAAAAAAAAGGCATTTTTGAGCACTGAGTGGAACTGGAAAGCCATGGATCAAAAGCAGTTGCTCAAAAAGTTATTGATGGAGGCCTTCCTTCCCAAACACATTTGGATCAAAATCAGAACATTTTGCAAGAACTTGTTGATTTCTACAAAATTTTTTTTAAGAGGGTCAAAGCATTTGCCTCAACTTCCCAGAAGCAGTGCTGGAACTTTTAATTTCATTTTGGACATAATTTTGTTGGAGCATTTTATTTAAAATATATTAAAATATTTAATGACACATTATTACATATTAAATGTCATAATGTATTTTATGATGTTAAATTTAAAATATGTATATAAAAGTCCAAGCAAAATAGTTTCTCATCTTAAAATGTTAGATTTTTATTTAAACAAATGGATTCCCCCCCTGCCCCCCCCCAAAAAAAAAACCATGGCCAGGAAGCACTTGAGACTTAAAAAAAAACCAAACTTGTTTGCTTTTGTCCAATTTTACTGCATGAAAAATGCTGGCTTCTTACTCTTTTTCAGAATGTGAAAATTT
Organism: Aramus guarauna; assembly: GCA_013400195.1. NCBI lineage: Eukaryota > Metazoa > Chordata > Aves > Gruiformes > Aramidae > Aramus > Aramus guarauna. The sequence continues at coordinate 216,510 of VXBL01009328.1, forward strand.
CATTTGATTGTTTTAAAGCTAAAAATTGCAATTCTCAGTCAGCTATCAAGGTACTGGAATTTCTCAGATTCTTTTTTCCCCTAAGAAGGAAAAGAGGAAGGAAAGATGGTCATTTCCATTAACACTTTTGAGTTATCAGTTAAGCAAAGCTTGGGGCAGTTGACAGAAAAAAAAATTAGCTTTTAGCATGTCAAGAAGAGAGAACTGGTGACAAACATTTCTCTTAAGAAGCCAACAATTTGCAAATGCACTTTGGATCCTACTGAATGTCAAAGACATTTTACCTTTTTGGGGTGGAAGAGAATACATCTTGGTCCTCAGTCAGCAACACCTTTACCTGGTAACTCCTGTTGTTACCTGCAGGAAAGAAAAAGAATAAATCCTCTTTGGTGCATGTTTTTCTTAGGCTTGGGAAAAAGAGAAAGAGAAAAAAGAAAAAAAAAAGAAAAACTCCTTGTGCTACAGCTTCTCAGCACCTTCTGATGTTGAGGACTGTTTCTATGGGAGCTAACGGGCAGAAGGCAGGTTGTGGTCATCGGTTCATAACTGATCTTACGAACTATCTGCACAGCTGCAGACAACCCCCTTGGTGGCTTGGCAAGCATGGGGTTACAGCTTGCACATGGGGGAAAATGTGTATTGATATCACACATGTGGTGGTGAAAGCCCTCCCAGAAACCTCTGGCTGCAAGATCATGGTGCTGTTTTCAATCCCTTATCTAATGCAAATGAAGCTGAGAAAAGAGATTAAAAAAAATGTAACTATTCCCTTGTACTAGCATGAGTGGCCTGGTCATGGATAAGATTTCACAGAAATGAAAAGCAAACTTTGCTCCTAAACACCCCCAAAATACACAATATTTCTATAGGATCACAGAATTTATCAGTTTAGAAGGAACCTAGGAAAGTCTCTAGTCCAATCTCCTGCTCAAAGCAAAGTCCAAACTGAATTCAGACTGGGTTGTTGGGGCTTGGTCCAGTCAGTCCTCCAACATCTCCGAGGATGGAGATCCCATGACCTCCCTGGGCCCTCCATCCAGAAAAGAGCTACAGAAATCCCTCTCCCTTCCCCAACATGGCTATATTAGTACATGGTTTTCCTTTGGGACTAGTTTGGGGGTTTTTTTGTGCATTCTTTGGTCTGGTTGGAATTGTCAGATCCCAAGACCACCAAGTACTACATGACACCACGCTCTACATCTCTTTCTTGGGATGGAGAACTGATCTGACAACAGCACTACACTTTCACCCAGTCTAGGGAGCTTCAGTTTTTCCCAGCTGATGATTCAGCCACCAAGCAAAACAAAGGACATAACGTGATGGTGTGGTCACCCCTCATCTTCTGCCAACATCGCTATTAAGTCAGCTCACTTGGGGTGTCTCTCATCCAGAGCACATAGTGAAGTTTTTATTGGCATGAATCTGGTCTGTCTGCATTACTCACCCACTAGCAGAGCTATGAGGCATTCCCTGATGGAGTCACAGCGTGCAAGTAAACTTCTTATTCCATTACTGACTGTTGGGTTTACAGCACCACCAAGAGAAGCTGTTTTGGAAAATGCTGCAATGACTTCACAGCAGCAGCAGTCAGGGCTGTGAAAGAGCAATTCTCCCTCTCTCAGTCCCTCAGCTGGAGTCATGACCTTGCTTCCCTTTTCCACAAGCAGGCTCACGATGCCGTCTGAGGACTCCAGCCTCAGCTGGGGAAAGTCCAGCCCTCTCCCACCAAGCAGCTGACTCATGTTGGCATCACCACTCTGCTTCTGTTTCTCANGTTGGCATCACCACTCTGCTTCTGTTTCTCATCACATCTCTCTTGTTTGCCAGGACAGACCTATTGCTGTGTGTTCATACAGCACAGAGAACCTCTAGAAATTGCGACACGCTAATACTATTGTTAAAATTTATATATATAAGGCAAGATAGTCATATCCCTG